>CM019148.1:26070762-26584279 GCA_009733165.1 Naja naja | reverse complement strand
AAACTAGGAAACAACCCCATCCACAAGTGCCACAGGTCA
The DNA here is from genome assembly GCA_009733165.1 of Naja naja. Lineage (NCBI taxonomy): Eukaryota > Metazoa > Chordata > Lepidosauria > Squamata > Elapidae > Naja > Naja naja. The sequence continues at coordinate 26,584,240 of CM019148.1, read as the reverse complement.
CGCTGGCCAATGGGGTTAATTGGCAAGCTCTTCAGGCACTCCTTCCCCAACCTTTTCGGTTGCCATTAGAGATGACCTTGGTTCTCATGAGAAAGCTCTTTGTTGCAGCTACTAATGCATTCCAACCTCCTTCCCCCTTTCCTCTTCTGGGGAGCAACTGAGGAACAGAAAGATAGCTGCGGCCAGGCTCAGTTTGAAGTTGACAATTTCTTTGCATTAAATTATGGGGCAGAGAAATAGCTTTCTATTAGTGCAGTCTATGTCTATCTCCCTAATGCTGTCTGCCTGAATTGGGAGGGGTTCTTCAGGCATTCAGGCTTATCATTCCCTGTTCTTTCAATTAGGCATTTTGTGGACTAATTCAGGTCCTTCCTCCTAGCAAAGGAACTTTGCTACCATCTTTTGTGTGTGTGTGTGTGTGTGTGAAAAGGGAGAATTTAGACTGGATATGTCAGGACTTAAAACAGGCATTATTTATTTTTAAAATAAATGGACTAAAGCTGCACAGGTTCAGAGGCCTATAGGACTTTATTTATTTATTTATTTATTTATTTGTTTGTTTGTTTGTTTGTTTGTCAAGCGATTATAAGATAATATGTATAAGTATAAACATAGTTATGAATACATGAAATTGATACATATAAGAAAAATAAAAAGAAATAAAAAGAAACAATAGGACAGGGATGGTAGGCACATTGGTGCGCTTATGCACGCCCCCTACAGACCTCTTAGGAAAGGGTCAATAGTAGACAGTCTAAGGTTAAAGTTTTTTGGGTTTGGGGAAGAAACCAGAGTCAGGTAGAGTATTCCAGACATTGACCACTCTGTTGCTGAAGTCGTATTTCCTGCAATCAAGTTTGGTGCGGTTTACCTTGAGTTTGTATCTATTGTGTGCTCTTGTATTGTTATGGTTGAAGCTGAAGTATTCATTGACAGGTAGGACATTGCAATGTATAATTTTATATACTATACTTAGATCAGACCGAAGGCGGCGTAGTTCTAGGTTTTCTAGGTCTAAAATTTCAAGTCTGGTGGCATAAGGTATTCTGCAACGAGTAGAGGACTTGAAGGTGATTCATTTGACTTAGCAATCATCAGCTAGAAGCCCTTTCCATTTTAAAGCAGGTTTCATCCCTAAGCTTACCAAGTAATGAGAAAAGGGTTTTAAAATAGAATTAGCATATGATGAATCAAGAAGATTAAAATCTTCTTTATTCTTCTGCAGCAAAAAGATTTGGTGTATGAATTAGCTGAACTTTGCCCTTAAAATCTAATGATGGTTAGTTAAATTTCCATTTGCAACTCTACAGCTTCCTGTCTGATCGGTGAAGTTTAGGGGGTTTATTTTAAGGAGTCCAAAGACTGTTCAGGTTTCAGAAGTAAAGCCTAAAAGAATGCAGTGTGGGATGACTAAGAAAAACCATTATTTTGGAACAGGAGTTTCACCTTGAAATCTGGGCTGAATTTCTCATGAGTTGCACAAAATTGATTGTCCTTAGCCCCAATATTGTTACATGAATAAGGCTACAGGAAGCTTAGCTTTAAATAGATTGGACTTAAGCAGGCAGAATGAGAAAGAAAACTAATAAGTCAGGAAAGATTGCTTGTATGGAACTTTAGACTGAAACCCTGGGGCAATGATATATTTTATGGAACTTTGTAAAGTGTCCCACACAGACAATGTATGAAAAACAAATATCTGACCCTGGCAACTGTAGTCTCATAAATATAAATTGCAAATATCTATTTTTTTTAAAACTAGGAGGAAGGCATCACTTGGTTCCTGCTAGCCAGGATATATGAAATTTTTAAAAGACTGCAAAGCGTGGATCTGCTGCTAGACATTTAAAGATGAATTCCAGCAACTGCCGCAACTGTGGTGGGGCACATAATCTGGTTTTTGCCAGCAGCTATTCACTAATCTTTACGATAGGCCTCCTGCTGAACTCTACAGCTCTGTACATTTTTATCTTCGGAGATGTTGTCCACTCCATCACCACCATCTACATGAAGAATCTAGCAGTCTGCGATCTTTTGCTGTTGGCGTCAATGCCTCTGAGGATCTACTACTATGGCTGGCAACCCCAGCTATCTCAAACCACATGTGAAGTGGCAGGCCTGCTACTCTTGGTTAACATGTATGGCAGCATCTTCCTTCTGACTTGCATCAGCTCAGACCGTTGGATGGCTATGTACTTTCCACTCAGCTCCTGGTCACAGGCCATACGCCGACAAGCCAAGTACATCTGTGTGGGTATATGGGCCTTGAGTATTGGGGGAACCATTCCCACATACTTTGCTGGCAAGAATACTGTGAAAAACGTCACTCACTGTTTTGATGGACATCCTCATTATATTACAAATGGTGGTATTTCCAGTATTATGGTGCTATGCTATGCCATTACATTGGCTGTCATGGTAACTTCCTCCTATAGTCTGCTACATGTTTTCCACCAGAGTGTAAGTGTAGAGATGGAGCTGATCAATATATCCAAGATCAGGTTAATGGTAGTAACGAACGTGGCCATCTTTCTGGGTTGCTTCTTGCCCTACCATTTGACGGTACTTTGCTATCATGTACCAGGGTTGAATGAAAATAATTTAGATCAGGCGTACAGATATGTCTTGCTCCTGTCCTGTGCGAATGCTGCCCTAGATCCTCTGGTCTATTATTTTAGCACTGAGACCTTCCAACGACAAGTACCCCTAGAGCCCTTTCTTAGGACCAGGGCTTCACAGAGTGACTATGTGGAAGGAATAATACTGTCTGGTCAGCCCTTGGAAGCACAATCTGCCCCTGCATCTTGAATAAGAAAAAGGCCACTGGAGAAGGACAGCTTTTCCACCCAAGCATTTGCCCTTTTACATGTAGTCTGGTATAATTACATTGCTCAGATAAGAATTTGAGGACAGCATTCCGATTCAACAACAGACTGGTAAAGTTCACTCTTTCTTTGGAAAATTATAAAGTCCCCAATTCAAACTGGGGAGTCCACTGGAGTTGGGCAGTCAATAAATTTAAATTAAATGGATAAACAAACCTGGCAAAAGTTTCCCAAACACTTGACTATGGCATAACTAGATAAGGATCATTGTTTTGGGTTTGAAGGAAGCCACTTCAAGTAATTGTTTGTCCTTGGAAGACCATGGTGTTTGGATTTGAATCAAAATAGTGTACAGACTCTTCACAGGCATCTTCTTTCCCCTCACTGATCCTTAAACAAGTTCTACCTTTTCCAAGGCTTGCACCCTAGCAGAAAGGGCCCAGGAAAAGATGTGTTTGAGTTAAATTAGCATTAAGGTGGTGCTACAGGTAATCCTTGACTTACAACCATAATTATGACCTGAATTTCCATTGCCAAGGCAGATGTTAGTGAGTCACACCCAATTTTGTGATTTTTGTTTTTGCCATGGTTGTTAAGTGGATCACTGCAGTTAAGGGAATCAGGCAGTCATTAAGTGAATCCAGTTTTCTACATATTTATCAGGGAGGGGGGACATAAAAGATACCGCCCAATTTTCTGGCCAGTATCTGAGATTCCTGCAGGTGTTCTTGGTTTAGATAGCAATAGCAATTAGATTTATACACAGCTTCACAGTACTTTACAGCTCTCTCTAAGTGGTTTACAGAGTCAGCATATTGCCCCCAACAATCTGAGTCCTTATTTTACTGACCTTGAAAGGGTGGAAGGCTAAGTCAACCTTGAGTCTGATGAGATTTGAACTACCAAATTGCAGGCAGCCAGAAGTAGCCTGCAGTACTGCATTCTAACCACTGTGCCACCTCGGCTCTTCAGATACCTAATTTGCTTCACTATCCTGCACTCAGCCTCTCTCGTGGAAATTGTCAAAGTGTTTTCTGGCTCTAATAACATTTTCCCCCAAACTGACTGTAGAAGATAAACTGTCTACACAACAAATCACTATGTACCTCTAATGAAGATTAACCCTCACATATATGGAAGATGAAATTGCCAGAAATACTTGACTCATTTCAGTTTAAAGCATTGTAAATGGAATTCAGCACCAGTACATGTTTTGACTGAAGTCATTGGAATAATAAAAACCTTAAGTATATATGGATTCTCCTTTTTATCATATACTTCAGATATGAACTTGGATGTCAAATTTAGAAGTAAGATCAAGAGCACATAATGGCTTCAAAAGTTTTTTAAAAAATGTATTAGGGAAGTAGAGAAGGGCTGGAACTTTTAAATCACCGATAGATAATTTTGGGGCTAAGGGAAAAGTTGAGGACATATAATGGATACACACAGCAGCTGTGTTGAGGTTTCTCCATTTGCAAAAGCGGCTGCTTATAATTACCTTGACCTGTACCAATTGGGTTTCAGGCCCGGACACAGCACCAAGACAGCATTGGTCGCACTGGTGGATGATCTTTGGAGGGCTCGGACAGGGGTTTTTCCTCTGTCCTGGTCCTTTAGATCTCTCAGCTTTGATACCATCGACCATGGTATCCTCTTCTGGCGGCCGGGGGTTGGGAGGGGGCACCGTTTACGGTGGTTCTCCTCCTACCTTCGACCGCCTCGGTGGTGTTGGCAGGAGAACAGAGATCTTCCCCGAGGCCCCTTACTTGTGGGGTGCCACAGGGGTCGGTTCTTTCTCCTCTACTGTTTAATATCTACATGAAAACGCTGCGAGATCATCCGTGGTTTTGGGGTGAGGTATCATCAGTATGCTGATGATACCCAGTTGTATATCTCCAGCCCAGACCAGATCAGTGATGCTCTCTCGGTGATGTCCTGGTGCCTGGAGGCGGTGCAGGCCTGGATGGGGAGTAACAGACTCAGGCTCAACCCGGCCAAGACTGAGTGGCTGTTCTTACCGACATCTCGGTGTTCAGTGGATGTGCCATCTTTGGTCATGGGGGAGGTGTTACCCCGTGGATAGGGGCGAGGAATTTGGGCGTCCTCCTGGATGCACAGCTCAATTTGGAGGAGCAAGTGGGAGCTGTGGCCAGGGGGGCTTTTTCCCAGGTTCGGCTGGTTCGCCAGCTCCGTCCTTACCTGAACCGAGATGCCCTTCAACGGTCAACTCATCGTCACTTCCAGAATCGACTATTGCAATGCTCTCTACATGGGGCTACCCTTGCAGATTACTCGGAGGTTGCAGCTGGTGCAGCAGGCTGGCTGTGATGGGGGTATCCCGATACTCCCATGTTACACCCCTCCTGCACGACTTGCATTGGTTGCCGGTTGCCTTCCGGGTTTCCTTCAAGGTGTTGGTAACAACTTAGCCTTGGTAGCTCAGGCTGTTAAATGCCTGCTCTTAAGATCCAGCTGCCTACAATTATTGTAGGCTCGAATCCCACCAGGCTCAAGGTTGACTCAGCCTTCCATCCTCTCAGGGTAGGTAAATTGAGGACCCAAGATTGTTGGGGGCAATTAGCTGACCTTGTAAAAATGCCGCTTAGTAATAAGCAGGCATATACAATGGAATGAAGGCTATTGCTGAGCACACTGGGTTGTATCCCAGAGAATTGTGTCCCTGAGTCTTTGGAGAAGGGCGCATATAAAAATAAAGCCCTAAATGGATTGGGTCCAGATATATGGAAATAAAAATAAAAATAAAAAATAAAGCCCTAAATGGATTGGGTCCAGGATATTTTGGAACCTTCTGCCTGCATCACATTCCGATCCCTGTGCGCCCCACAGGAGGGGCCTCCTGGGAATACCGTCGGTCAGGCACTGTCGGCTGGCAGTTCCCAGGGCTAGGGCCTTTCTGGGGAGCTCCCTATGGAATCAGCTTCCTGCAGATCTTCATTTGGCCCCGGATCTCCGCTCCTTTCGCCGAGACCTGAAGACCTGGCTGTTTCAGCAAGCCGGCCTGGATTGACCATGGGGGGCGGGTGATTTTATATTATTGGTATAACTGTAATTTTAATTGTTTTTAACGCAGTTTTGTAATTTAGACTTGTCTTGTTTAATATCTTTTTATTGTATATATGGGTCTTTTTATCTGTTCGCCGCCCTGAGTCCTCTGAGAGAAGGGCGGCATACAAGTTTAATAAAATAATAATAAATAAAAAATAATGGGAACAGTTTGTAAACTCATATTCACCAAAAGCCAGATGAGCTTAGACTGCTTTCTGGCATCATTGTGGGACCCACTGTTGGGCCAAAGAATGGCATAGATGTTTTCAGGTAAGTCTCAGGCATGAAGGACAACTTACTTTTTATTTGTCATTTTGCATTCATGTGCATGCATGCGCACAAATGCAGACATGGAATGAAACAGTGGCCCTCATTATGGCCACATTAGTGCTGGCTATATGTTTAAGTCACTGTTTTTCCAGTTTGGCAACTTTAAATTGTGAGGACTTCAATTCCCAAAATTCTCCAGCCAGCAAAAGAGATCCAGGAGTTGAAGTTCACACATCTTAAAGTTGCTAAGGTTGAGAAACATGGCATTAAGTGTTCAGAAAAAGGCAGCACTTGGCTTGTCTCATCCAAAGTGGGAAGTGAATCATGGCCAGGTCTTGTTAATACATGGGTAGAAGATCATCAGTTTCTAGCACTATACATTATGAACTGGAAATGGGAAGTCTGTCCCAGCAGATGACAATAAAAAAGCAACTCCACATTTTTATTCAAAAACTATCTAGGGACCAGGGCTCAAGCATAATACAAAAGACACTTGACTTCTTTTAATATTGCCACTGATGTTCTTTCTCTCTTCTTTGTAAAGGATAAACAACCTTGTGCATGCATGAACACAAAGGACAAGCTTCACAAAAGCTCAGACGGTGTTTGTATTTGTACACTGGCTTAATGAGGTCTGTTAAAGATCTTGGAGCTTCATTTGCATAACATTGCTAAGCTTGGTTAGTGTGAAACCATTAATTTTCCATGGCTTACCGTGGTATGGAAAGCCCACACATGTGGTTAGTCTACAGTTTAGTGTACGGTTTGGTGCAAATCTAGAAACAAGTCAGTTCAGTAATCAGGAACTTGTGTGAACCTAGCCCAGATACATTTTTCTCTTTTTTCATTTAAAATATTCTCTAACGGTTCTAAGGTCTTTTGAAACAAGAATTGTTTAAAATACAAAATGCATTCATTTCAGATAGATTACGATTTTGGTTTATTCTTTGTCCTCTCAATTGGATATCACCGGAAGAAGTTTCTAGCTCCCAAATTAAAACACTTCTATGAATTTCCATTCATTTCTTTCAAAGATACATATAATGCAAATATAAGAAAACAGATTGGTATAAAACACTAGCTGTGATCTGCCTCTTCCCTCCTATACTTCCTATCTCTGTGTGTTGAACCAAAGGAAACTTAGATTATGGACTGGAGCTTAACTGGATTATTTTTTTCTCATTTTCATTGGAATCAGGTTCTCTTTATTTCTAATTATTTACATGAGGACACAAAGGGCAGATATTTTCTGGACCGTGGTAAGCAGTGTGATGCATAGTCAAAAAGAGTTGTTAATTAAGGAACCCTGGCTTTCTAGCTTCGCCCAGTCACAGAGCACACCAGAAAACCTGGGCTGGACACTCTGTAGTTAGAGGTTACACCATACCACACTAATCAAAACTAGGATTGGTTAGCTGTGCAAAACCAATCAAACTAGCCACGATTGTAGTTTTCTTCCTGACTTTTTAAAACATGCCCCAGGTTGGATGCCCTTAAACTAGCTTGTCACTTAACTTTGTCAATTTGTTAGTTTGGCCATAGAGAGCCACATGGACAGACCAACTGGTTTTTTTAATAAAACCTGGTTTAGGATTAAGCACGTTCTGTGAATCTAGCCCCGCCCCCCGCTTCTTTTACAAATGGAATATACATTATTTCTCCCTTTTTATGATCTGCTTCAAGTTTCTTGCTTGTATTTCAGTGATGCCATGGGAGGACTTGGTTCTTTCTCTATCTCACCTGGCAATTCTTGGTCCAACTCCCCCTGACTGCAGTTGGGCCTTAGAAGGAAAATCACACAGAGGAAGAGAGAAGAGTGCCACGTGAGGATTAAGGGTCCTCATTTTGCATCTCCAGTCTTTATGCAATTCTCACCCCAATCCTGCACCAACTCCCAAGCACTTGGGCCCAATAGCCGATAGTTTCTGCTACGATAGGTGCTCACATTGCAGAGACGGCTGGCATGGGTATCTTCGTAAATTTGTTGGACAGCAGGTGGCACAGGTGGGAATCCAGCAAGGTGAGCTAGGTCCTCCATATAGCTCCACTGCTGTTCCTTCAGCTTCAGGAAGTACCGAGCCAACCCTCCATTCTTCAAATATAGTCCCAGCTGTCTTTGGACTTCAGCCTCCATGTCGGCCACAGAAGGGAGGGAACAGCGCCCACTTAGCACAGCCAGCGCAAATAGCACCTGGCAGTAGAAGTGTGGGAAAGGACAGATCTGCTGACAAACTCCGATCAAAAAGAGCGACGGGTGCTGGGGGGGCAGTAAATGCTGGTACAGGGGACCCATTCCATAATCTGTCTCTTGTAAGCCCAACTGGGCCAAGTCCAAGAAGGGAAAGCTGTACTTGTAGCCTGTACAGAGGATCAAGACATCAGCTGGCATCTTAGAACCGTCTGTGAATACCACTGTCTTTTGCCCCACCTTCAGAAGTGGGGGCATCTGTATCACATCCTTGGACAGCCCGCACACATGTTGCCTTTTATGGCTGAGTACTACTTGAGCAGCTACACTGGAGAGTTGCAAGGCCAGGTCAACTCCTGATGGACCAGCGCCTACCAGCACAACAGATTGGTTGGCAAAGGGCTCTGGATAGCGGTAAGAGTGGCTGTGTAGAAGATGGCCTGGGGAGAGAGAGGGGAAAAAAATGTTGGCAAGCAATAGCTTCCATCTCATCACAGGCATTCTTGCATAGGGTACAACACATATTCAACATATGTGCTTATTGCTCTGCCTCCATGTAATGATATTGGAGGAATGACCCTGGGAGACAAGAAAAATAGCCAAAGACTAGCCAGTTGCCAATAAAAGGGACACAGTGACTCAGTGGATAAGACGCTGAGTTTGTCAATTAGAAAGGTCGGCAGTTCAGTAGTTCGAAACCCTAGCGCCACGTAACAGGAGTGAGCTCCCGTTACTCGTCCCAGCTTCTGCCAACCTAGCAGTTCGAAAGCAGGTAAAAATGCAAGTAGAAAAATAGGGACCACTTTGGTGGGAAGGTAACAGCGTTCCGTGCGCCTTTGGCGTTTAGTCATGCTGGCCACATGACCACGGAGACGTCTTCAGACAGTGCTGGGCTCTTCGGCTTTGTAACAGAGATGAGCACCGCCCCCTAGAGCCAGAAACGACTAGCACGCATGTGCGAGGGGAACCTTCACCTTCAGCCAATTGCCATGCAAAAGGTATCTCAGCCCACAGAAGGAACAGGGGCAAGGGGAGCCACTCAGAAGGGATCCCCCCTAGTTTTATGAAAAGTAGAAGTAAAAGAAGGGAGCAGTACTTTCAGAGTTGCAAGACTGTTACTCTAAGCTTACAACAAAGGTAATATTAGTACTCATGGTTTGTACTTCTTGTCCGGACTACCTCAAAAGGCTGGCACTATTCTACTTTCCTCTTGCCTGGACCTTTTTGCTCATTCGCCTTATCTGTTGATGCCTTTGGGCAGGTGATGAATGGTGAAGGTAACTTTGATCTCCTCCGAACAAAAGGGCAGAAACCAGAAACCAACAATGCTGCAATCCCCCACAAAATAGTGAGGGTCTGACTTCGTTCACAAGACATGCTTAACTTAATTACCAAATTAACCCTTTCTTGGGGTCTGCTGAATACCTTGGAACTATAAATGAGGAGCCAGGTTGTTGGGGGCCGATTCTGAAAACTGCTTACAGAGGGCTATAAAGCACCATGAAACGGTATATAAGTCTAAGTGCTATTGCCATTGCTAGTATAGAGTCATCGAATGAACTGAATTTGCACCAATGCTAAATGACAAAAACCTCAGGTTAGCAGTAATTAAATATCTGGATTTGACTCCATAAGATACAGGTTATGGGTTTTGCAAAGGTATTTGCTACATCTTTGTCTCATCTTGTTAAATGAATGCAGCCTACAGAATACATTTCTAACTTATTCTCCTTCTTATCATGCCCTTTGAATACTTGGGTACTCTCAGTCAGAGGTATATGGGATCTTCCTTCTCTTGAAGTGTTCCCCCTGGCCTATTCCCAGAACTTAAGTAGACTCTGTGCTGTCTCTGGAGCATTGTATTCAATTTTAGGAAGCTAAATTGCTTTTATTTCATGAAATTTCCTCCTCTTTGTTCTTGTTTTTGAAATCCAAGTCTGGTAAAATGCTTGTGGCACTTCCAGGAGGCATTGAGATACAACAAGAACAGGGGTTATTGCTTGCTGTTTGGTTGCAAACATAGAATTTAACACTTTCCACTAAAGGAAAAGGGAACAGTTTGTTTCTTTACTTATTCTTTTATAAATGAACTATTCAACTATGTAACAATTCTGGGCCCTGAAGTAGAAGCTTTACATTCTCTGCATTCACCCAGACAGGGCAGCTTATGGTAACTATGTATAAAAAGTATTATGTAGCATAATAGTCGTAATAAATTTAAAACAAACAATTTAAAGTTAAGAATGGCGTTTTTAAAATGGTTGTCTCGTGTAACTCTGCATTGCAACAAAAACTAACAAACAAACTGATCACAAAAAATATATATCTGTGATCAAAGCATGAATATGCAAGGCAGAACTAAATTCATGGAACTGGCAGCTTAAGACATAAGGGTGTCCATTGTTTTTAAATAAGATCAGGCATGTTCATGACAGATACATGTATTATTGGCTATTAGGCCCTGGGCTGTGCTACACGAAACATCAACATTTAGAGGCAACTTATGTCTAAACAATGGTGGTAAGGGAACAACACCAGAAAAAAAAGGCTACTGCCCTCTTGCTCCAATTGGGTATTTTCCAGGACAATGTAATAAGTAAACTGTTTATCAAACAAGTCTCTAGACTATTTCAATTGATTGGATGATGGGGAAGTCAAATGCTGGACCTGATGATTTTAGCCTTATTTAGCCAGAAGTTCACCCTTGTCTCTAAAGAGTAAGGAAGATTTAAAGCTTACCTTGGAAAGTGTCCAACCCAGGAATGGGAGGTATAAATGGGACAGTGTAATGGCTGCAGAAATAAAACTATTAGGATGGAGGTTGGAGAACAGAGACATGTCAAGCACCCGAGCATATTCCCCTTTTCTTATTTGATTTACAAAAGCATCAAGTGATTTGCCTGGTCTTTCATTCATTCTAACATGATTTTGCAGAAATCATGAGAAGGTTAGTCATCTACACTCTCCACTCTCTCTTTGAATCTTCACCTCCCCACAGAGCAACAACAATAACAGCAATAACTTCACCCTTGGAAGTTAAACTTGGAAACCACCAATTTATTGCTCCTTCTCTTCTTATCAAAAGCACCATCCCAGCTCAACTAGGACTCACCCAGTGCAGACCATGACGGCATCAAAGTGCTCTGTGACTTGCAGGGTTGACTCTGGGTGCCGCACTGAGGCTGTGATTTCCCAGCCACCTAGGCGGCCTGCATCCCTCTGGACGGGCCTGACTTCCTCCACTTCCCATTGGAACTGGTGGAGAAAAATGGAAGAGAACAGGTGTGATCCAGAAACCAGCTAGCTGTGGCCTGTAAGCTGTGGTTATTCTGCAGCAAAACTAATGGTGTAGTGGTGAAGGTGTTAAGCCAGAAACCAGGACCCTGTGAGTGATATGCCTCCCTTAGATATGAAAGCCAGCTGGGTGATTTTGGTCCATTTACTCTCTCTCTCTCACCACAGTCCATTTCAGAGGGCTGTTATTGTCGCAGAAAATAGGAGGCAGGAGTATTATATATGTTTGCTACCTTAAGTTGACTCTCTCTCACACACACACACACTCTCTCTCTCCTTCCCTCCCTCCCCTTTCTCTCTCTTCCATCCATATCTATCTATCTCAGTATAAAAATAATAATTTCAGCTCCTGGGAAAGAGTTTGATAGGTGTATAAAAATGCCTAACATCTGGCTGATTGTGTGATCAATCATAATAATTATATCAACAGATGCATCATTTACGTGGTATTGCATTGAAAGATCTAGAGGCCAACCTTGGCAACTTATTGTGCTCCCCCCCCCCCCTGCTTCTCCCTGCTTCTAACAGCCCCATCATCTCTCACCCTGATATGGTCACAGACTCCAGACTGCTCTGCATAGCTATCCAGGTAGGACAGAACATCCGAGTGGTGCAAGAATGAAGGCAGTGATGGATCAAAGGGGAAATCCGGAAGGCCATTGATTCCTTGGGCAGGTTGGTCCTAGGAGCAGAAGCAGGTTAAAGCACTCTTTCTGCACTGCATTCCACTCCTCTCCCCTGCCCAGACTCCTTCCTTTTTTGTATTAAAAGAATTGCTGCCTGAGGCCTCCTCCTATGCTTTCTAGTACAGGGGTCGCCAACCTTTTGGACTCAGGGACCACCAAACTCATGATTTTAAATCCCATGGACCAGAGACCCTGGGAAAATCCCTAAAAAAGTCTGCAGAAAAATTCCCCACCCCGTTTTCCAACTGATCAATCATTCTTTATTTGGGATCGCAGGATACTGTCTCCAGCTCCGTTCTCAGGGGAGGAGAGAGAGAGAGAGAGGGAGGGAGGGAGGAGGGAGAGAGAGAGAGAGAGAGAGAAACTTTTGGCTTCATGCAAGGAAAGCAGCAGAAGGAGCAAAAGACTTTCTTTCTCTCTCCCAAACTCCGCCAGAAATGAGTCTTTGTGAGACTTGTCGTGCCGGCGCAGCCTCTTGCAGCAGGATGCCTTGCAGGGTCCCAAAGACTCATTTCTGGTGGAGTATGGAGGAGAGAAAGAAAGACTTTTGCTGCTTTCCTTACATGCAGACAAAAGCAGAAGAAAGAAGCGGAAAGAAGCAGCACGGTGGCCAGGCGAGGCACTTGGGGTAAGTGGGGCAAGTTCCCCCCCTCCGCCCTTCCCCCCCTCCCCTCACCACCTCATGTTGTTCACAATGCAAGCGACACAAGCCTTGTGTTCCTGTGGGCCACACAGCCTGGATTAATTGCTTTGGGGGTGACATTTCTTTGCGGACCACCAAAATTTTCTTGTGGACCACCAGTGGTCCCCAACCCACTGGTTGGCAACCACTGTTCTAGTATACTGGTAGACACTGGCATAAAGAGCCCATCCCGAAGCACCCTTGAGTGACTACCTGAGGTCCCGGTACATGCTGGAATGGATGGTTCTTCCCATGGCATCCTCTTTCTCCTCTGTGTAAATCCAGGTGCCTCCCAAGCGATCCGAGGCCTCAAATACTACAGGTGGAGCAAAAGTCCCAGAAGAGGCAAGGATGTGCCGGGCAGCACACAGTCCTGCCGCTCCTGCCCCAATAACCGCCACACGCAGTTTTGTTGGTACCATTTTGCAGAAGGGTCTGCAGGGAAAAAGAAGGAGATGCTTACAGTAAGCATTGCAAATAAGCCCTCCAAGTGATGCTGATTGAAGAAACCTGGGCAGGCAGATTTCCCTTTCACTCCAGGGGATAAGACAGAACAGTCACCACACTCAGAGTCCAAAAGATCATCACTGGGATAACTGGCTTTGGCAAAACTTGGGGCTTTTAGAGCAGGGTAAAGCTGGCTGAGGAATTCTGGGAGTTGAAGTCCACAAGTCTTTAAGTTGCCAAGGTTGGAGACCCCTGCTTTAGAGAGTAATTTGTTAAGAATTAACTGGAGGGAGAAATAGATGAGATATTTGAGCATAGGATAGAAAGAGGTCATACAATAATCCTCGACTTACAACAGTTCATTTAGTGACTGTTCAAAGTTACAACGGCGCTGAATAATGTGACTTACGACCGTTTTTCACGGTTACAACCTTTGCAGCGTCCCCACGATCATGTGATCAAAATTCAGATGCTTGGCAACTGGGTTCATATTTATGAGTGTTGTTGTGTCCCAAGGTCATGTGATCACCTTTTGCAACCTTCTCACAAGCAAACTTAGTGGGAAAAGCAGATTCACTTAGCAACCGGGTTACTAACTTATCCGTTGTGGTGCTTCACTTGACAACTATGGGAAGGAAGATTGTAAAATGAGGCAAAACTCACTTAACAATCTCACTTAACAGCAAACATTTTGGGCTCAATTATGAATGAAAGCTGAGGGCTACCTGTATTCCCAGAAAGAGACAAGATCTCAAACCATGGAGCCCTAGGACCAACACTGTTGCTATTCCTGTTTCATTTCTTCTCTGGTCCCCATCAGGACTGCTGGTGGATCAGTAACTATTGTCTACAACTCCTCTCTTTGCAGGTACATCTCCATCTTTACTCTCCAGGAAAGGTAGTTTGTCTCATTCAGCCAAGATACTACGAAACCTCCTCCCATTACGCTGATGGAAGCCATGTTGCTTGTTTCCGTTAAAAGCACTAACCACTAACAAACCATGATGCACAGCCCCTCTGGCTCTGGTGGAAGCTCTCACTGTGTTTTTCTTCTCTCTGGTTTCTCTAGCCACTTTGGCCTTCTCTCTGGACTGGGCTCTCTTAAAGTGGTAACAGTCAAATAACCCTGATGACTCATTCCTACCGTTGCATCATCATTATAGCATTGTAGTATTACAGCATTGCAGCATCATGGCAGCTGGTCAGCTCTTAAAGTTATTTCCCTGACATTTTCTATAAAACAAACAAAATTAGTCTGGGCTGGAAACACTAGGCTGTAGTGTTCCTAGGAATGAGTATCACCACTTAATTTCAGAAAGGCACACAAAATATGCAAGATGCAAAGCATCATTGCAACAGCTCCATTGCTGTGGCTGATGCTAAGCCGATGAAAAGCACATCAAAAAAAGCTTCAGAACTTCACCTCTGAATATACATTTGTTGCATAAGCACATAGAGCTAAGCTGTGTCTCCTCTAACAGGTAGGAATAAGAGTTGCCTCCAATCCCCTCCACCTAGCATTACCATTGCCCTTTGGATCTTGTTCCTGGGACAAGCCAACCATATTGACGATTAAATAGTTAGCTTATGGATTAACTGGATGTGCCTAGTCATGATTACTTGTTTTCCTCTTTGACTTTATTCTTTTCCTCTCCCCTTTGACTTTTTTCCTTTCACCAATAAAACTGCAGTGGAAAAGACCATAGAGCAAGAATTGAAATAAAGATAAACAAATTATCCTCTGGAAGCAATTTTCCATTGCAACCTGAGAATTCCCCCATTCAAAGCATTGATCTTGTAGGCAGTGAGAAAACAAATAAGCCCTTACAGCTGTTTTTGAGTCTTTCCAGGTTTGCTGGCTGGGGAATTCTGGGAGTTGAAATCCACACGTCTTCAAGCTGAGCCACGGTGGGGCAGTGGTTAGAGTGCAGTACTGCAGGCTACTTCTGCTGACTGCCAGCTGCCTATAGTTCAAATCTCACCAGGCTCAAGGTTGACTCAGCCTTCCATCCTTCCAAGGTCAGTAAAATGACCCAGATTGTTGGGGACAATATGCTGACTCTGTAAACCGCTTAGAGGGGGCTGTAAAGCACTGTAAAGCAGCATATAAGTCTCAGTGCTATTCCTATTTCTATTGGTATTGCCAAGGCTGAGAAACACTGGCCTAGGCTAAACCTCAAGATCTTCATCCCACTGAGGTAGCATGGCGTTCTCCTGCTTTCCTTAACCTCACATCTCTCTCCCTCCTGAAGCAAAGCTCAGGTTCCATGCCAGTACTAATATTGTCCATACTGAGCTCCTTTTCCTTGTAAGCTTTACAAGAATTCATCCTTTTGCTTATTTCCCCAAATATAATTGAACTGAACCGTGCAATAATCTCTGGCTGAGTTTGCACAACATTCCTGATTGGCTCAGTTAAAGACCTTACAGTTGCAATCACACAGTAAGATAAGGTTGATTACTGTTAATTTGGATTGGCTTTTAGGATGACTCAGTCTGTTGTGCAAACTCCATCTATCTAGTTAATTTATGTTTCAACACTGTCAACTTAGAAAATGAATTACTTCAGTAGCTAATTTAAGCATAATGTGTAAGCCCATCTGTGATGACAAATGACTGACATCGATAGTTTGGTCTTTACGAATGCTTGACAATGAAAGTTTCCATAATATTAGCTTATCAAGTTTTTTGTCTGGAACAGCTCTTTGCAAGCTCAGGACAAATTTCTTTTTTTTCTTTTTTCTTTTCTTTTTATTCACATTTATATGCCGCCCTTCTCCGGAGACTCAGGGTGGCTTACAATCATTGGAGCACAACCCAATGTGCTCAGCAATAGCCTTCATTCTATTGTATATGCCTGCTTATTACCAGGGTTTTTGGCCTCCCCCAAGAGGCATTTTTACAAAGTCAGCTTATTGCCCCCAACAATTTTGGGTCCTCAATTTACCTACTCCGAGAGGATGGAAGGCTGAGTCAACCTTGAGCCTGGTAGGATTTGAGCCTGCACTAATTGCAGGCAGCTGGAGCTAAGTGCTAGGTGTTTAACAGCCTGCACCACCAAGGCTCTGGGAGCCTTCTGGGAGTTCTGGGAGTTGGTCCACAAGTCTTAAAGTGGCCAAGTTTGGAGACCTCTGGTCTATGTGCTGTATGAATTACCTCCTTTGAACATGTCCCCAGTCTCTCACCAGACTGATTCTGTGAAACTCTGTTCTGCTCGAAAATCTTGAGTGGGTTCTCACAACTTGGTTAAAACGGTTAGCGCAGTTCCGATTGATGCTTTAAGTGATTCAGGCCACATGTATCACACAACATGTAGCTCATTGCTTTGGACAGACCATGGGCTGTGAATACAGCAATTGCATTTATTAAGCCAGGATTAGGATGCTTGTCAAGCCAGCCTTCAAATTAAGACACGAAGGACCCTGGGCCCGCTCTGCGCTGATCAGAGCCACTGACAATTTTGGTAGAATTGTTCATTCCAGTTGCAACTCAACTCCCAGAGGTTCCCCGGGGCTCGTCCTTCAAACAAAACAAGGATAGGCCCTGAAAATATTTACAGACCCTCACATCCCGGACATAAACTTTCAACTCCTTCCCTCAAAAACTATACAGCACTGCACACCAGAATAACTAGACACAAGGACAGTTTTTTCCCAAACACCATCACTCTGCTAAACAAATAATTCCCTCAACACTGTTCAACTATTTACAAAGTCTGCACTACTATTACTATTAACCTTCTCATCACTCCTTATCACCCATCCTCTCACTTGTGACTGTATGACTGTAACTTTGTCACTTGTATCCTTACAATTTATATTGACTGTTTCCTAGTATGATTTGGTTGCTTATTGTACCTTATGACTATTATTAAGGGTTGTACCTTATGATTCTCAACTCTTGACGAATATATCTTTTCTTTTATGTACACTGAGAGCATTTGCACCAAGACAAATTCCTTGTGTGTCCAATCACACTTGGCCAATAAAGAATTCTATTCTATTCTATTCTATTCTATTCTATTCTATTCTATTCTATTCTACTCTACTCTACTCTACTCTACTCTACTCTACTCTACTCTACTCTAATTAGTAGGCCAACCCAGCGTTTTGCAAAGTTCCGCGTTTAGCTACCAAGACAGTCTCAGGGCCGAGAATGACACTCCGACCGGTGTGGCAGCGAACGGTGTAGCACCTGGCCCACCAACTCCTCGGCTGATTCATTAGGGGACCTCCTCCAGAGCTGTGAACTTTTCGATGCCCTCAAACCAAGGCGGGCTGTTTTGCCTTTCTGTTTGTGTGCACGCAGGCACGATTCTTCAGCCACCGCCGCCGCCGCCCCCAAGACGGAAACACTCACTGCTCGTAGTCTGGTCACAGCAGCTCGAGTCTCCCTCCTTCCCTGGTTGGTGGCGAGGCAGAGTCCAACGCGGGCAGTCCCTTCGCTCCTCCGGGCCTGAACGGAGGAGGCGGGGTAGCAGCAGCAGCAACTGCAGGCTCTTCCTGGCGCCTGCTGTGGGTCTCTATCCACTCTCTACCAGGGAGGGCGGGAAAGGGAGAGAGCGGCCAATTATAGGGCAAGGCAAAGGGCAGCGCTGCCCTTCTTCCGAGGGACCATCCCCCGCTCTGTCAAAGCCAGCCCAATTGGCCCAGGGAGGCAGAACGGCTGGCAGACGGTGTGAACTGGCTGAAGGATCCCCGGGAGGATCCTTCTCTCCCCCCCTCAGCTCCTAGCAAGGAAATTGCTATCTGGGTGGGGGTGGAGTTTTGTTTCTTTCCCCTTAAACATCCCTTGACTGGAAAAGAGATCATGTAGCCTGCTTTAAACACCAGACTAGAAACCAGGAGACCGTGAGTTCTAGTGCCAGCTTAGCCATGAAAACCAGCTGGGTGACCTTGGGCCGCTTTTTCTCTCTCAGCCCAATTCACCTCTCAGGGTTGTCTTGGGAAGATAGGAGGAAGGTGTGTATGTTCGCACCTTGAGTTATTTGTGAAAGTAATAAAGGGATACAAATAAATGCATGCACACATAAATTGATGTGCGTCAGGCACATTCTGCTTCCTTTATGTTTCTTTTACTTTTGGGTAAAAGTCACTGCTTTGTTTTGCTATTATTCTTTCCACCTTCTGTTTTTCAGTAAAATTGGATGGTGCAATGCCCTTTAATGTAAGTTGTGTTTTGCAGAATAAAACTGGATAATATATTAGAGATTTAGAGATTTCTAGTAGAACCTGCAGTAGCTCAGAAATCAGTATTGGCTGATGAGTTTTGCAAGCCTTGGTGGTGCAGACTGTTAAAAGCCTAGCACTTAGTTCCAGCTGCCTGCAATTATTGCAGGCTCGAATCCTACCAGGCTCAAGGTTGACTCAACCTTCCAACCTCTCGGGGTAGGTAAATTGAGGACCCAAGATTGTTGGGGGCAATAAGCTGACTTTGTAAAATGCCTCTTGGGGGGGGCAAAAAAAAGCCCTAGTAATAAGCAGGCATATACAATGGAATGAAGGCTATTGCTGAGCGCATTGGGTTGTGCTCCAAAAATTGTAAGCCGCCCTGAATCTCCAGAGAAGGGCGGCATATAAATATTTTTTTTTAAAAAAAAGTCTATTATAGCACCACTAGAGGGAGCTCTGATCAGCTCACAGCACAGTACTGTATTGCCTATGTAACCTGCTCAACATTCAGGGACAACAGTGAAGATGGGGCTGATTTGAAAACATTTAGTGGGATTGGAAAAGAGCTGTGCTGGTGCTGATTCCATTGACTCCATGATGAATATGCCCTTCATTCTCCTCCTTGGACTTAGCTGTAAAGTAATTTTTAAATTTTTGATTGTTCCAACATTTATCTTTTGTAAGCCACTCAGAGTCATCCGAACAATGAGATGGGCAGTTACAAATGGAATAAAATGAATACATAAATTGAATTCACTTGGGACCTGATGGCATAAATTTGAGGAACATTTTCTTTGAAAACAAGAACATTTCCTTTTAGCACTTTGCTAATGGATCTGGCCTCTTTCTTTCAAGGACTTTTTCCTTTATCTCTGCAAATGGATACTACATCCAATGAACACTAGAAAAGGGGGGAGATCTCAGTTAATCTATTTGTGACAGCAGAGGAGCTGTTTTTCCCCCTCCAAGTTCCATGACTAAAGGATAGAGGGAAATGTGTTGTCTACATTATGCAAAGTGGCCTTCTCTACATCTTCCTGCCAACACCAAACCTGTCCAGGCAGCATGCAAGATAAAGATGCTCAAGAGTTAAAGTAATCTGACACAGAGGTCATGGTGTTTAATCTTAGTGGAGATGAGGCAAGGGCCTTTGAGTCATGTGTGAACACAGAACAGATCTGCTAAGCCTAAGGGTCAGATCTAAAGTGGTTATGAGCTGTATCTGGAGGACAAACAGAGGCATATATTCTATGCTGGCATATCAAAGTAGAGATTGTTTTGGTAACTAGACATCTCACTACAAGGGAACTATATCAGAAAACCTGAACAATATTTGAATGGTGGTGTAGAAAAGGAATCTTATAGAAATAACGCAAGGAACTGGAATTTCTGAGATTTCTACAAGCTGGATAGGCAAGGAGCTGCTGTAAAATATCCTGTGGAATACTGTCTTGTAGTCCATTTTTCTGGACAAAAATGGGGAGAGGCTCTTTCAGGGCACCCCCTGTGCGTGTTGGTTTCTTAAAGGCACACGTTTCTTCTTATTTATTTATTTATTTATTTATTTATTTATTTATTTATTTAATTGGACTTATAGGCCGCCCTCTCTCCCGAGGGACTCAGGGCGGCTTACAATAAAAAACAAGAATACAAATATTAAAATAGAATTAAACTAAACTAAGCCCAATAAAATTTAAAACCCGATTAAAACTAAGAATCAATAAAAAACCCCACCCACACCCCATTCAGTCCAGGCTGGCCTGTTGAAACAACCAAGTCTTTAGGTCGCGGCGAAAGGAACGGAGGTCAGGGGCCAACGGGAGCTCCAAGGGGAGCTGATTCCAAAGGGTGGGTGCGCCCTACTCCTGGGCACCGCCAACCGACAGTGTCTGGTCGACGGCACCCCCAGGAGGCCCTGCCTGTGGGAGCGTACAGGGCAATTGGAGGTCGATGCTGGCAGGAGACGCTCCCGCAAGTACCCCGGACCCAAGCCATGAAGGACTTTATATGTGATGACTAATGCCTTGAATCTCACCTGGAGGGCAACCGGCAGCCAATGCAGGTCGTGCAGGAGGGGTGTAACATGGGAGTATCGGGACACTCCCATCACTACCCGCGCAGCCGCATTCTGCACCAGCTGAAGCCTCCGGATGGTCCGCAAGGGCAGTCCCATGTAAAGAGCATTACAGTAGTCGATTCGGGAAGTCACGAGTGCATGAGTAACCGTCCGTAGGGAATCTCGGTCCAAATAGGGATGCAATTTACATACCAGACGAATCTGGGCAAATGCCCCCCTGGTCACATCCCCCACCTGCTCCTCCAAATTGAGCTGTGAATCCAGGAGGACACCCAAATTGTGAAACCTATCTAAGGGGGGGCAACACCTCTCCCCCCATGGCCATGGATTATCCAAGATGCCGGTACGCACAGCCACTCAGTCTTGGCTGGGTTGAGTTGGAGCCTGTTCTTCCCCATCCAGATCTGCACTGCATCCAGGCAATGAGACATCACGGAGAGGGCATCACCGATTTGGTTTGGAGTGGAGATTAACAACTGGGTATCATCAGAATATTGATGATACCTCACCCTGAACCCACGGATGATCTCGCCCAGCTGCTTCATATAGATGTTGAACAGGAGAGGCGAAAGGACTGAGCCCTGAGGCACCCCACAAACTAGGGGCCTCGAACTCGACCTCTGCCCCCCTGCCAATACCGATTGCAAACGACCCGAGAGGTAGGAGAACCACTGTAAAACGGTGCCTCCCATCCCCAACCCCCTGAGACGTCGCAATAGGATATCATGCTCGATGGTATCAAAAGCCGCCGAGAGATCTAATAGGACTAGGACAGAGGAAAATCCCCTGTCCTGAGCCCTCCAGAGATCATCCATCAGTGCGACCAATGCTGTCTCTGTACTGTACCTGGCCCGGAAGCCCGATTGGTACGGATCTAGGCAGTCAGCTTCATCCAGGAACTCCAGGAGCTGATGGGCCACCATGCTCTCAACAACCTTCGCCACAAAGCGAAGGTTGGAGCCCGGACGAAAGTTGTTCAAGACAGCTGGGTCCAGAGCAGGCTTCTTAAGGAGGGGCCTCACCACCGCCTCCTTCAAGGCAGTGGGAAAGGAACCCTCCCTCAACGAAACGTTGATAACTGCCTGGAGCCAGCCGCGTGTAACCTCCCTGGAGGCATATACCAACCAGGAGGGACACCAGTCCAATAAACATGTATTGGAACTCAGCCCCCGCATAGTCCTGTCCACTTCCATTAGGGACACAGGCTCAAACTCATCCCAGATGATGTCGGCCAGACTACTCGTAACTCCTTCATCCAACTCCTGCCAGTCGGAGTCCAAGCCAGCCCAAATCTGAGCAATTTTATTCAGCAGATGCTGACTAAACTCCTCGGCCCTACCCTGCAGATGATCTTCCCTCACCTCCTGATGTAGGAGGGAGCAAGTGACCCTAAACAAGGTGGCTGGATGATCATCTGTGGATGCAATGAGAGCGGAGAAATATTCACATTTCGCTGCTTCCATTGCTACCAGATAAGTCCTCGTATAGGCTCTTAACTGGACTCGGTCAGATTTGGACCGACTGGATCTCCAACTGCTCTCCAGGTCCCTCCTTCGACGCTTCATCTCCCGGAGCTCCATAGAAAACCAAGGAGCTAACCGGGATCTGCAACACATAAGGGGCCTCAAGGGGACAACTTGGTCGACAGCCTCAGAGGCCACCCGTTGCCAGGCGTCCACCGAGGCCTCAGCTGAGCTGTGGGCAAGGGAAGTGGGAATCAGCCCAAGCGCCTCCTGGAACCCCTCAGGGTCCATTAGACGCCTGGGGTGGAACCATCTAGTAGGTTCCGCCTCCCAGCGACGTGGAGTGGCCTGCCGGAAGACCAGCCGCAGGAGATAATGATCAATTCATGACAGGGGTTGAGTAGTAGGCACACCCCCACCTAGATCATTACACCATCGTTCTGAGATGAAAACCAGGTCAAATGTGTTCCCCACCCATGAGTCGGCCCCCGAATTATCTGGGTCAGGCCCATGACTGCCATGGAAGCCATGAACTCCCGATCTAAGCTCGACGTAGCACCCAGAGAGGGCAGACTGAAATCCCCCAGAACCAAAAGTCTGGGGAACTCCACTGCCACTCCCAAGAGCACGTCCAGCAGCTCGGGCAGGGCCGTCATCACGTTGCTGGGAGAAAGGTACGTGAGGAACAAGCCCAAATGACCACCCGGGCCAAACCTCAGAAGGAGAGACTCACACCAGCCCATCTGCGGAACCATGACCTTCCTTGGAAACAGGGTCTTCCTAATGACCACTGCCACTCCACCGCCCCTACCCTGGGTCCGAGGCTGGTGAAGCACCCAGAAACCTGGGGGACATATCTCACAGAGAGGAACCCCTCCCTCCGGTCCCAACCAGGTCTCCGTAATGCAAGCCAGGTCCGTGGCCTCCTCCTCCTCAATCAACTCAGAGAGGAGGGTGGCTTTATTCACCATGGGCCTGGCATTCACGTACACCAACCTCAGCCCAGGAATCACACTTCCCATGCCCCCGGGGGAGTGGGCAGAAACTGGAGGGTCGGAGCACGCCACAGCTTGAAGATAGCGGGGGAGCGCTCCCAGACCATGATATGGCTCTCTGTTTCTCCATCTCCTGCCATTCCCAATTGCTGTAGGAATTGGATTCCCCACCCTGTACCCCAAGGACTCCCGCCCCCCCCATCCGCCCTCCCGTACCGCGACCCTCCCACAGCCTGGACTGAATCAGGGGTTGGTTCGGCGGAACCTCCCCAAGTTCCTGCCCGAACCGACAACCTGCCCCCCACCCTAACCCCATTAAACATCTAGTTAAAAACTTCTTCAAATTCCCCTTCCTAACATATTTAAAAGAAAACCCCTTGGTCGCGCCATGCCACCTCTCGGGATCCCAAGATCATCAAGGTAGAGTCTGGAAAGTCCAGGGGGCCACTGCTGGGACTGGGGGATAGTCCCAATGGCCCACAACTCTGCGGTTGAGTAAGTCCGTATCATCCAAGCCAAAGGTCCACAGATGGGACGGAATAAACAATAGCCGGAGAGAATGACAACCCCCATACTCAGGTGTAGGCCCCAGCATCCAATCGTTTCTCCCTCGACAGCCCTCTCACGGCCAATCGAGAGAGGGACCAGAGTCAAATAGGTCCAGCCACCACACTCTCACCAGGCAGCAAACTTCCACACCAGAGCAAGCTTGGTCCCCATTGGCCAATCCTGCTGTCCTCTCACCCCAGCGGGCAGCCAAAAAAGAGCCCCCATCGTGCTCACACCGCAATGGGTAGAGACCAAGCTGGTCTGAAAGGTATAAGGTGTAAGGGGAAACAACAGGATCTAAGTCAGTGGGCGTCTGAATCCAATTATCATTGGATTTTACATCAGTTTTCAAGGAAGTTTCCAATGAATATTCTTGGTGAGAAAACAGGTTTCCTAGTTACTCTAAATCCAGCCAAGAGGGTTAGGAAATTAACAGCTCTGTGAGGGAAGATTTATCTTTTTTACCAAGTTAAGGTGATGTTAAGTTCAGAACCATCCCTCAGACCTCAGGTGGACTCCAATTTTTATAGGGCACAGGATTCCAGATAAACCTTGTTCTATGCCTATGGTGAATTCCAATATTAATTTTGGTTCCAAATTTCTGCCAAATCCTTTGAAGTGCTCAAAAGTTGGCATAAGCTAGATATGCATAGGACCTTCAGAACTTACATCAAGCACACCTAAGGGCACAAGAAGGCGGAGTCTGTTCATTTCCTCTTGGGCAAATGTTTTAGGAAGATGAGTAATAGCTTTCTCCTTCAGCAGATGGGTTAAGGAATGCACCACACTGGCCTATTCAGCTAAGCTACCCAGGGCTATTATTGCTCCCTTGGGCAGAGACATTATCAGCCCTGTCACCAAGGGCTCTCCTGTTAGACATGGATGGTGACATGGTCCAGAAGCATCAACCCTCATGAACATTATAGAAAAACAAGTTTGAATTTGCAGAGGCAGCCTATATTCTGTCAGGGCTTCCTTAACCTTTTTTCCCTCATCCCCAGGGTACTTCTTTTCTGGTTGGCTCTGTCTTCGGGTGCTTGAGAATTGCAGTTTGGACAGGACTTATGAGGTCACCAAAGATGGACCTGACAGTCCCAAACTTGCAAGGGTCTTTATATTTACCAGGGAAATGTTTATGCTGTAAAATGAACATTGAACCATCTGATCGTTATGTAACATATGCTGATTTACAGCTACATCACTTTCTGTCTGATTGGACTGTAATAAAACTTAATTTAGGCTCCTTTCATTGAAGTCAGTTTATACAACGGAGGGGTGGCAAAAAATTTGGGATCTGCCTTTTAGTAAGATGTCAAGTTATCACCAGCAATCAGATCGACCTTGGGCGAACAGAAAGACACTTCGCAGTGAACCGCCCTATTCTATTTGGCTGCACCCAAACTTGTTTGATCCGTGATTATAACAGCATCTTATGTGCAGATGCAGACAATCTGACGCTCGCTTCTCTTAGTTACGCTTGGTGTTTTTTTTTTAATATGGGAAATCCCGATTCTTAATTTGACACCACTAATCCCACTCACCCCCAACAATTATGTTGCATCTATTAGCGACTGCGCTTCTCTCGGGTTCAACAATGTTCCGCGGTGAAAAGCACATCCCAGAAGCTCAACCCCCTTTTTTCAACCGCTGCTGTGCGCCTTTGCAGGCACGTCTTCCTCCCTCTTCCCCCGGCCCGTATTATTGACCCGGAAATCTCCCAAGATATTCCCGCTTTCAAACCATTTCCGTTCTCCCCCCCCGTTTTTGCCGCCGCGAAATGGTATATTCGAACCAATCAGCAGCCACTTTTTTCCCCGGTCCACCCACCCGCCGTCCGAATGGTTTGTCCCCCACCTTAAAAGCGACCGCGTGGAAGTGTCTCGCTCTTTTCCGCACGTCGCCTTTGTGGTTGCTGTTGGAGGGAGGTGAGAGATTTTATGGTGCCCCAGAAAAAGGTTGTGAATTGCGGGGGTGACGGGTCGGTCCTTGTCTGGGCCTTTTGCGAGCCAACGTTCTCCCTGCTGTTTTTGTTACCCGGCGGCCTGTGGCGCCGAGAGTGAGCCTTTAATTTTTTCCCTTCGCGGGATGATGAAGCCGAGATAGGAAGTGCCGTCAGATGCGAGAACTGACGAAAGACTCCTCGTGGCTGACCGCAAGTTGCCCTTCCCTCCCCTGCCACTATTTCCCCCTCCCGAGACAGGCCTGGGTTTAGTCCGGACAAAAAAACGGGGAGGAAGAGGAGATAGGCCCAACCTCCCACCGCCATTACAGAAACCTTTTTTAAGATGCTTTCTCATCTATCTTATCTTGCATTGTATTGCAGGCTTTCTGCCGTTGCCATGTGGGAACTGACTTCAAAAAACCGTGGAAAGGAACAGTGTGTAGAGTTGCGGGAGGAACATGCAAAGGTAAATTTAAAAGCCTCTGAAGTTGGATAGTATGGAAGGAAGGCTCACCGTGATGATATAAAACCTTATCTATGCTGGAATTACCGGCAGACTTTTGCTGTTGAGATGGTTCTTTCTGAGGAGTCTCTATGGAGGGAAAACCATTGTTCTCTCTTTATTACAAGCCTTTCTTCATTACAAGCCTTTCTTCTTCCTTCAGGGAGCCAGAAACTGCCCTCCAAGATGAGCGATTATGATTGAAATGCCAACTCTTACCTGGAAAGATGTAAGTCAAATGGATAATTCTTGGCTTGTAAGGGTGTGTGCAACGTGCAAAAACATTTCGAACCCAGAACTATTATATCCCAGGTTCTGTTAAATAAATCAGACTTGGTTCTGGATTTCAGGCAGTTTAGATTCAGGACAAGATATAATTTAGTTGCTGGGCTTCAGTGGAAAGTTTGCATGTTAGGTTTTGATAATGCTAGAACTGCCCTTAAGCAACATCTGGGATACAGATTTTTCAAACAAGTCTAAGGTGTCACACTCACATTATCATTTGCTCCCAAAAAGATCCATTCCAGCTACATATTTAAAATCAAGTTTGATTTTTTGTAAGTCCTTCACTTTTAGCCAGTTGGATATTATGCCCTCAGCAGTCCTTCCTGGCGTTCTTTGGTCATGTCCATGTGGCGATGGGTCAGTAGAAGTTCTAGGCCATATACTATTATACTGCTCCCTATATAAAGTATCTAGATTCTAGAGAGACCCTTACATACCCTTGGTGGCTCAGGCTGTTAAATGCCTGCATTTAAGTTCCAGCTGCCTACAATTACTGTAGGCTCGAATCCCACCAGTCTCAAGGTTGACTCAGCCTTCCATCCTCTCAGGGTAGGTAAAGTGAGGACCCAAGATTGTTGGGAGCAATAAGCTGACTTTGTAAAAATGCCGCTTAGTAATAAGCAGGCATATACAATGGAATGAAGGCTATTGCTGAGCACACTGGGTTGTATCCCAAAAATTGTAAGCCGCCCTGAGTCTTCGGAGAAGGGCGGCATATAAATCTAATTAAAATAAAAATTAAAAATACCCTGTCTTGAAAAAATTTCCAGGTAGGAAGTGCAATTTCTATTTTAATACTAGTACTCAGAAACAAGGATATGAAAATAACCTCAAGTTCTGTGCTGCCATTTCTACAGTATGCTGTACCATTACTTAGGATTGGAGCTGATTTTATTTGGGTTCATTTTATTAACCATGTTTTTGATTTTAGGCTCCAGTATATTTACTGTTTTTCTCTTACATGCGCGTGCACACAGATGTAAAACTTTATTCAATATTGCTTGTATCTGGCATTGGGACTAATAAAATTTGAACTGATAATCTGGATAAGGCAAGATTTTTTTCTTGACTTTCCTATTTGAGAGAAAACATGGCGTCTATTAATTTTTTAAATAATTACTTTATTAATAATTGAATGCAACAAACATTCCTAATGTTCCTTCCCATTTTCCCCAGAATAACATCCCTGTGAGAGGGGTTGGGCCAAGAGAGTGACTGGCCCAACATCCAGCCGGCTTGCATACCTAAGCTGGGACTAGAATTCAGTCATCTTGTTTTCTAGGGCACCATCTTAACTAAAATTAAATTAAAATTAAACTAGTCTGGCAGCAGGAATTCCCAATTCTTTTTCTTTCTTCTTTAGGCTTCTCTATTTGCGGGAGCACCTATTGCCAGCAACAACTTCTCATCGCCCTTTGCACTCCCACAGACAGGGCCACCTCAGGGTGCTGTCGGTCACAGTGCCGACTGGCAACCCCCAGGGGGAGAGCCGTCTCTGGGCATGCCCGCCCTTTGGAATCAGCTGCCCTTGGAGCTTCGGATGGCTCCTAGCCTTCGATCCTTCTGTCACGACCTGAAAACATGGCTTTTTCAACAGGCTGGCCTGGACTGATGGGGTTTTTATTAAGGTTTGTTGGTTTTATTTATGTAATTGGGATGTTATTTAATAGTTTTTTAACTTTTGTATTGTATGTTTTTATTGTTGTGAGCTGCCCTGAGTCCTTAGGGAGATAGGGCGGCATAGAAATCCCAAAAATAAATAGATAAATAATTAAATAAATAATCAATCAATCAATCTTCAAAGATGGAAGTCCATCCAGATTTCCTTGAAGAGGCTTGTACGCTATTTGTACTGCAATGAACGTTGTTAAAATCAGAGACCAGATTTGCATTATTTAAGTTGAGAAGTGAAAAGATTTTAGAAGAATACACTTCTAAGATGATGCATGGAGGTAGGTGTCTAGTTTGCCCATTAAGTAGCTGGGACCCCATCTAGTAATTGGACAATTTGAAAAGCAGTTTTCAGATAAACATACTAAAAAAGATCTATACATTTTAATGTTGGAATGTTAAATATTTTGGTGGGATTGATTTCTGCATCTTATTTTCAAAGGGCTTTGTTCGCCCAGGAATACTAATTAGGGATATTGCTCTTCTCCCTCAAGTTTGTTATAAATGTTCACAAACTTCATATAAGAAGCCATTATTAATACAGGTAAAAAGTGCTTCAATGTTGCTAACATTTGTAAAATCTTGTTTCAGGCTTGGACAAACATTACTACAATTCAATGCACTCAAGACTACAGAACGTGTCCATTTTTCCCTTGAGACCCTATGAAGACCTACATATTGGGGCAAAAAGTATTTCCTGAATTATTGTGGCAGTAAACTTACAAGCTAGTTCCTCTTCCCTTTGTTGTACACAATGAATGGGTCCAGTTTCAGAGCCCTGCAGATGGCAGGGAAGGGTTCTTTAAAAATTCATCTTGCACCTCTTAAAACAGCAATCTCAAAGGTATCCAGGCCCTGGGCCATCTAGGACTTCATAGGTAACATTTTGAATTGCATCCATAAGCCAACTGATGGCCAGTGCAGCTCCTAAAACAGTATTAAGGAGTCTTAAATACACTCCAGACCTATGAAATAGTGGCCTTACCGAAGGTTCTGGGTGGCTATATGGAAAATGAGTGGTACTACCAGTAGTTCAGCCAGAAGGTGATTAAAAAAAAGTTGGTCAATATACAGATGCACCTAAAAGTGA
The DNA here is from genome assembly GCA_009733165.1 of Naja naja. Taxonomy (NCBI): domain Eukaryota; kingdom Metazoa; phylum Chordata; class Lepidosauria; order Squamata; family Elapidae; genus Naja; species Naja naja. The sequence continues at coordinate 26,555,034 of CM019148.1, read as the reverse complement.
AACTGATATATTCCATCTGTTACCAGTTTCCATTACTTTTCTGCAGGCTTTAAGATTGGTTTTTACTTAATCCTGTAGATAATCTGTCGTTTAAAATGCCTGTTGAAGTTACATGAAAAAATAACATCAGGTGAACTTATTAATATTCAAGCAATTAAGGCTCTGCACATTTAGATGTTCATAGCATTTAAATTGTGAAATAAGACTACACTGCAGCTAAGCCTAAAAAAAAATGAGCTAAAGAAATTGCAAATTTTCAGTTTCATGACACCAGTATTGTTTTGCTTCTGTCAATTTTGTACCTAATGGAAATCCATGCAGATTATGGCATCTCTTCTGCCATTATGTTTATCAATGTTACTGTGACTTGAGTGGGAGGTTCTCTGAAATATTTTGTTTCCTAAATGTTCCTTTTATGATTGCTTATACCCAGAGATAGATACGGAGGCATGAGGAAACTTGGATATTGCCACCTGGCACAAGTGGGTTTTTATTAAGACATGCACAAAATGTTATTTTGTATAAGCAAATGCACTTAAGCAATTGCCTGTCTTGAGAGTGTAATTAATCATTGTTCATAAACAGATGCAGTGAATAATGCTTATTCTCTTAATTTTTTTCCTGGAATTGTGAGCTGAGCTGTAGGTGGGGGCATGGAAGGAATTAGTTTCAGTTGCAGATTTTGAGTTGCTTTACATTTCATGTAAGTTCCTAGTTTCCTGATCATTGCAGTTGAGGGATATAAAAAGTAAAATACTACTTCTTTCTCCCCCCTTTTAAGAAAGCCTCCCTATGTTTATATTCAGGCTGTTCACTTGACATAAAAAACCAAGGAAACTTTAACCAAGCCTCCATATTGTGTTCTGGATTAATGGGGTCAAAGTGACATCATAACAATATTCCAGGACTGATGATGCTCAAAATCCACCTTCCTTGCATAATTCAGTGTAATGACTGCCCAACCCCGCTCAGCAGTTGCACAAGATTTAGCTTCCCATTCCTGCAAATACACCAAGGAGAAACAGCCATCTTTCAAACAAGTTTTATTTCTGACAAAGCATATAAAAGACTGGCTACATGCAAACTAGGACAACATGGAGCTGCTGATTTCTATGAAGTACCATATTGACACTACTGAAAACATACAAATACTCAAAATGGGCACAACAGTGAGGTTTTTAGGGAAAAAACACATTCTGAAAATTGGTCATGTGATGAGCCGCACCTCCTCCCTAAAATAGATTAATCCTAGCAACTACAATCAGCCCAGTCTGAAAGGTTCAGCTGCTCTTCAAACCTGCCAGGATGAAGTGTTTTTGATTTACCAAAACCATAGTGTCAAAAGCTCACACAAGAGATTGGCGTGATAGTTAACTTGGGCAAGATTCTTCATGGGTAGCTCAGAACAACAACAAGGCCAGCATTTACTTCATGACAGTTAAGTGCTGCAAAGGGTTGGTGACTAAAGCTCCCCTAAATATGTAATCCAGGTACCTAAGAACATCAGGAAAAATTGACACTATCAAGCTGAATTGATTCTATTGTCTTCTGCGCCACAGTGATGAAATCCAGAGTAACTGAAAGCAGCTGCACTTTTTCCACAAAGTATAATTATAGCAACTTGCAACAAATTTCATCCCCTGGTGCCTAGAGCCAAGGCCTTGCTAACCCTTTAGTACCATCAATTCACACTCTTAAAGCAAGGGAATGGGGACTTTTTCATTTATACTGATTTGTTTGCTTTATGAACCAATGTAATCTGTCATCTACCAATGAATAGTGTCTGTCTTGTATTTAAATTCTATTTCATTCTAGAGACTGAGTTCAGAAGGTGCAAGTTTTTCAGCCCTGCTGACTCGCACTGCTTTTGATTTATAAAAATTACATCTGAAGACCAGCAATCTTGTAGCACCTTAAGACTTTACAAGTAAAACTCATGGATTACAGCCAAATTCATCATTCATGGCATAACCTGAGATAGGTACACATCCATGGCTTATTCAGAACAGGAGACAATAAATTGGTTGGGAGAGAATGAAATGCAGAAGGTATAGTAGTGATGGTTACCTTCTTGGCAGTGATTATTCAGTGAGACATTCAAACTTGGTGACTTGATTAACATGTTTCTGTTTAATCCATGGGATTAATTTTGTTTCTATCCAAGCGTGGACTTTTCCCACCTAAAGCTTCTATTCAAAGAAATTCATTTGGAAAGAACTCAAGTACAGAATTATTTGTACCGGTATACCTAATATGAAAATTCTAATTAGTGTATTTAAAGTGTTTAACCTGCCTGGAAAAAAATAGGCTCGATAGTGGCATTGCATTTTTGTGTGTTTTTTATACCTTCAACAGAACAGTCAACTAGCAATCACCCCTGTGATAACTATAAGGTTTCAGGAATTAAAGAGCTGCTTTGATTTGGATACTGCACTGAGCAAGAAGTTGGAATTGGCGTAAATCCTTTCCAGTATAATTCTATATAATGGTTCAAATTGTAGCAGATCATTAATATGTGAATTGTAGCCAACTTTGTAATTTGGTCTTCCTTTTTTGGTCCTGCAAGTTAAGGAATTAAAAAGTTTTTATTAGAAGAGAGCTTCATTAGCATAAACTAGCCAAAATCCTTTGTGGTTATAAAGGATCCATTTGGCACAACCTAGGCAAATGAGAGACATTATTTCATGTCTGAAACAAACAGGTAGAAATCTGTTCTTGATCTGTAGGTTCATTTGGCAGCAGCTTAACCTCAACAGCTTCACCTGTCCATACCTGCCTGGTCTTAGTGTCTTCCAGGCCACCATCATTTTGGTCCTCATCCTGTGATGAAAGACCTTGGCTCTCAAGGTCACTCACCTGACTTTCACCAAATTCAAGAATAGTTGGGAGATTGCTTTGGGTAGGGCTTCGTTTCTTAAGGCTAACCAGAAAAGGCTGTGGCAGAGAGAATATGTCCACATTATTGCCCAGATCAATCCAAGTCATGCTGGGGAAGTTTCTGGTGTCCTTCAAAGCTTCAGTCAGGTCCCGGAGGACGGCTTTTGTAAGCCTGTTGCCATTAAGGGAAAGAGTTGCAAGACGAGGTAGGGCACTGAGAACTGGCAAAAGCTGGAGGAACATCTCATCTGTCAGCTCAGTGAAGCAAAGCTCCACATTTTCAATATATTCAGAGCTGTGCTGGATATAGAGATAACCCGGTCTAATTCCTTCATGGTCAAAGGGATGCCAGACAAGTCCACTGTATTGTCCAGAGGATTCCCCACCAAGATTGTTTTCAAACTGCAAAATAATGAAAAATGGACATTATTGATTCATTTCCAGTTTATCTTAATAGTTGTCAATTCTGACCAGGAAAATGATTTTGACAATAGCTTTAATAATTCAGCTGGGAGTAAATGGAATGAATCCATCCAAGACAGTAATTTTTCTAGGGGATATTGCAGTCAAATGTATTAATACACAATACCCAATGACTACATCAATAGCATTTATTTGATTACCAGCCCATTTTGGGGGTTTGCACAATACAGAGCTATTAAGCGAATAGGTTGGGTTTGTAGTCATTCACACAAAGCAATGTTAAAATTAACTGCTTATATTATGTAAATTCATAGTCATTTGGTCTTTTGGGGAACATTTGTTCCATAAACACAATATTTATATAACAGGCATATATATACATACACACCTCTCTGTTACGCAGAGACATAATAAACCTGGAGGGTGGAAAGAGGTTGATTATGAGAAGCATCAGACATAACCATATTCTAGGAAATCATTTTGTTCAATAATATTCATACCAACAGGACAAATAAAGCACCAAGCCTATTAAGTAGTGGTGTCTGTTTAAAATAGGGAACCATGCAAGGAAAGCAGATTATGTCTAATGCTTTTAAAGGGCATCTGGCAATATAAAGCTTAATAAAGGCACAGGATTACTTAAGTATAAGAAACATCCAATAAAAGGGATGACTTTTTGTCAAAATACTTGAAAGGGTGTTATTTTAAATTCAAAATATCTTCCCTATCATCCTAGAGTGTAGGATGCACAATACAACTGCTGCATCACACAATAAGCTTCCCACCAAACATTAAGAACTTTATTTTGGATTTTTGCCTTAAATGGTTGGGGGGGGGAAAGGGGGACAAAGGTCCAATTCTGTGAATCTAAGGGAGTGCAAGTTTTGCTGAGATTAGTTCCCCTTGTTACTTTAACAGACTTACTGAGTCATAAAATCTGAAATTATCACCTGAAATCAGCTACTCCCCTCCCCAATATGTTGTACATGAACACATGGGCTGGCATAGAGCTTCTCTCCTTTGGTGGGGAGAAAAGAAAACCCTTAGTGACTCACATCGAAAGGAGTGAAACCACTGCATTGCAACAAGGTGAGGATCATAAAACATTCTGCTTGCAGAAGCAGCAATTCAGAAATGCAAATAGAGGACATCAAGAAAAAAAAATTATGAAAACCTTTCTAGAATCTTTAACTGATATTAGCAGACCTTCAAGTGCAGAAAATGTAACAGCATGAGGAAGATAAATTAGATTTCAGTGTTCTGAATTCAAAGCAAAGTTCTACTAGCACTTCTTGCAGGGTTCTGTTTAGATGCTTTAGTAAATATACTCAGAGACTTAGTTAACAGGTCAAAACTCTCATTTTACTTGTTTCTTCACTGTTTGAGACTCCCAACAGTTGCATCTTATCTCCTAGTTTTAAATAATATACAATAAAATCTACTCTCGGTAATGTACATCCACAAACAGGTGCAAAAATAATTTTAAAATCTTAAGTTCATAGCAGCATTAGAATACCCGGTGGACTTTATTTCCTCTTAATCTATAAAAATTACAGTCTTCCAGATGTTACCGAATAACCCTAGCCAGCATAATCATTGGTAAAAGATGCTGAACATTAGCTCAGGAACATGGAGTTCAACACACATTATCCACCGACATGCTATTTTAAGGCTCTGCCAATCTGAAACACCAATATTAAAACATAAATACAGCTTTGTGTATCTATTTATAATTTGGCAAAGTTGAAACTGCAAGAACTAGAATTGATTCAAAGGTGCACGCATGTACGCACACACACACAAACAAATTAAACCTGGAAAAGGATCAGAAATGATAGGTTTAAGATATTTATCTCAATGTTATGACACCAATAAGAGATAGAAGTCTTTATAATGAATGCTATCAAGATTTTTCTCTTTCTACTTTCGTGTTTATATTTTCTGATTGAAAATGAATGCAAAAATTTCTTCATAGAAATTGCTTCTGATTATTTTTATAGGTTTTTCACAATTTCAAAATTTTGGTACAATCTGATGACGTGAAAAAAAAAACCGTCTGAAGTATATCTGGTTCCCTTTAAGTTAGGGGGGGAAATAGCCCAAATCACTGAAGAAGTGGCACAGATATCTATACCGATCAACAGTAAAATTTCCTTGAAGTCAACTTGATTCCTAGTGGAATTTTGGACACATACATGTGGTTTTCTTTTCAGCAATGCAATGTTTTGCTACTGCTATCTTCTAGCCTCCCACACAAATGCTAATGAGGCCCAACCCTGCTTAGTTTACAAATTAAGACAAGGTGCACAATAAAATAGAATAGAATAGAATTCTTTGTTGGCCAAATGTGAATATGGAATATGTCTTGGTGCAAATACTCTCAGTATACATAAAAGGAAAGATACATTCGTCAAGAATCTTAGGTAGTATAGTCAAATTCCAAAAAGGTAATATAAATATTTATCTAATATCCACAAAAATATAGGTTTGCTAAAATTCAGGAACTGTGATACATTAAAAAATTTTACATTACTGTACTGAATATAAAAATCTTAAGCACATAGTATAAGTAAATTACTATAAATTATGTATTATTTATGGATATGTAAGGCCGAAAAGAAGGTCATTTCATTGTTGCATTAGATTCCTATTTATTCCTTTGTTGGAATAATATTTAACCTCAAATGCATTTTGCAGATCAACTTCACCAGTTTGTTCTTTGGCAGACATCCAATGTGAGGCTAAGATATCTAAAAGGATCACTTTGTTCTATATCGACCTGCCTATTATTTATGACTGTCATCATAAATTTCATAAATTCTATCAATTTAATAGATTAGTTTGGCAGGTGCTTGAAAAAGGATCTCTGATAGCAGTACAATGACTGTAAAACCTCTATGCAGCGGTTTTTTTAAGATACTAGCAGGGTCTTAAACATAGTATAGTGTTTTGTCACCATATAATATTAATGTAATTATCAAATTTCATTGTATGATTTTTGTTCTTATAGTTTTTTTAGTTTTTTTTATAAAGTGTTTACTGTTCAATATTGAATGTTTAATGAGTAGTACTATTCACATGGAAATACTGATTAAAGCAGAAATGGAGAAGCCAATAACCCTAAATTATTAATTGAATTTCAATTTCTAACATTTTTCATTGTTGGCTAGGGTTTTATGAATTGTAGTTTAGTAACATTTGGAGAAGTCCTGGACTTCAGCTTAAAATGAAACATTATAAAGTAATGTTTTCTAGATTCGATTTCTTATATACAATAAACATGTTTAGTTAATGTGTATGGTTTATATTAAAGCTTCCTTGTATTTAATTAAAAACATATTGAAAACTTTTGGTAAAGGTCCTGCTGTATTTATAACTCAGATTATAAGTCTACAGAAACAAAACTGTTTGCTAATGTTATTTTTAAACTAAAGTACTATCTCGCCTTGTTGACAACTAAAAACTAAATACCAAAATTATGAAACATCTGCAAGCCCATATTCTGCCAAGAGTTAGAAATGTATTGTCCTGGGAGAAATTTCAAAATGTTTGCAATTACAAGAGGAAAAGGGTGATTTCTAAAAACAAATAGAAATTAATCTTTTGATGTATCTAGACTAAGATTAAAATAATATAGGGGAAGTAGGTGTAAAAAAATAATCCTAAATGATCATTCTCATAGGAGCCATTGGCCTCTTGCATTTTACCCAGTAAATAAGCAACATCTCTTAAAAATAATAATGAAAAAGACAGAGATTTACTGTGTGCATGTATTACATTCTATAAACTTGATTTTTACAGCTCTAAGCCAGCACATTTCATTTCTCCTTTTTAATCTTCCTTTGCACAGAGCAGTAGCTGTTGGAAAAAACAGCTTCAGGTTTATGAGGTGAATCCATTATATCCAAGGCTAAAACAGTGTGTACACACAAATAAGATAGTTATGACATAACACATAAATATTTTCAATCATGGAAAAAGCCACAGATCACCAAACTGGTTTATGACCCTTGTCTTCACGGATTCACTCTGCACTGTAATATAGAAATAGAATAGGCTTTGGCTGATTTACAAAACAGAAAGACACAACCATTTTGAAGAAAAATAATGCACAACTGGTGTTTTGTAACCTGTACAGCACTGCTTTCTTCCAGGCAAGAAAAAGCAAAATACTACTTTACATCAAGGGTGAGCTGCTGGTGGTTCACAGGGGTTTGGGAGAGCCCCTAGCTAAGATTCTGCGCAGTTCAGAGAACCTCCAAATCCCACTCCTGGCTGGCCCCGCCCACCCTGGCCCTCCCCTCCCAGGAGTCCCCACGTGGCCACTTTCGGATCCAGGTAAGTGCGTGGCGTGCATGAAGGCTTGGGGAGAGCGAAAAACAGGCCTTCTGGAAGTACGAGAAGGCCGAAAATGGGCCTGTTTCTCTGGAGCCTGTGGAGGCTGTTTTCGCTCTCCTGGAGGCTCGAGGAAAGCCTCCAGAGCCTGGGGAGGGCAAAAACGTCCCCCACTGTACTGCAGGAGGCCAACTAGGCCACGCCCACCATGACCATGCCCACTCAGCAACCAGGCAGCGAACCATTTGCTAAAATTTTTGAAACCCTTTACATGCATTCTACCCTACTTCTTCATGCACAGAGATACCCTACTATTGCTGAACACTGAAACTGCAGCGTTCAGCAACTGCAAGAATTGATTGGGGGGGGAGGGTAGATTGTAAGAAACAAAGAACAGCTGTTAACAAATCCTGCTGGCTGCCAGACTTCATTAAATGTTTTCATAGAGTAATCAAAATTAAAAGCTCCTTGAAGGTCATCCAGCCCAGCCCTCTGCTTTGCCTATGCAGGAGTTTCTTTGTCATCCAAAAGGAGGATGGGTGTTTCAACAATGAAGGTTTTTTTTGTGAAGGAAATAGATTTAAGCTCCTTCCCTCACAACAATCTCCTTTGAACTGTGAGTCCCATATCTGCTTTTCTTTGAAAAAAGAAAAGAGACGGATTGAAGTGGATTTACTCTGACTATAGCTGCAATTTCAAATCCATCCATTTTGCTGAGCTGCACTCAATGGGCTCCATAAAGACTAATTATTTTCTCCCACCTGCTTAAGAACGTAGCAACAATAATAACAGTTGTACAAATCAATACAAATCAATGTTTAATATAAATATTAATTATGAGTTTAAAAACTGGGAATATCATTCACTACCTGCAATTCATAAAGGTACTAATCTTGTAGATCAAGGGAATGACAATGGAAAAATATATTTTAGTTTCACCAAGATTATCAACAAGTTTCCCCATGATATTGTTGGCAATTTTGTAAAATGATGATTAGAAGTGGTAATGTTCAATAGATTGGTAGCTGATGACAGATTTATTTATTTATTCCATCAGGTTATGTAGTCACCCATCTCAACAACAACTCAGAGCCACGAACAATAAAAATTATTATACTTTAAAAATGTTCAGAAACTGTTCCACAGCAAACCAAAGTTCCAATTTTGGATTTGTGTATAAACATTATATATTATTTGGATAAAAGAATGGAAGGGATGCTCATCAAAGTTACATGTAATACCAAGCTAGAAGAGTTTAAATACTTTAGGACTGAAAATACTTTGTGTTCTTCATGGACCACAGAACCAGACAAAATCTAACAAGTTCTGCATGCGCTATTTCAAGGTGAGTGACAGCTGTTCTGAAAGCAGTACGTGTAGAAAGGTTGTAATGGTTTTTACTGAACCTCAGACAAACCTGACTCAGAAGGATTCTTGGTGAAGCAACAGAATAACATTGCCCATACTATGACACTTGATTCTGCTTTGGTCAAACTTCAATGCAATGCAGTTAGTCCTTGACTTACAAAGTTTGTTTAGTGACAGTTTGAAGCTACACTGGCACTAATAAAATGACTTATGTCCTTTTTTCACACTTCTGTTGCAACATCCCCATGGTCACATGATCAAAATTTCAGGGTCTTGGTAACTGCTTCATGTTTATGCTGGGTGCAGTGTCACAAGGTCATGTGATTACCTTTTGCGTCCTTCTGACAAGCAAAGTCAATGGGGAAGTCAGATTCATTTAAGTGTCACTAACAACTGCAGTGATTCACTTAACAACTGTGGCAAGAAAGGTTGTAAAATGGGGCAAAACCCTCTTAACTGTTGCTTAGCAACAGAAATTTTGGAATCAATTGTGGTCATAAGTTGAGGACTATCTGTATTGTATATTCTAGGCACTACTATTTACAAGAAGTATCCTCAAGGCAGATTGTTCAGAGATGGTCAGTGTAGCTGGCAAGAGTGGAAATTAAGTTCTACAAGGAAAAGTTAAAGAAGTCAGGTGAATTCAACTCAGAGAAGACACAATTAACAGGCATAAACATCTTCAGATATCTGAGAAGCTTTCATACAGATTATGATGCAAACCTACTTTTTGTTATTCCAAAAGATTAGGGTTGGTATCTAAAACTAACGGTTCACATGGGAAGGGATTTAGAGGAGACATTAGGAACAGCTTCCACACAATATGAGATGTTTGACAATGGAACAAGCTGCTTTGAAACTAATGGTTCTGGCTTCATTGTAGGTTTTTAAGGAAAGGCTCAACTGCCAACTTTCCAGGAATGCCATAGTACTAGAAATCTTTAATTGGCAAGAGAGTTGGACTAGATGGCATTTGAACGTTCTTCCAGCAAAAATAAAATAAACAAAAAACCCCAAAATCAATTCAGTAAATTCTGGCAGAAAGGCGGAAAAACTGCTTTCATATTGCCATCAACACTGGCAGAGCCTATTCCTTAATTGCCATTTTTCTTCTATGCTTTCTAGTGCTTCCTAGTTCAGGGAGTACAAAACAAGTGCCTTTTCTGTTGCAGTGTTTGGCTTTTGGGATATACTAAGGTTAGAGTGGTGCTGACTCTGCTGACCTTTCAGAAAATCCTTAACAACCCTGGACTCATAGCATTGGAACAAACCTTAGACCAGGGGTGTCAAACTTAAGGTCCGGATCTGGCCCACGGGGTGCTTAGACCCACCCACAGGACCCGCCTGGAAACAGCAAAAGACCAGCCTGCTGTGCTTCTGCCAGCAAAGTGCAGCTTTTTTTCAGCTGTGACGGACTTCTGCAGCCCTTTGCCAGCAAAAACGGGGCACGGGAGTGCTGCATGCGGAGCCCTCTGCCAGCTCCGTTTTCTCTGGCAGAGGGCTATCAAAACAAACTGAAAACAAAACAAAAGGAGAAATGTTTCCCCTTTTCCATTTGAGCATGCAAGAAGGGACAGGAAAGGAGAAAGGGAAACAGGAAAGAAAAAGAAAAAGAAGGAAAGATGGGAAGAGAACAAGGAAGGACAAAGAAGGAAAGAGGGGAAGGAAGAAGAAAGAAGAAGGAAGAGGGAAGGAAAAGGAAGGAGGGAGGGAGGCGAGGGAGGAGATTATAATAAGAGTGAAGGGGAGGATCTCAGGGAAGTCCTATATTAGCACTTGGCCACCACAGGTGCCTCTGACACAAGTCCTGTGTCATGCCCACAATGGCCACGCCCCCCACCCTCTGAGGTCAAACACAACCCTGATGCAGCCCTCAATGAAATCAAGTTTGACACCACTGCCTTACACTCTTCTAAATCTACCCTCTGCCCAGTCTTTTCATGAAAATCCCAATGATGGAGCAATTAAACTTTAGGAGGCCAGCTGTTCCATTACTTAATAGCTCTCCCAGTCAGGAAATTCATCCTAAATACAAATTTGCATCCCTCACAGTAAAACTCCCCTCCCGGTTTTTGTGTTATCCTCACATGCTAAAGAAAATAAATCTACTTCTTCCCTATGATATCTCAACATGTACAGTATTGGAAGACTGTTATCCTATCTCCCCTTAGCTTTCTGTTCTGTAAGTTAAACATATCAAGTTATTTTAACAGCTCATTTCTACTGATCAAGACTTACAAGCAGAAGTGCCAACAAAAAATGGTTTACAAAAAAGTCAAGATGGCAGCTGCAGCAGCATCTTGACTTTTTTAAAGCAAGCCTTGTGGACACCCCTGCTTATAATTTTAAAAAGAGGAACTGAAAGTGCCGGGAATGAATTTGTTTTACAATCCTGTAAGGGGTGGGAATATACAGGAAACACTTATGGGGTGGGGTTCTTGTATAACCGAGTAAGTAAATTAACCAGTTTTCTGTGTTTCAACAATGCAACAAATTGTATACTAACCCAAGATTCTGGGACTGCACAATATCCTAAACAACAATCCAATACAGTCACCAAGGTTAAAGCTAATTCAGCATGCTGTGTGAATGCAGCCACTAAGCCTCTCACAGAGCTGTGGAAAGTTTCAAAGGGATATTTCCCTTTGAAGATTCATGCAAAGCATCTCTTCAAAGCTGCTTTGCGCCCTAGCTCTTCACCCACCATCCAGCAGCAAAGGTGCCAACAGCCTCCTCTTCACAGTGCTTTTGCAATTCTCTTTGGCAGTTCCACTTGTCAACATAGGCACAAAAGCCTCCTGTGACTACTGGAGGGTCTTAATGAGGCAATAACACCTCTGCTGCCCAAAGCACCTCCCTAAAGGCATGGGGTTGCCTAGGCTTAATTTTTAACTGGCTTTAGCAACTTCCAGAGAAAAGCCCTTCTGGGGATTTACTTGCATCTCCAAATGGAAATAATAGAATCCACTACAATTTGGCAAAACAACGAACTGAGAGTGAGACTGGTAATTAAAAACATACAACACAACTCTTTCATGTATGCTTCCTCAACTTCAAAGCACAGCCAGATCTCCATAATGGACTAGTCTTTGTTAGGCACTTTCCTCCTTTTGGTAGATGTCAAATTAACTGAAACAGTTAATTCCTGGATGCAAGAGCAGCAGAAACTTTTGGATGGCGTGGTCTCAAGCCATTCAAATGGCCAAGGGGGACAGGGAGATGAATGCCAGGTAGAAGGACCACTCCATCAGCCAGGATGTGCCAGCCATCAGCAAGCTTTCCTGGCCTGGCAAAGGCTGTGCAGATCATGGCAATGGACAAAAAACAAAAAACAAAAAACAAGCTCTGGCAGAGAGACAGAAGCTGAGGAAGGAAAGGTCTGTATTTAATCAACAGTGGGCAGCCTGCAGGGGGAGATATCTGACTGCTTTTAGTCTCTTATTAAGTTATTATGGTCACTCTATTTGTACTTGGTTCTTCTAAAAGCTTAAGGCATCACGTATGAGGCTCTTCCCCTAATTTTATCCTGACAAATCACCATCTTGTAAGGTTTGAAAGAGTGTGACTAGTCCAAAATTGCCAAACAAGCTCAAGGGGTGATCTAGATCTGATTTTCCCAGGTCCCAGTTCAAGACCTTGCCTACTCTACTGGTTCTCCTTAATGTCACTTAGACAGGCATCAATCAGGCTTTGGGAAAGGTATATAAAGAATGTGAAGCTGGGAAATTCAGCCTGGTTGGCAACAGAATAGAATAGCTTTACTGTCACTTTGAATGTAGACTGATCGGCATACATTTAAATGAAATATTGTTGCAACTCTCAAAATAACTTCCAATATACACTACACAACCATGACAGAATAAATAAATACAAAATTATGCACATACCGACATATATAATACAGAAACAACAGTCTAATTTGGATGTATACATGTACATGGCAAAAAAAATGAATATTCCGAGTTTACCAGATGGATGGCATAGGGAACAAAGCTTACAGAATACGGTAGTCCTGCTAGAAATACTTTGAAACCTTCACCCAGAGGAGAGCAACAGAAACAGACCATAAAGTGGGTGTGTGGGTTCTCTAACAATATTTTGAGCTCTAAGCCCATAGTACTTATAAGCAATATCCTGAATAATGGGAAGTGAGCTTCCTATAATCTTCTCGGCTGTCCTTACCACTCTCTGTATGGACTTTCTATCTGAGGCACTGCTGCCACCAAACCAAACAGTGATGCAGTTTGTTAAACCACTCTCAATCATGCCTCTGTAAAAAGTGGCCAGGATAGAAGGAGAAAGATGTGCTCTCCTCATCTGACACAGGAAATGCAGATCCTGGTTTGCAAGCTTCACTGAGGATGATGTGTGGAGAGACTAATTCAGATCGTTAGTTATCAGCACCCCAGATATTTAATACTGTTGACAAAATTCCACTTTGTCAAAGGATAATACCATTAAAAATGCCCTCTTGCTGCTTAGCAGGAATGATGAGAAATCTCAGCTCAGTGTATCAATTCATAATGGTCCATGAATTGAAAATATGTGTTGCCATTCCTTTTTTGTATATCTCACTTGGATTGAAGAAGTCACCAGCAATTTTTTTCTATACTGTCTTTGCTAATATTCCACTGTCAATATTCCACCAATACTCCATCCTACCCAATTCTAAGGAGAAAAAACAGGACTATGCACTTACTCAAGAATATTTCTTCAATCTTGTTCACTATCACTCTGACAGTATGCTTAATAATAAAAGCTTCTCAATAGCAATAGCACTTAGACTTATATACTGCTTCATGGTCTTTACAGCACTCTCTAAATAGTTTACAGCATCAGCATATTGCTCCCAACAATCTGGGTCCTCTTTTTACCAACCTGAGAAGAATAAAAGGCTAAATCAGCTGGTCAGGATCGAACTCCTAGCAATGGACAGTCAGCCTGCAATACTTCATTCTAACCACTGTATCACCATGTCAGCTATGTTCCAATTTCTGCCACGTCTCCACCTTAATCCTTGGTACCTCTTCTGTTCTAAAATTGGAATGTGATGAGAATTTGGTACTTTTGCATTGCCTGGGGATCTATTTGGTCTGTATTTAATTACTTCTATCCTACTATCAATTTAGCCAATGTTTAGGCTTCCTCTAATAAAGACTTGTCTCTTGACTAGGAATTGTCACACACTTAGGAGATACTGTGGCCTGGAAACAGGAAACAGAAGAGAAACAGTTTCAAGTGGACTCAAGGAGATGTGCTCAGCCCAACTCATGCCAGGGGAATGAAGCACCTTCCTTCACATGCATCTGCCATCAATTTTCTTGGCAGTGGACACAACTTTGCTCTCTGTTATGTTCAGCCATGTTAACAGGTGATAGTCAATCATGAGGTGAAATAAAAAGCAAGGAAACCATTTCCAAGTTATTCTTCTGATTATTTTGCTACCGTAAATTTCTCCTGGATAGTTTAAACATAGCAGCTTTATTCACAGAACATATTACATCTCAAATCTGGGTTAAGAAATCATGGTCGTTGTGTTCACATAATACACTATTTGCTTCCTCCTCATTTATTGTGGCCAAGGGCAGGAATATTAAACACTGGGAAATAAAACAAAACATTCAGAAGTGCAACATTAAGTGTTGCAGATGTCCTTATAGATGCTACAGTAAAACAAGACATACTGAGCTGTTTCCAAACGGCTGATTCCACATGAGTAATTTTTTTTTTCTTATAAAGACTTTCCCAGTGATAGCAAAATACTATGTTTAGCCCAGAATACTGTACAGCTTTTCTTAACTTGAGAAGTGTAAAGGAGAAGAGAACTTGGCTACTTCCCAAATGCCTTTTGTCATCCTGCTCCTGTTTTCATGTGCCATGCTATTTACTACCACCTGAAACTCGATATTGTTTAGTACCTGCAGAAATGTATGCTTATGCTATCCTCAAATAAACAAGCCACATGACAACCTAATAGTTCTTATAACATAGTAAAACTCAGAGCATCAAGCCCTTTCTACCTATTGCAAATCTAGCTAACGTTATACCAAGGATCATGTTCAAAAGTTTCTTCCTCAAAGATTAAGACTTGATCATATGTACCGCTCCCATAACTACACAGACTCACAGTAGTTTAACAATAAATTGTTATAAGCAGTAAACAGATTTATTTATTAAACTTAAATGCCACCCATCTCACAGAAGTCAACGGACAGATGATATCATTCCCAAAATGCCCTCAAATACAAACCATTTTTGCTAGCTTGTGGGAAGCCATCAAGATGAACACTAGCCTAGTCTTGAGTTGAAGGTGACTGCAAAGTTGAGGGGCCACCAAAGAAAGAGGCTAACTGCGAACCCCAATTTTCTTTACCTCCTTCACCTGGTACCATTAATAGATTTGGCCAAGGAGCATGCACTGCATGGGTCACTTCTATCATCATCATCTTTTATTGAGCCCATAATCCCTTACGGGGTGGTGTCTGGGCAACTGAATGGAGGTGAGCGTTTACTGGCCGGATGCCCTTCCTGTCGCCAACGCAGAGCTATATTCAGCAGACATATACTCATCGTGCCCAGAGAGAGAAATATCTGCCTCAACCTAGGATCAAACTCACAGCCTCCTCATTGTGAGGCAAGAGCTCCACTTCTAGGCCACCACACAACTCCCATGTGGAAAAGAAACCCTCAAGATATAAGCAATTAGTTCATATATGGCTTTATAGATACAGTAAAACCAGGATTTTGGATTTCAGCTCGAAACATCTGGGTAACCAGTGCAGAGCCCACAACACAGTTATAATTTGGGTATGTGTCTTCTTTGGCAACCTGCAGGCTGCTGCATTTGAGACCAACTGAAGACTATTTTAAAATGTCTTGGATTCCTCTCTCCACATAGATGCTACCCCTTGTATTTTCCACAGGTTCCAACTTGCTGCTATGACCAGAAGGGTAGTCTCCAGCCATCCCATTTTTACTCACCAAGCCTGTGGCTTCCTCTTCACCATGCCCTGGCGTCGCCATTGAGAGTGGGGGCTGAGGTGGTATGTCAGCTGCCTGCAGAGCTTCTCCATAGTCCCTAGTGAATCCCCCTCCTGCGGCAAGAACAAAAGAGGAAGAATGATTATTGACAATGAAGCCATCGCAAGGAACTAGCCGGAAGGAGATAGTCTGTAGACAACGTGCATGACCTCTTTGAGAAGCTAGTTGGAGGAAAAGGAGACTAAGCACAGAATAGCTTCTGCAAGACTTGGGCCTCTCTGGATAAGCAAGCAACCAGTTCTTAGCTGACTGAATGGGGAGGAAAAGGGTTTGAAGCTGACAAGTCCTCTCTCCCCCACATGATGAATCCCACTCTTCTACAGACCAATTAAAATTTTAACATATCAAATCCTCAATTTTACTGCAAGTACTCAAAACTCTGGTGGGGTAATTAAGCCAACAGGATTGATCCATCTCTCACTGTCACTACTGTTTCTTCCAAGGGTTAACTGTTAATTAAGATTCTTAGCATGTTAATCAGCAGTCTCAGATTGCCCCAGACAAGCCCAGTGAAATACAGCCAGTGGTAAACCTTCAAGCATCATTATAGATCAGACAATAACTTGCTTCCACCATTGCTACCTTAAGATGACACAAGATTCCTAGAATGATGCACATCCTTCTAGTTCTTTCACTCACTGTGAAGCATGCAACAGAGAAATTTTAGCTCTGTTCTGTCATTGATTCAGGGAGCTCTGCAGCGAGGTTAGTATGCATAACATGTTTCCACTGGAGAAGAACTGTAGCCCAAAGCCTCAGCAATGACTCAGGAAGTGCAATTACTTGGCTCGGCTTGCTATCTTTCACACAGAAGTTGCTGTGATTTCACCCTGCTCCCAACCATTGCGGTTATTATGGGTCGTGCACAGAGTGGATTCTGCATGCCAGAGAACACCCACTGTGTGCAGTGAGAGACTCTGCAAATCTCTGCAAAAGCACAACAGAAAGATGGGCAAAGCAAATCTGCTAACCAAACAGCCTCATTTAGTTATAGTGCTCTGCTGCACTGCAAATAGCAGTCCATTTTCTCACAATCCTTGTAAAAAAGCAGCCAAAGGAAGCAAGAGTAGATCCAAGACAAAACACACATGTATACTCACAAATCCACAATGTGGCAAGTTCAAAAGGCAAACACTTTTACTTTAGGCATGCTTTGGGATGGAGGCATAGGTACCCCTTCCAAGCTGCATACACCCCACAGGCTATTGCTAGTGGAACACCTGGGCTGGCCTCTTTATCTGGCAGCCCCCGTTATCCATTGCCAAGCAAGTAGCAATAGAGCACTGGAGCAGAGCTAGAGGGGCTATGCCTCTCATATGCTGACCCACTTCCTCTTCCATTAACTACTGTCCATATCAACTCTGTCCCCGCTGTCAGTAATAATATAATCAGATCATATTTTTAACCTTTTCCTAATGATGCCCTACCAAAAAGAAAGCAAGAAAAGAAAACCCCATCAGATATTTGCAGGAACATGGCTAGCAGGGCCCAACTGTGTCTTTTGACTGGTATATATAGTCACTCAAGAATATGGGGTAGGTGGTGGACATGTTCAAAAGCAAAAAAAAATGTGGACAAAAATATATACATGGTTAGAGAAGATTTTAAAGCAGCATATAGATTTAAAGCCAGAAACATTTTTTGCTATGTATACTACCAGAAAAATATGATAAAGGGAACATGTATATAATATTACATGTCTTGACAGCAGTGAGAATTCTATTTGCACACAACACTGGAAAATGAGGGAATACCTACAGAAGAAAATATAATTACAAAAAAACTAGATTGTGAAGAAACGGATAGGTTGACATTAAAGATAAAGGATAAAGAAGATACAGAATACTTTTTAACATGGATTTGTTTATCAGTGGTTACGACAATACAAGTAGAAATTAGAAATTGGAAATTATGACTATGTATAAGTAAATTGATCCAGATAATTTGTTTACTAAGCACTTATATATGTTAAAGAAAAATGTATAAATAAAAAAAAGAGAATATGTGGTAGGAAGAAAGAGGTAACCATGATGCAGATGTATAGTTGCAATCAAATCAAAGACCATAACTAAGAGAGCAGGATGATATGAATAAAGGCCAAACAGGAAAAACAGATTGGACTGTCTAGCAAAAAAAAATAGTTCAAGTAGCAGAACTTCCAATTGAACAAGTCTGAGATTAAGAAAATGGACGTAAAGCTACTTCTATTAAAGCCATGACAGAAGAAAAAAACAGCAGAGCAGTATTGAAAGAAGATTCAGCTTAACTTCCTCCACCATAACTTTCTTTTTTACACAAAGGCAGCAGACGATTTATTAGTATTTATTAGTCTTTCCTCCAAGTGCCCAAGCATCGTACATTTTACCATTGCAACAATCCTGTTTGTTTGAGGGAATGATCTTCCCAAGAGCATCCGTGGCTGAGTGTGGATTTGGAGCTGGGCCTCCCAGATTCTAGTCCAATACTGACACTCCTCTATGATTTACACATACCATTATTCTCACCAAAGTAGCCATCATCTTCTCAGTCCCATGTCCAAATAACACCTGGAGATAATGCTTCCTATTTTAATCAAGGAATCAGAGCTGAGTATTTGAAGTGAATTTAAAAGTCTGAGTGGAGGCGCAATAGCTGCCAAATGCTAAGCCCTGGGAATGTGAAAAACATTTGTAAAGTTTCATGTTGTCTGTGGTTGTTTTGATTTTACGTCAGGTTGTTCCAATCTTATTGGAAGTTTTCCAATGCTGTCCTCACTATTCTGGAAGTGTTTCACATTCAAAACAGGGCCATCTGAGGCTCTTAACCCTTCTTGAAGGTCAAAGCTGCTTTGGAACACTTTCAGGAAAACCAGGGCAGTCCATGTCAAATTATGGACATAGAATTTTGAATCTAAAAGTTAAGATTATAACTACTTGGCTTGCTTCCTCCTTGTTCGATGGGAAGTACAACAAAACTTGTCATTTAAGGCTTGCAATTCCCAGAGGTAAAACCCCAACAAAGGGCCCCTGGGAGAATTCTAGTTCTATGCCTCCCAGTCTATAAAACTCACTTCCAAAACTGCCTTCCTTCACTCCTTTAATCTATCATGTTGAAGTGTCACAACTAAAAATGGCTGTTGGAATGTTATCAGTACTGGAAACTCAATACAGCAGAGCTGCAGCCAGTAAAATTCCAGGCATGCACTGAAGTCTGTCTGGCTTTCCATATTAGGGGGTAGAGAGGAACCTCTCCCACCCAGATGTAGTCACATGCCTCGTCTTTTTGCTAGGTTGGCAACAAGTAACCGCAATACCCATACCCTTGCTCTTATACTTATAGCATGCTGTCTGTCTGGGTAGTGGGGGAACATAAACATTACAGAATGTCCTGGTTTTCAGCAACATTTCTGCTGTTTGAACACAGTCTTTAGTACCAAACCCTGTTATTAATTCCTTCTACTTTGGACTGGATCCATCCTACTTCTCATCGCAAGGAATTTGTAAAGCTGAAATTAATCACTGTCTTTATTTTCAAGTCAAAGAAAATGATGTCATACGAAGGCTTTAAAAGTCCCTGCTATGCTAGCAATCTCCTTGGCAGGTCATTTTAGTGAATTTAATTCATTCTGGGAACCTGGAATGCTAATCCCAGGAGAAAGAGAGGGGAGGCAGCTTTAGCTGCTCAGAAGAGCTTTGGTTTATGCCCAGAAATACTCTATAACATGTTCAAAGATTTAAAACTACGTGATCTATAGCCGAGAGCTGACTTACTTTGAGCTTCATGCAGAGTCAACAAAGCCAACTTCAATGGGAGCTTCTCAGTCTGTTTCTAAACCCCCCACCCCCACCCCACCCCCGTGGAAGGGAGAAGTATGAGCAGGAGATGCTAGTGAAGCCAAACTCCCTGGCCCTACATGCACTCCTAGGGAAGTTAACTAATTACTCTATAGGATCAACCCCCTACTGAATTTGGACATGAATTATTTATCAGATTCTGTGAAATATTCATGGTGACCTATTTTACTTAACAAAGTAGGCCCTTGCTGGAGGTAGCCTAGCATCATACACCTATGGGCTATAAACCTGATCTGAAAAAGTATTTTGGAGAAAGGGAGTTGATGTTTTGGATTACCATTATAAGGCGTGCCAATATCATTCTGAAGGTTTCTTTATTACTGGCAGTTTTTTAAATTAAGGTCAGCAGCCGCTCACCATAAATACTTGTCACTTGATCCTACATTTGTCATGACCCTAAACAATTCAAAGTCCTTCAGCCAGTGAGTTCAAGCATCTGTGCCAACTGAGACAGAATTCTTCAGGCATTTGGCACAGCTGCTGATTGTAAGTCTCCCAAATAAGATCTTCCACTCATCATATATGAGCTTGCCCCCTCCTAGTGCCCACTTATTCTATTTTACTCAAATAAAAGTACACGACGCCACATAATTAAGTGTCCTCCAGCAAGACGGTGTTGCCTTGTGGCAAGATGGGCAGCAAACAAATATTATAAATAAACAAATAAATAGATTTCAAATTTGAATACATGGATAGAATCTGCCCAGAATTATCTGTTCCCCCCACCCCCAGTCTGGCCTCTCACTGGTGCATTCACTGCTGCTATAATTGTAACTTGTCTCTTCTTCTTTCTCCCAATTTTTCCAAGCATCATGGACTTCTCAAGGGAGTTGCATTGCCACATAGTATGTCCAAAACATGCTAGTAAAATGCCAGAGGGCCTAGACTGTATTGTGGTCAACTAGGGGCTCAGAATCTGCCCTCAGCAGTCCTTCCTGGCGTTCTTTGGTCATGTCCATGTGGCGATGGGTCAGTAGAAGTTCTAGGCCATATACTATTATACTGCTCCCTATATAAAGTATCTAGATTCTAGAGAGACCCTTACATACCCTTGGTGGCTCAGGCTGTTAAATGCCTGCATTTAAGTTCCAGCTGCCTACAATTACTGTAGGCTCGAATCCCAGCAGTCTCAAGGTTGACTCAGCCTTCCATCCTCTTGGGGTAGGTAAATTGAGGACCCAAGATTGTTGGCAATAAGCTGACTTTGTAAAAATGCCGCTTGGTAATAAGCGGGCATATACAATGGAATGAAGGCTATTGCTGAGCACACTGGGTTGCATCCCAAAAATTGTAAGCCGCCCTGAGTCTCCGGAGAAGGGCGGCATATAAATGTAATTAAAAAAAAATTTATTTAAATTCTAATAGTCTCTTTTGACTATGACTATTGGAGACTGAAGGGGTAGGATCTTCCGGAATTTTTGAGATCTGAAACAGATGAAAACAGTAGTATAAGCCCTAGTATTACAAAAATACTGCAAGATATCTGAGATAAGTTTGAGGATTACAAATCCATAGACCTATCTTCTGCCTCTCCTTCTTCCTCTCCCTCACAGTTTTTTCAGGAATTACATGGATGTAGGTTTATTGTTACTTTCATTCCTCAATTTTTTTTCAGCTTCCAGTTTGATATACATCCATGGGATTTCCAACTAGTACAAATATGGCCCATCCTGATAGCCCCGTGATTGCGAACCTATGGCATGCAACCTATGGCGGCATGCGAGAGGTTGCCTGGAAAGCCCCACTGCACATGTGCGCACGCCGCCCACTCGACAGTTGATTGTTGAGTATCTGGAGTGCATGCGTGGGGGGCGGCGTGGGAGATGCATGCGTATGCACAGAGACGCAAGGGGCATGCTGGGGGGTCTGGCGCGCATACGCAGAGATGTGCAGGGATTGCACATGCATGTGCAGAGATGCACAGTGCATGCAGGGGTTCATGCACATGCGCAGGGGGGTAGGGGCCCCTGCACGTGCATTGCCTTCTGGGTGCTGGCATGCGAGCGTGTGCATGTGCAATTTTCGGCACACGAGCCCAAAAAGGTTAGCCACCACTGTGATAGCCTGTGACTTTCAACTTAGTGCTGTCACCTAATTAATAAGTTCTAGACAGACAGACAGACAGACAGACAGACACACACACACACACACACTCTGAGCTGTGAATTTGTTTGCCGGTCCCAAGCCTGGATAAGTGGGGATGGCCGAGATAAGACCTGGCAACCTATCGTGTAAAACCTCACCCAAAAAATGTTATAGAAAGCCTCTCAAATGAATCAGATATGATGTTGATGATAGGACCCCCAAGTCAGAAGCTATCCAACAAGCTACTAGGGAAGAGCAAGCATCTGCAGTGAGTAGTCAAGGTATCATTGATGCACCTTGGGCAAATCTAACACGCATTGGTAAAGCTGCACAAAGACACATTGGGTGGCAATGTGGAATGTTGGAGGAATAAGCCAGGGTAAATTGAATACCATTGAACGGGCCAGGTGGAAAATTGACTTCCTTGGCATCAGTGAGCTACACTGGATAGACAATGGCTATTTCCAGTCTGAGGAATTCACTATTTATTACTTAGAACATGACATCACGAAAACAAATGGATTGGCATTTATCACAAGCAAGAAACTCATCCAAGCAGTGGAAAGCTACTTGACGATTAATGATCGCATTATAACCATCTGAATCTGTGCCAAGCCCCTCAGAATCACAGTTATCCAAGACCATGCCCCAACGACTGACGCAATGGAGCTTGAAATAGAGAATTTCTATGCCAGCATCGAAAAAACTCTGAAGCAAGTGACCAAAAAAGATATTGTTTCCATACCGGGTGATTTCAATGTAAAAGCTGGCACCCAAGCAGTAACAGGGCATCACTGGCAGCTTTGGATTTGGGGAGAAGAATGATAGTGAAGTCAATTCTGCCATGAAAATTGATTTCAGATCATGAATACCAGGTTCAAACAGCCCAAGTGTTGCTTATATACACTTGGACTTCATCAAATAAGCCGCACTGTAATCCGATTGACTATGTCCTCGGCAGCCATTGATGGACCAGCTCAGCTCTCACTGTTAAAGACATATCCAGTTGCTGGTTGCAGTGCATATTATGAATAGTTGATGGCTCAGAGCTGAGTCAAATTATGAAACACCAAAAAGACAACACTACCAAAGAAATCTGATATCACCAAAATCCCAACCATCTATGCAATTGAAATGAAAAATAGGCTTAAACTACTGGACACTGCTGAGAAGCTGTTTGACAAACTGTAGCCAGAAATTAAATTGATCATCACTGAAACAGCTGTTAAATACAAACTATAAAGCCTGAGAACATGGCTCTCAGATGCAACCATCAGAATAGTTGAGTGAAGAAAATCAGCCAAAGCAGCAGGAAAATGGGAGGAAACTGAATACAGATTTCCAAAAAGCAATAAGGAAAGACAGCAAGGAAAGAAGAGGAATACATCTGAGTAAGACAAAAAGATTTGAATGCCATTTACTGCTCATAAAAACATCATCACAAGCAAGTAACAGAAAGAATTGTCTGACCAACAAGATGGCAAGAATATACAGAAGAGCTATATGCCAGCAACAGATCCAGTCTCCTCAGGATGATGAAGAAAGGGAAGCAGAAATAGAACCAGCCATCCTTTAGGAATAGGTTTTGTGGGCAATGGGCCAACTGCCAAACAAGGCCCCAAGTGTTCATACAAGCCCCACAGAACTGTAAGGCTTGTATCACCCACAACCATCACAGCCTTGTTCCAGAAAACTTAAGAAACAAATACTTGGCCATAGGATTGGAAATGATCTATGTTAATTCCATTCCCCAAAAAAGGGTGAATCCAAAGATTGCTCTAATTGCCACATAATTGTCCTCATCCTCTTAGCAAGGTTCCCCTTAAGATCATACAACATCAAAAGGAAATTACCAGATATTCAAAATGGCTTCAGAAGGGGTCATGACACTAGTGACTATATTGGAAATCTACATTTGGTCATGGAAAAATCTCAGGATTATCAAAATAACATCTATATCTGCTTCAGTGACTACAAGAAAACCTTGTGACAAGCTGGAAGACCTGGAAGTACCAAAACATCTGGTCTAGTTGATGCAGTTACTCTATACATATCAGAAAACCACTGTGAACACTATATGGAGACAATTGGTTCAAGATAAAGGAGTACAGCAAGGTTGCATTCTTTCACTTTTCTTGTTCAATCTGTGTGCTAAAGTGATCATGAGGAAACTTGGAGGACGGAACATACATCTTCAATATGCTGACAACATAATTCTCCTCTCAGAAACCAAAGTAGGCCTGAACATCAAAAAGACCAAGCTTATGACCAGTGTGAGGAATGGAAATGTCAAAATAACAACTGATGATGAAAGAGACTGTATGTGTGCAAGAATTCACCTTCCTAGGATCACAGATTGATCAAGAAATAAAACACTGAATCACACTGGATGTCACAGCAATGAAGAATATAAATCAAGTATTGAAAAGCAAGGACATCAGCTTGGCAACTAAATGCAGATTAGTCCATCAGAAGACAGAGAGAGATAAATAAGATCTAATACAGGGGTATCAAACAGGTCCACTGGGTGCTTAGATCTGGCCCACGGGGCCACCCTGGAAACAGTGAAGGATTGCCCGCATTGCCACTGCCAGCGAAAACAGAGCTCAGGAGGGCTGCATGTGGCCCTCCCAACCTCTGTTTTCAGCTGTGATGACCTCCTGCAACCCTCTGCCAGCAAAAATGGAGCTCAGGAGGGCTGCACGCGGCCCGCCCGAACTCCATTTTCGCTGGCAGAGTGTTTGGGCCACCACAGGCGCAACACAGCCAAACTCCATTTTCGCAGAC
This sequence comes from Naja naja, assembly GCA_009733165.1. NCBI lineage: Eukaryota > Metazoa > Chordata > Lepidosauria > Squamata > Elapidae > Naja > Naja naja. The sequence continues at coordinate 26,530,285 of CM019148.1, read as the reverse complement.
AGAGTGATGTTGAGATGGCCACACACCCCCCAAGGTCAAACACAACCCTGATGCAGCCCTCAGTGAAATCAAGTTTGACACCCTTGATCTAATACCACTCAGAGATAATCAAAAAGGCCAAAAGGAAACAAAAAGACCAAAATATCTCCTCACCAGCAATCAACACCCATATGAGCAGAGATTAACACCAAATTTAACACTAGACCAACAATCAATCAAGGAACTCCCAATGCCTACAAACAAGCTAACAGTAAACAACAGTCTAATCAAGGAACCTATCAGAATTTCAGCATCGCCCTAATTAAATCATGAGCCTCAGGCCAAACTCCAAAAAACTTCCTTCAATGCTGACAGGGCAATTACTAGTATATAAATACTGTGGGAGCACACCCCACTCCCCTCTAGCATTGATGATGCTACCTAGTTTGGTAATGAAATGTCAGCAAGAAAACCACCAAGTTCAGAAAGTGCCAAGGACCCCAATTCAACCCCATCTACAAATATTCTATTCTATCGGCAGATTAGTCTCTATTGTCATATTTCCCATAATAGCCTATGATTGTAAAAGTTGGACCATGAAAAAAACTAGACAGTTTTTTGTGGTGTTGGAGAAGGCTCCTGCACATTCCTTAGACAGCAAAGGTGACAAAGAAACAAATACTGGAGCATATATAAAACCATGCAGATCACTGGAAGGCAAAATAAAAACATATCTGTCTTACTTGCTTCAGCCATGTCATGTTCTCAAACTTGCTGGAAAAGGCAGTTATAGACAGATTTCCTCCAGGAGGATCTGTCCTTAACTCATCCTTTGGGTCTTCCAACAGCATACCCATCGCCTTGTAACTGAGTCCATCCATCTTGTTGCTGGTCATACCTCTCTTTCCTACTTTTCCCAGCATTACAGCTTTCTCCGAAGAGCTAGATCTTTATATAATGTGTCCAAAGTGGGATAATTTGAACCCAATATTTGTACCTCAAGTAACAAATATTACTTGGCTGATTTGGGCTGATTTGTTTAACGATCCATTTGATTTTCTTTCCTTCTTTCTCTTTCTCTCCCTCTCTCTCTTCTCTCCTTCCTTCCTTCCTTCCTTCCTTCCTTCCTTCCTTCCTTCCTTCCTTCCTTCCTTCCTTCCTTCCTTCCTTCCTTTTGTGTTCTCAGGAGTCTTCCCCAATAGCAAAGTTCAAAAGTGTCAATACTTCTTATTTGGAATTTTTATTTCCATGTGTCACAAAACATACCATTGCTTGTGAGGTTATGATCTCTATAGACAATAACAGCATTTGAATATCTTTTCCAAGGTCTTCATAGCTGTTTTACCAGGAGTTCAGCTGTAGTGCACTTCTTGACTCTTGTTCCTTTACAGTGGTTGATCCTAAAAGGCAGAAGCTGCCTACCACTTTGATATATCTTCATTGTCAGTTCCAATGCTAGCTGTTGTATCAGTTGTCATTTCTTTGATATTTTTATATTTAATTTTAGTCCCATTTTATAGTATGTGTAATTTTACACCCATTTTTCCACTGTGCTCCTAATTATCATTAGAGTTTGCAGATTCTCTGCATTTTCAGCTATTAGAGTAACACTATCAGGTTACTGACATTCTTTCCTCCAATTTTAAAACCAAACGCATCTTTTTCCAATCCACATTCCATAAATACTGGAAAATATTTTTTGAAAATACAAAAAAACAAAAAATAAACAAACTGATTCTGGATCAGTAAAGAAGTGAAACCATGTCATATACTCTCTCCTTAGTTATTCCACTTTTTTGCTGAATATAAATTCAGGGAGGCTGTACTGGAAGAAGAAAGTGTTAAAAATTAGCAGGCAAGCCAGCTTTTCCAAAGGATGACTGTACTTCAAAGGCATCCAGGGTTTTGAGCAATAATGTCTACAGTTGCTTTCACCTTCTCTTTGTTTTCATTAGGATTGTGTTGTATTCTTCTCTTTTTCCTGAATGAGTGACAGATTCCCTCAATCCCCATTCACAGGTAAATATTTGGAGAAAAACTTAGTTTCTTACAGAAACTATAACTGATTAACAATGGGTTGATCATTGTGAACTCCAATGTGACTTCCAAATCCTAGTCAAGCACTTCAACCATGTTTTCCCAAAATAAGACCCTGTTTTATATATTTTTTGTCACCAAAAAAAGCACCAGGTCTTATTTTTTGGGGGGAGGGAGAGATATCGTCCACTGACTCACCTCACTTGCGCGCATCGCCCCTGGCCTTCTTTTCACTGTCAGAGGCCTTCAGGAAAGCCTTGGCAGCCTCAGAAGAAATGGGCTGGCAAGGCAGGTATTGGGGTGTGCAAGACCTGTCTGAAACTGTCCAAAGGTAAGTAGTAGGGCAGTTCCACCCCCTCCATCCCCACCCTTAATTTTTACCGGTGCACCCTGGAGTAGGTGGGGTCTTAATTAGAGCTTATTTGGGGGGATAGGGCTTATATTGTGCACACATGTAAAATCATGATTTACTTTCAGGGTAGGTTGTATTATCGGGGAAACACGGTATTTCTCCTCCTCTCCATTATAAGAGGTTTTTTTTAGGAAACATTGCCTGAGATTCTCAGACTGCACTTTGCTTCAATGATGACGATACTTCCTGGCAAACAATAGGTCTCAGGTTAATGCCTGTCCTTTCCAGATAGAGCTGGGTCTGTGACTTCGGATTAACTGATTCTAATCAGCAGAGACAAAGATGGACCATTGTTTGACTAGGCATGAAGTAGCTTCCCCTGTTCCTATTTTATATCAAGCAAAGTTGTTAAACTTATCACCAAAAACATTCAATACATTGTTGTTACACTGTATAATTGTCATGGAACATGACATAAAGGAACAAAAATAATTAATATACCAGCAACTTGAAATGCATTTTGATACACACAAAATGCAATTGTATTTTATACTGCCGCTTTGCTCTATCACTTCCTGGGAATTAGTTTCTACAAATGCCTGTGTTAACACTAATTAGAGCAGCCAACCAGAACTGAGATACTTTAAAAAGTTCCAGATCCCTCTCCTGTTAACATCTTATTGGGGGCAATGGCACAGATTTAGTTCTATTTACCAGGAGCAGCTGGGAACCTGCTACTATGCATCAGCAAAAAGATGTCATCAGAACATCTCCTCTTACTAACAATAGCCTTGTGAACATCCCATCACTGAACAAGCTACCTAATATTTCACAGTTGAGAGGAAATATTGAGAATACAGAGAAGAGGAAGAGTTTATAATATCTGATGCCTATCAAGATCAAATCAGGCCTAATGGCTGCGCTTAACCAATTTTGGCTGATTTTGAAAAAACTAAACAGGACCAAATCTAATCGTAACTGGACATCTCAAAGGTGCTTTTTCAGGAGGCAACTGGACTTTGTTTTTTCTTTGAAGACATTTTGCTTCTTATCCAAGAAGCTTCTTCAGTTCTGACAGGATAGGGGAATGGAAAGATTATTATTCCTTGCAGACAGCTCCTCATTTGCATCCTTTTAGAGGGTTGTTGAAGCACTTGGAGGTTTATTTGTGTCCTCAGGGTCACCTGAGTAGTGCTCCTGAGGACACAGATAAACCTCCAAGTGCTTCAACAACCCTCTAAAAGGATGAAAATGACCAGTTGTCTGCAAGGAATATAAATCCTTGATTTCCCACTATCCTGTTAAGAGTTGAAAAAGCTTTTTGGTTGAGAAACGAAATGTCTTCAAAGAAAAAACAAAGTCCAGTTGCCTCCTGAAAAAGCATCTTTGGGACAACCATGACCTGGATGACTGAGAATCTCTACAGATTCATTGCTGGACAGAAAACTATCAGGAAATTCCCAAATTTTAGACTAGACTAGAGAGACACAAACGTCCCAAATGAAACCAATGGCCAGTTGCCAAGCAAACAGTATGGAAGGTTCATGTAGCCACCAAGAGATGAGTTCACTCTGTTATTTCTCTTTACATTTTTCTACACTCCATCACTGCAGTAACTAAAGCAGTGTTTCTCAACCTTTAACTTTTAAGATTTGAAGATTTCAGATTTGACCAGAATTCCATCCAAGGGCAAGTGCTCAGTACCCTCCCTTCCAAAGCTGAAAGAGAAATAGTTCAGCCAGCAACATCAGCAGATACCTTCCCGAGACATAACTGTACCCATAGCAGGTCCAAGCCCTATCATATTAGAAAGTTGATTTAAAACTGGAATGTAATCAATTCCTGTGGCTTCTGTGAATATATACAAAAAATGACTGACGGTCCCATTTTCTTTTTCTAAATAAGATGAGAAACAGTATAATTAAGCAGACGCCACTAAGTTGGGTTCTGCATCTGGTGATCAAATGGGCAAACAATCACTATTTCAACCTGTTTGTAATATATATAACACTAACTTGTAGAGCTTCCAAAACAGTCTTTGATTCTATTCCTCCACCCAGCTCCCCTTTTTTCTACTTTCCTTAATTTTGCCAAGCATAATCATTTGTTTCTAGTTCCACATCCACCCGCCTCATATGTAGATCACAATATGCCTGAAAAGGGAGGGAGGGGGAGAAAGAGAACATATTCTAAAATGATGCCTTAATTAGCCCATGGCAAAATAAAAATAAAAATCCATATGGTCCGCTAGTCTGTTTAAGTAATTAACTATGGGGGGAGGGGGAGTTAGAGGAACTCTCTGTTGGGATCAAGCATAGTAAAAATACTATTGTGCTACTTGTGCTGGTCAGACAGTATATAGTTAATTGGGAATTGGGAGCTGTCCCCTTAAGGGAATGGTAAATGTAGTTAATGCCTCATGGGAAATGTAGTTCATGTCATGTGGTCACATCTGTAATCCTGATTGGCCACTGAATTGACCTCTAGTTGGGTTGGGGGAGGCCTTTGTTCTATTCCTTGCCTGGACCCAGAAGTGTGCTGGATCCCTTTGCTGCATTGTTATGAGATGAAGATAATCATATTTTCACACTATGAAGTTAACTATGCAAAGATTGGTCATTAGATGAATCTTGACATAACTGTGAGTTATACCTTGAGGATGCCTTGTGATCCAATAAAGAAACTTTGTATGGAACCCTTTGTAGAGTTTTAACTGCTTATTTTAGGCATCTTTTGGAAGATAAATATTGCCTAAGACAAGACACTACTACAGAGACCAAGATTACCACCAGGCTCAAAGAAAAGTACTGTTCTGAAGCTAACTAGTCATCTGAGTCAGGGGTCTCCAACCTTGGCAATTTTAAGACTTGTGGACTTCAACTCCCAGAATTCCTCAGCCAGCTTTCCTTTATTATCCAACATAATAATGTAAATTATTAGTCTCTTGCTGCATAGAAGTTTAAAGTTGCCAATGTTGAATTCTGAGTAATAATCCAGCTGCTCAAGTATTGCAATATGTGTCATTTTCACATTGCAAACATCTATTATCCACGCTGTTAGGAAAACCTGAAGAGCCTGTAAAGCTAAATAGAATCCAACTACCTACCAAAGACTTTGTTTAGGGTAGCTTTAGCATTCAACCTCCTGAGAGTTTTGCAATGGGTGCAATTAATTTATAGTTAACATCTGAAAGCAGCACCATCGAATAAATAGTGATTTAACCATTCAATAAAGTAAGCCCATTAAAAAACAACAACAGTGGAACTCATTTCTAAAACTAGGGAGTTTTAGCAATAATGATCATAAATGTCCACTTAAGGAATGCACTGGATTGCCTAGCAATCAAGTTTTATCATATGCCTTAGCTTGGAAATGTCTCTCCAGGGCATGTCTATTTGTAAAAATCATGCCCTAGGTGTTTTGTGTCCTGCCCCCCAGCCAGCATACACAACTTTCCTTTCGCTTTTCCCCTCTGCTGGGAAGCATCTAAATGCACCTGCTGTATTAAGTCATTTATCCCCAATTCAATTTTCTCTTCAGCAGTTTATGCACTTGGTCCTTGTGACAGAGCAGAATAAAAATATTTCAAGCATTTAGGAAAAGCTCATTTCCATGTAATTTGCACTCACTATTGTCAGGAAGAAGAGCTCCTATCGTCCTTCTTTCATATGTAGAAAAACCAAGGATTGCTCAAGAGGGAAAGAATCAATACGATTGTTGTCTATTCAGTCAAACACAATCTCCCCACCTTAGATGTTTGAAATAAGTACTCAAATGGCAATTATTCTTCCAAATCATTAATAAACAATGCAATGGTAGTCATAAAAGGACTACGTTCTCCATGGAAGAGCAGCTTTTTTTCACCTGCATATGGACACCGTTTTGGTCACCACAGTATAAAAAAGAAAATACTTTAAAAAGAGTACAGAGAAGAGCAACAAGGCAATTAGGGGACTGAAAGCTAAGTCATATGAAAAACAGTTGGCACGTACTGCGTATGTCTAGTTTAATGAAAAGAAGGACTGGGGGTGATATGAGAGCAGTGTTCCAATATTTGAGGGGCTGCCACAAAGAAGATGGAAACTGATCAAAGACAGAATCAACCTAAAACTAAGGAGAATTTTCCTGACAGAACTATTAGTCAGTGCAATGACTTGCCTCCAGAAGTTGTGGGTGCTCCACAATGGGAGGTTTTTAAGAATAGATTGGACAAATATTTGTCTGAAATGGTGTAAGGTTTCCTGCTTAAGCAGGTGGTTGCACTAGAAGACCTTCAAGGTCTTTTTCCTGTTAATCTGTTATTCTAAAAATGCCAGGATATCCCACTATTTCAGTAGGAACACATCCTTGGTTTAAGGCTACGTTTTGATCTTGGCAAACATTCTGAGAATGTTGAAACCAGGTCACAGGCACTCCTAGCCACAAAACAACCGCCAGACTGGACTTGACAAAGTGGTATTTCCCAGAAATTGGCAACATTGCTTCCTAGCCCCAGACTTTACCTTTGCCTAGATGTCTTGATAGGGGGAACAATTCCAGCAACAATATTAGACTGCAATTACTAGTTTTATTTTCTAAGGAGGCCTATGGGTAGAATTATAGCAATTATTGAATGAACAAGGCCCAAACAAGGCATCAAAAATTTGGAGCCAGGCTGCAATAAATCCTTGGGTTCTCTCTCCTGCATTAAAAAGGCCAAATCCCCACCATAAATGTTAAGACTGTCCTTTGCAGACAGGCAGTTGAAAAATGTCTAATGACAAATATAACCTTATTATAGGAAACAAGCAATGAATATCCAGAGAAAGGAACACAATATCCCAAAAAGAGAGAAATAAGCCCATTAACAAAACAAATAGAAGCAAGGAATTCCCCATGGCAAATAAATATGCAGTTCTGTTTAAACAAGAACTACAGTACTCTGCTCAAGAACAGCCCTGGAATCAGATATAGAAGGATGGGGAGGAAAATGGAGGGAATGTTCCTATTTATGCCTATTTCTGCATAAACCATTCTGTCAGAGCCACAGAGAAATTGTGTGCTTTGCATACACGCCTAGATATTTTGCAGCTCAGACAAAGGCAAATTCTCTTCCAAGTCAGGCTCAACATCTGGCAACTTGTAGTTTTCTTGGCAACAATACAACAGTGGTTTCCAATTTCTTTCTTTTAAGATTTTTTCCACAAATTTCCTAATCTAACTAACTACAACCTTGGATTTCATGGAGTCTTTCATTTAAGCACTAAGTAGGTCTGGCCTTGCTCAACTTTTCAAAATCAACCAAGGTCAGCTAGATTCTCCACCCACCTGATTTCTGTGGATTGTAGAAAATTTATTGTGACATAAAAGTTAGATATCAGATGAAAAGGATTACCAAGATGACAGGGTGGCTGAATTAACATACACTTATCCTGATTTATAAATTAACCTGGCTAATAATATATCAAACCATAAACTAACATAAACTTGCTCAATAGTGGTGACTGTGGGAGGGATCTCGAAGTCCTAGTGGACAATCACTTAAATATGAGCCAGCAATGTGCTGCAGCTGCCAAAAAACACAGTTCTAGGCTGCATAAACAGAGGGATAGAATCAAGATCACGTGTTAATACCACTTAATAATGCCCTGGGAAGGCCACACTTGGAATACTGCATCCAAATTTGATTGTCACGATGTAAAAAAAGATATTGAGATTCTAGAAAGAGTGCAGAGAATAGCAACAAAGATGATTAGGGGACTGGAGGCTAAAACATACGATGAACAATTGCTAGAACTGGATATGTCTAGTCTTATGAAAAGAAGGACTAGGGGTGACATGATAGCAGTGTTCCAATATCTCAGTGGCTGCCACATAGAAGAGTGAGTCAAGCTATTCTCCAAAGCACCTGAGGGTAGGACAAGAAACAATGGGTGGAAACTAATCAAGGAGAGAAGCAACTTAGAACTAAGGAGAAATGTCCTGACAGTTAGAACAATTAATCAGTGGAACAACTTGCCTCCAGAGGTTGTGAATGCTCCAACACTGGAAGTTTTTAAAAAGATGTTGGACAACCATTTGTCTGAAATAGTATTGGGTTTCTTGAGACTAGAAGATCTCTAAGGTCCCTTCCAACTCTGTTATTCTAGTCTAGTCTAAAACAGACTGAATTTATACTTTATGATAAACAATCCATATATAAAATCAAGTAATGATAACTGCAGATAATATGTTATGGAATGTAACTGGCCGTTCTTCATTTAACCTGCTTAAGCAAATTCTGTGGATACAACCTAGCTACTATAGCAAGAGTTTTTCCTCCCTTGTGCTAATGACTTTTGAACTCATCTTTTTCATCCATTTTGGTCCAACAGAGTTTCTATCACAAGCCCAAACATTTTGCCCCTGTCTAATTACAATTACTTTCACACTCAGTAGCCCTTTTTGTAAATATTTCTCTCCCAACATTTCAGCCACCAGTGGCTGCTGAAATACTCCTGGACAGCTGCCTGCATCCTATAAATTCAACCCCAGAATCAATCTCTGGTTCTCCACTACACAAGGTAGAAAAGTCGAGCAAGATATGAGCCAGTTCTCAGATGGTTCAATTAGCAATTCCTTCTAAGAGACGTGAGCTCTAACAACCCTTTTGTTATAGGTAGCAATTTTAATCTTTCCTCAAACAATCCCAAACAACTGCAAGCGAGTACTTACTGGTTTAGGGCAGTGGATATATCTGGCAAGGCTGATGATCAGGTCATGGGTGATTGGATCAACAAGGTTTCTAAAGCTGGCATAGCGATATAAGACATCATCCAGTGAAGTTGATTCCATTCCCAAATCCTGCAGAGGAACAAGTAAATAAACATTTTGAAGACATCAATGCATACTTAGCTTCCTCTGTGACTGGATGTATTGATGGATGCAGTCCTGCAAATAGGCAACAATCCTATCACAGTACCATTTCCATCATCTCTAGGGTTTGAAATTCCCTGGAAATAAGAACTTGCACAAATATACATATGCACATATAAACAAGCAGATGGGGAAACAACCATACATTATTGCTTTTGTTCAATCAACCTACCAAGTTGGGATCCCTGGAGATGCCTTGCATAAATGAAAGGTTGCGATTATGCTAGTTATTGAAGTAATACATATTCTGGTCACGTAATACTAAACCATAAACTCATTATATTGGGTTTTGACAACATACTAACCTACAGGAAAGGAACCAACACAATAAATGACCTAGTTTAGGATGTTGCATGAACGTAGCTTCAATGTAGTTGAATTGGAATTGTCTGGAACAAGGAATGTCTTGGCTTTTTTTCCCTCCCTCATCATTCATACTCCTTAGCTTCTCAGAGAGAAAAAACATAATAACTGCCCTTTTCTTTATGGGCTGTATTAATACCCAATCATCTGGCTTCCTCTCCTAGCAATTTGGTTGCTCCCTTGTGTGGAGTGTACGAACAGGCACTGAAAGAAGATAAGAGCTCTGCACAGAACAACTGTTTTTCCTGTAATGGGGAACTTTTTCATGGCAGGATGACTCACACTCAACATGGGTCCAAGCCAGATATATACGAATTCAACTTCACATTTTTGCAGCTGAAGAAAAAGCTATAATTTATTTAATGCTTTTATCTATCATTTTTAAGCTGAAGACCCTCCAAATGTAATGCCATTCCTCAAATCCCTCAGCCAATATGGCCAAATAAATCCCAACATACTTGGAAAATGCTGGTTGGGAAAGATAATTGGAATTAATATTTATTTGTCCTGATCTTCTGGTTAAATCTCAAGTTTCAGAGGATTAGTTTGACTCTAACATTATGAAAGAGGGAGAAAAAAAACTCTCTCCAATTATTTTTGTATGCAATGTATGACTTTTTACGTCTCTATCATGTCCCCCCTCTTCCTTCCTTTGTTGGAGGTGAGATCCATTCCCATCCTCTTGGATTCCTGAAAAAGCCTTAAGGCTTTGGCTGTGCTGGTTCTCTTCGGGCTCCTATGAGGTGCTCTATATTGGAGGTGGTTGATCGTGTACAAGAGAAGACCTCTCTTCACTACTGTTTGTCCTCTTAGCTTTTAGTCTCTTTAATTCTTACTAATTTTAGTTATTTTTCTATTTATTCTTTTACCATTTAGTAAGCCACCCAGAGTCACTTCAACAATCAGCTGAGCAGCATATAAATTTAGTAGATAAATAAAATAAACAGTCTTTGTATTAATTCATGGCAGGGATTGCGCTTGGAGAATTCCTTCAGAACTACCCAGCCTAGCATACTTTTGATAAGAAATTCAGCATTATTCAACCTTTTGAACTTTAATAAGAGTCTGAAACTTCTATATTACTAGTACTATATCTAAAGCTTTACCAATGGGAAAGGCATAAATTCAAGCCAAGGCTGGAAATAGCTACGCATCCATCAAGCAATGAGATCATTTCCACCTTTATTTGTGGCAAATTTTCCCTCTCGAGCATGGAGCAAAATACAAAGCAAATCAGACCTGAATGGGCCAATTTGCCTTTCAGAGTGAGTACATAAGCCATCATTACTGGCCAGACTCCCCTGTTGCGCTGCATGACTACTTGGCACATTTAAAAATGAAATGCGTAAAGAGACAAGATTCAAAAAGCAACTTCTTTTATGTCTATATAACTGACAGATACAATAGTTTTATGGAAGTCTTCAGGAACATTATAGTTATCGATGCAAACCCTTGAGGCCCACTGTTTTTCTTTTCTTTTTTTAGGCAAAGCCATTTTGCTTCAAGTCAATTTTATTTACAAAAATTCTCAGAAATTGAGGTTATTGAACAGGAACAACAACACACAACCTAAAATCTTGCTTCTTCCCATAATGTACGGTACTAGGAAACAGCAATCAGGGGCTGCCTCTTTACAAAATACCCTGTGTTTAACTGTCTCACCAGCTTACCATCCTATAAAACAGAAGAGAATGATGATAGCCTCACTTACTTAGTGAAGTACCAGCTGCTTTTTTGAACATAAGCAGTGTGTTGCTGGATCAGACCCCTGGCTGGCCCATCTAATCCAGCAGACTGTTCTTACGATGGCCAACCAACTGCAGAGGAAGCCAATCTGTATTTCCCCAAAATATTTCTATGTTTCATAAATTTATTAGTAACAGATGGCAATTATAAAGACAATATTAGGTAAGATAGAAGTTTTAAACCATTTTTAACTATAAGTGGTTATCCTTAGAAAGTATAAGTGGCAATCTGCTGAGGGAAATTTCACCTGAAAATCAGCTTGATTTTATTGAGAGCACTTTCAGTTCAAAATTTTCCAACAACCTTCAGCATTACAGGTAGACAACTTAAAACTGGTTGTTTAAGAATTGTTGGAAATTATGACAGCCCATAACACAGTTTTGGCTGTCATAAAAAGTCTCCCTCCCAGTCACATGATCACGATCTGGATGCCTGGTTCATTCTTACAACTGGCTGCCAAGTGCCCTACAATCATGGGATGGCCATTTTTTTTCAATTTTTTTTTCAAATTACATTTATATGCCGCCCTTCTTCTCAGCCCAACATTTCTGTTGTTAGGTGACACATTTGTTAAGTGAGTTTTGCCCCTTTTTACAACCTTTTCTTGCGAAAGTTGTTAAGTGAATTCCTGCAGCTGTTAAATGAATCTGGCTTCCCCATTGACTTTGCTCATCAGAAGGTTGCAAAAAGTGATCACATGACGTTGGGACACAGCAACAGTCATAAAAATGAATCTGTTGCCAAGCATCTGGATTTTGATCACATGATCATGGGGAAACTGCAAAGGTCATAACTGTGAAAAACGGTCATAACTCACTTTTTTCAGTGCCGTTGTAACTTTGAGGGGTCACTAAATGAGTTGTTGTAAGCTGGGGACTACTTGTACTCGACTTGGAGCTGTCCTTAAAAACTACTTGGTAATTGCAATTGGTCCAACACTGAATGGATCATAGACTTTCTGGTTCCTGGCATTGGGGACACATAATTCTAGTTTTGCAGATCCTGCAATCGGTTGCCAATTGGTTTCCAGATACAATTTTTGACCTATGAAAATTCTTTACGACTAGGTACCCAGATATCCGCAAGACCACCTACAACAATCAGTACCAGCCCAACTGATCAGAATAAACAGGAGAAACTGCTACAAATCTCACATTTTTCAAGACGAGAGGTGCTGAAGTGAGAAGACACTGTTTTTCTTTTGGAACACTGATGCTGTGGAACATCCTCTTGGTGGAGATTAGACCAGCCCACTCTTTGTTAATGGTTCAAAAACTATTGTAGAGGGAATTGTTTCGGTGGCTTCCCTTGATTTTATGAGGCCATGTTTAACTTTCACTTGTATTGTCTTTACTATTGCTTTTGCTTCGGGACTGCTTTTTATTGCTGTTATTTATGAAGCTTCAGTGTAGTGATGTTACTATGTATGTATGTTTTAAATTGTCTTAAATTTTGTTTTAAATGTTGGTCACCACATTATAAAAAAGATGTTGAGACTCTAGAAAAAGTACAGAGAAAAGCAACCAGGATGATTAGAGACCTGGAGACTAAAACATACAGGAACTGTACAGGCATGGCTAGTCTAGTGAAGAGAAGGACCAGGGGAGACATGATAGCAGAGTTCCAATATTTGAGGGGCTGCCACAGAGAGGAGGGGGTCAAGCTATTTTCTAAAGCGCCTGTAGGCCAGACAAGGAATAATGGATGGAAACTGAACAAGGAGGGATTTACCCTGGAAATAAAGAGAAACTTTCTGACAGTAAGAACAATCAACCAATGGAATAGCTTGCCCTTGGAAGTTGTAGGAGCATCAACACTTGAGACTTTCAAGAAGAGATTGGACTACCATTTGTCAGAAATGGTGTAGGGTCTCCCGCTTGGGGGGGGTTGGACTAGATGACCTACAAGGTTCTTTCCAACTCTGATTATCAGTTATCTGTTTTCTATATTATATGCAACTCACTGAGGGTCTTTTCTAATGCAGTGGGATAGAAATGTATTTAATAATTAATAATAATAAAGCAAAACAAATCAGAGGATCACAAATAGCACAGGCAGTAACAACTCTATAATTTGGCAAGCTGCAACAGTATATCTTCCTATTATCAGGAAGAAAACCTTTTTAAAAATTGAAATCACAGATGACCATCAGCTTAGATAGGAAAATCTATTCTGAGAAGTCAAATATTATTGTTAAAAGCATATCTAGGCTTATAATTAGAAGATCTTATAAGGACTGTGTGGGACTGAGCACAAATTGAATGCTGAAAGAAAACAAAGTTATAGATAATGTTTCTTAATCTGTCTCTTTCATTAATTTCTTCTGAGCTGTTTCAAAGGTTCCAAAACAATTACATGACAACAGAGTGTCAAATTTTCATCCCACAAGTTTTTAAATGCTTGAGCAGACACATAACTTAGGCATATAATTAAATTAAAATGGCATTTAGGAAACAAAATCATAGATGGGAGGGCACTTTAACAGGAAATGTTGAAGCTGGGCTGCTCTGAAAGACACTAAGGCACTTTAAATTAAAACATGCCTTTAATTAAATTCCAAGGGAGTCAAGTTTAATTGCACCCTGTCTTTCTGCATACATAGGCAATGACTTTTCTCACAAATTTGGGATAGCTAAATTGCCACCAGGAACAACGTCAATCAGAAACATAAAACAGAAGTTCCATAAAGGACACCAATTGTACCAAGCTTTCAAATGTTCGCCAGCTGCTCAGTATTATGGTAGACGTATGATGGTTACTTCCATAAAAGCTAATCATGCTTTGGCAAACATTCATACTGAGTGCTTACCAGAGCAGAAAAGTGGTGTATAAATCAGATATAAATAAACAACTTTTTGTTTATCGTTTCAATCCAGTAGATGCTCCTAACATAAATAACTATACAACAGCTACACATAGGAACATAGTGCTGGAGAAGGGCAGTAGTGGGATTCAAAATTTTTACTACTGCTTCTGTGGGCGTAGCTTGGTGGGCGTGGCTTGGCTTGGTGGGCATGGCAGGGGAAGGATACTGCAAAATCCCCATTTCCTCCCCACTCCTGAGGGAAAGTTACTGCAAAATCCCCATTCCCTCCCCACCCCAGCCCACTAACCTACTTTCCAGCTCCATTCTCTTGTGCAGGGCAACAAAAGAAGACCCAGCCGATCAGCTGAGACTTGGAAGGCAGAGAATAGATGGGGGTGGGGCCAGTCAGAGGTGGTATTTGCCAGTTCTCCAAACTACTCAAAATTTCCACTACTGGTTCTCTAGAACTGGTCAGAACCTGCTGAATACCACCTATGGAGAAGGGTGGAAGCGACACCAAGAGAAATGGCCAAAGCTATGAAAAGGGCAGCAACCGTAATACGAAGCAGTGCCCTGCCATCTAAGACTGAAACTATACTAAACAATTGCAACCAGCCTGCCTTCCATTGAAGACATATAATACTGCACAAGACAGAAACAGGGCTGAGAAAATATCTATAGACCCCTCACATCCTGGATATAAACTATTTCAACTTCTTCCCTCAAGACACTATAGGACATCACATGCCAAAACAACTAGACACAAGGAAAGTTTTTCTCTCATGCCATCACTCTGCTAAATAACTAATTCCCACAATACCGTCTTATGCTGTAGGATGTCAAACCATGTAGTAGGGCTATATTACTATTATCCTTTTCATCTTTCCTATTACCCATTCCTTTTAGCATGTTATGACAATTGTTGCTTCTATCTTATGATTTATGTTGATTGCTTTATTTACTATCCTATGACTATCACTGAGTGTTGTATCTTATAATTTAGGATTGTATTTTATGATCATGATTTATCACGTTGCTTGCATGTACACTGAGAGCTTATGCACTGGAGACAAATTCCTTTTGTGTCCAATCACACTTGGCCAATAAAGAATTCTATTCTGTTCCATTCCATTGCATTCCATTCTGTTCCATTAAATTAATTATCTCTGATGCAACACACGGTTGAAGACTTGATTTTCTTCTCACGCAAGTCAACAACCAAATGCTCTGAACTGTGGGAAAAGATGTAAGAATATATTCATAAAACCACTTCAATCATCATGACCTTTAAGTGCTTCTTGAGCACCAGGAAGTGATCTGACTCTTAGACTGCTAGATTGGGGAGAAAGCAGCACTCAGGACAAATTGTATAACAAAGATTAAAATGTTGCATCCTCCCATGACCACTATTGGTAAATATTGGTGTCACAAGTTCTCATTTTAAATCCAGAAGTACATAAATCTCTAATGAAAAAGATGTATAATAAAAAAAACCCCAAAGGAACATCCCCATTCACATTACCACCCAATTTACATAATTGGGCTCCTAATAAGTATTAAGAGAAACCCCCCGGCCAGCAAAACATTGCCCAGTCAGGGATTGGGCCGGGACTGGTTTAAATCCATCCTTAGCCATCAAAACTCACTGGGTGACTGAGCCAATCACTCTCTTTCTCAACCAGCCTGTCTCACAGGGTCACTTATGGCAATGAAGTAAAATAAAATGAAGGAATGTCTCCATATAAACTGCCTTCTCCTCCTGGAGGAAAAGTGGAACAGAAAGTTGGAGAATAAATATAAATAAAATTCCATGGCTTTGGTTAAAACAAGGGAAAAAACACTTTTCAGTAGTTCTCTTGCCTTTTTTTTTTAATCTAATATTCTACCGTGCCTAATAGACAAGAGTAGGCACAGTGTCTGTATTAGCAATAGCTTGCTTCAGGATTAAAATGAAACAACTCTTTCATATCAGATTAGGAGGCCCATCTTGTTTCATTATTACACATTACATTCAATGCCCAAGTTTGTTCTGGAAGAATGATGTCTTATGTAAAAGGACATAAAATTAGAGAACATAAAACTAGCAAATTTACTTTTCTGGAATATATCTTAAAACCAGCTTGTTGAGTTGATATTAGACAGCCATCTTTTAGCCAAGTTTACATGTCATAATGGCCTTTAACAATAATTAACACTACTGGGGGATAACACAGGCTTTCTCAGCCATACCTACCATATACATGGGTTTCAACTCCCAACATACGCAGCAATGACTGTGTTGAGAGGGAATTCTGGGAGTTGAAAACCACACATTTGGAGAGTATTGCAGGTTGAGAATGTTCACAATAGATGAGTCATGCCACTGCCACATCACACCAGGATCTGCATATCACACCAAGAATATACATTAGAGTGCAATATGAATTAGGTCTCTGACTATATCAGTGAATGCATATAAAGTGGCTGAGCGAACTATTAGAAATTCTAGATTGAAAACTTAACTGGTCCCACAGATGACCGTTTTCAGTAGCAGATCTGATAGCCTGTTTACTAAATTCAGGTTTAGTATGAACTAGCTGATAACCCGGCATTGCCCAGGTATTTATTAATCCCAATCCTGTATTAGATAGGAAAAGGAATGAATTGTATCTATAGTGTTAAATCAAAGTAACTTTATTTACAGGATTTTAAAAGTATAAGTAGTGTATATAAATTATAAAGGAAGCTGTAGGTGTAATAGCTCTCTCTCTCCTATAGTGTAGTCAGGCCTCACGTTGTTGTACTGTCTCTGAATGTCTAGATGTAGCAGCTCTTTTGCACAGTGTCACAAGTCTTCTATTCCTCTCCTCTCCTCGGGAGTTTCTTGTCTATGCTGGTATTTCATTTTTGTAGTCTTTGATTGCACTTGGCCAATCACCTGACATTTCCTTGGAGGCATCTTGGGTGTGGCTGTTACCTCAACCACTGTGGTGAAAATTAGAGACCTACTTGCTCTGGCCAACAGCCTTGGAAAAATTCTACACGGAACAGCCTTTGAGGTGATTATCTGCATTAGCAGGCACCTCCCCCGACAACTTGCCCTCTTTGCTTGAACCAGAGGGAGCCCCCTTGTTTTTTGTAAGAACTAATCCCCCTTACCAGAGGGAGCCCCCTTGTGGAATACTGTGAAGCTGTTACCATGGCAACTCCACTGTGCTGTACAGTAGAAGCCATTTTAAGGTGTGTGCGCACACACACACACACACCGAAGAGTGTTAGGGGTGTCTTACCCCCAGAGTATTTTTTCCAGAGGGTAAGTCATCTGTGTACCACGTTTGGCTGAAATTGCTCAAGGCATTCCAGAGTTATGCTGGAACATACACACACACACACTATATAGAAGATTAACCCAGAGTATTTTCAATTGCCAAAAAATTCGCTCAGCAACATTTCAGGACTTTCACTAATATGTGGAGCAGAAGACGGGATACAAGAAAACCAAGAATCTCAAAGTTAAGTGTGCATTTATTTTATTACATCTGGAACCTGATTCACTGAGTTTCTCATAAGAACATCTTAAATTTATTATTAACTTCCTAGAGGCCACAACATGGATATAACAGAAAATCTCATTCTGGTCTTTTTTTTTTTTTACTACCATAGATGTTTAGAGGCAGAGCAGAATCACTCCACATATAAAGGGCTTTAGGATAGGAGAATAGTAACCAATTCTAGAGGGATAGATATGTTTGTGGTGGGTACATTTGGATGACACAACAAGCCAGGCTTGTGGCTTAGCCTGGAATATGTCAGGTATACCCTCTGATTCCCCTGTGCCCAGTTCAGACTTTTTGTCATTACTCATTCTGTAAGCTTGTTATTTACTGCACACCGCTGTTGGGTTGTGCTAGTTTGTGTGTATGCACCACACATTCCTTTATTGTACGTCTGTGTAGGGGAGTGGTGTGTGTGTGTGTGTGTGTGTGCACATGCACAGAAATGCAAACACTCAAATACATCCTTTATTGAATGTTTGCATTTTTCCCTCTGAAAGTTTGCTTTTCTTTTTGTTCTTCCATTTGAAAGACTTTCATTTTGGGTCACTTATTTGAGCTAGTGCCTGGGGAGGAAAAGCACATTGGCCTTATCTCTGAAATAACTCTGAACAAAGACATAATTGTTAGTTATGCAAACTCTTCAGGATAATTGAGCCAAAGAAGCCAGAAATCATGCCTCTCCCTAGCCTTGTGGTTTCTTCCAACAGCCTCAATAGTTCTTTCTAAGTCATGTGGGACAAAGTGGAAGATAGATGAAGGCAAACAGAACTTTCCCACCAGTACTTAAAAGCCTCAGATTTGTTTTCATAGGAGGCATAGATGTATTATCAGATATAATGCAGAGCAAGGATGTCAGAGAATTCATGGTAACAAGCCATGCCATATGAGGCAGGGAAGAATGTATTTTCGACATACATAGCAAAATCAGAAGTTGCCAGGTGGCAGATGGTGTTGCGACCCCACTGCACAAACCAACAGGAAGTAGGAAGTGCAAATGAAGGCTGCTCAAATACTCTTGAAACTTCTCAGAGGAATCCTCCCAATCATCATCCATCAATCTATATATATAAAAGTGAAATACCACTCATGCATCATCACAAAATCTCCAGAACCATAAAGCCTACAAACCTGAAATTTGGCACATATGTTCCTCTTGGCTTCTAGGTGCTCACTAGGAAAGGATTTTTTGAAATCACCATCACAGCATTAGTATTTTGTATATTATTATTAACACGCTCTGATGCTAAGGAGTTCTATCCCCCTGAAAAGAAATCTGTTCCAAATGCAAAACACAAGCAGAGGAGTTTCAATTTCAGTTTTAGTTTCACAGCACCAAGCAGCTTTAGTACAGAACAGTTGAGGGAAGCCATGCCCAGGATCCTTGCTGTCTCCTTCTTGCTCAAACAGCAAATACAGTTTCCGTTTTCAAACAGCCCTCAACTCTCTCACACACTGACAGGACGCTAGCCAGATGAATACCGATGGATACTGGTAGGCAGAGGCAGAATTTTTTTCCTTATTTTCCTCCCCAAAAACTAAGCCAACCTCATAGTTTCGTAGCGAAGTAAGAGTATAGTATAAGAGGAACATTTACTTAATCTCTAATTTCCTGACAATGGTTAGCTCCTATTCTTCTCCAAGTTTTCTATGTTTCATTCTAGTCATATTGAAGCCAGAGAACCAAAGTCCTCTGGTTCTCCTTGTAGTTTTTTGGAATATCCTTGGAGAACCTCAAACTGCTTAAAACAGCTGATGTGATGAAGTTTATGACCACCACTTCAGATTCTAAAGTAGCTGGACATAATAATATTTGTATTCATACCACCCACTCAATTACATTACTGAAATAGGTTCCTAAACCATAACCTCACAAAGTGAACGTCTGAGCAATACATTAAACCACATACATAACAATAACCAGAATAATGTTAGTCGTGTTTAACATTTTGTGTGAAAACTTCTAGGCTTTACCTGACCCAATTAAGCATGTTGTGTGAATGCAGCCTAACTGCGCCATCTGCTAGCTTGTCTCTTCTTTTACTTAAGTATAATAAGGGGCTCTCCCACCTGAGGATGGAGATTGTATCACATTTCATTACAATCCCAAATCATTCTACCAGTAAGGATTTCTTTAGTAAGAGCTGCTGCTTATAGCTGAGCATGACATGGAAGGCAGAGAGTAGTATATGGTCTCCATTCAAACTCACAATGACTCCCCATTCCCTGCCACAAGCTTTCTCCTACATTTTAGGGAAATATCTCTGAAAACTTCCATGCAAGATAAGGTGTTCCTACAAATACCTTTTATTTTCAGGCAGAGCTTAGCAGAATGTTTATCAAAGCAGAACGTAGAAAAAGGCATATGGTCCATGCCGTTCTAGGATTATATCATTTCAGCAAACAGCTCGAAAATATAAATTCTTCCCAACACTGATTCTTTCTGGCCTGCCAAAATCTAATCTGCCTAGATAAAGATTGTTTAAAAACAAAACAAAACAGGAATTCTTCCAAATCTAAGGCAATCCTTACTGAGGTTCCAGGTCTCACGCCACCATCTCAAACACATCTACTCCAGCAACTGCAGTGGTCCATATTTTATCACTATCAATTCCTTCCACAGGCATTGAAAACAAAGGAATGGACACAGAGGAGTAACAGGTAAAATCTCATTCATACAACTTCACTCACCAATCTGATAATTTAATTTAATGTTTGGACAAGAGTGGATTGCGATCCTTAAAAGCTTTCATGAAAATAAATTTATATGCTAAGATGCTGCAAGGGTTTGGGTTTGCGGGGGAGAAGCAGAGACTGCAGCAATGAACAAATGCAGCTACCTCTTTTAGGAACATTGAAGGAAGTTGATTCTTTCAATGTAGATCCAGGAGTGGAAAGGCACATTTTTTGGACACCAGTGAATAAAACTGGATAAAACAAGAAGCCAGAGAGGTCTGTTATATATAAGGGGAGGGGGAGGAACTGGTGGGCAATTTTCTAAGAGAAAGATCCTTTCAAGGATCTTTATCCAGGTCAATTGGTGACTTTAGCAGAACCTTTTTTTAAAGGGACTGAGAAATTCCACCAGATCTCCCTTATTCTTTGTTATGGCATCCGGGGAAAGTCGGTTCAGTTTGTTCAGCACTGAAATATAACCTATTCCAATATTTTGGCACTAGGGAGAAAAGGAGTGGGTGGAGGAAGGATACCAAGCACTTTTAGAAAGACAGAATTTGAGGGGAGGATACGAAAATATAGTTACAAACCTAAATTTGATTTTTATTACTTCTTACATAAAACATAATTCATGACACAACAGATAAAATTGCACTATCATTCCTATTCAGAATATATTCAAGTAAATACCTAATAGGCCAATCCTTTACTCATTATTATGTCTTGTTTAGTTCTACTGGATTTATTCCCAGGAAAATATATTAAGTGAAGAGAAACAATCTCCAGAATTGCAAAATTAACTTTTATAGTTAATTAGTTAGTTCTATCCACTTAGAGTAAATAAAACTCAAATATCGTTGATAGGATAAAGAGGGAGAAAAGAACTTTACATAGATTTTCTGCTGATATTTTCTCAAATTTCTAAATCTGGAAAATGAAACTCTCAAAAGAAAAGGGGAAATTTCCCCATGTTCCCCTTTATCTTTATCTCTTTATTCTGGCAGCAGATCCAATTATGCAGATCTGTTTTTCTTGCTTCGATGTTGCTGATAGAATGCTGCTATGCTTTAATTTATGACTTTTCTTGCCATTATCTTAATTGGTAATGTGTAGATGATAAATACAGGGTAAATATGCTCACAATTTGAGCTTCTCTTCAGGTGACTAGCAGAAAATCTATGTTTCTTGATCACAATATGTAAGTGATTCTTTACTGGACTTCTGAACACTGTTCTAGGGTAACAGACTATATATTTTATGGTGTTTTTATTAAATGATATAATACAGTTATTCCATCTAAGATATTTTGGAGAGACTTTCACCATCCTATAGAATCAAAATAGGTCTCAGATGAATCTCTCAATATAATTATTTAACCTACATGTATCAAATTTTGGATTGGAAGCCTAAACTTTCTACTCTATTGTAGCATTTTTGCATATCTACACAAAACAGCCAGTGCAAGTTAAGGTGTCAGACAAAGTGCAGAAAGAACTAAGTTATAGTCTACCTTCAGGCCACAAAACCACACTGAGTAATCAGCTCTCTTGGAGATTTTTTGTTGTGTGGGAAAAATACTAGGAAGGACTACAATGTATACCGAAACAAAAAGTGGTTTATAAATCTAATAAATGAAAATTTCATTTCATAGTTGGTTCCCAAAGCGATGGTTCAGACTTTGGCTGCACAAAATAAGGGTGTCTGTAAAAGTGCACAGAATATGGTCTGTAAGTGTCTGGAACTTGTATTTAGAGGAAAGATTTTTGTGAGCAAAGCATGCAAAATATAGTAGAGGTGGGGCCATAGTACAAAACATTTATTTTATAAAATGGCTAACCAGAAAACCATATCAACGAAACATAGTTATTTTCTGCAATTCTGTTCCGGATTTCATGCCAATCCAAAGTCCTTGTCAATACATTGTTAACACTGTCAATTAACAGTGCTAACAAGCACCTTCGATACTATAAGTATGGTAGGAGATATTCAATTGGTGTACAGTTTCCAGGAGAAAACCATGTTTTTCTGCCCTAAATGCCCATTTGGCAATTTCATAGAGAAGCATTTATCTAACCATATATTTTATTTTTTCTAGATGTCTAGGTGTCCTAGTGGACAATCTCTTTAGTATGGGCCAGCAATGTGCTGCAGGTACCAAAAACAGCAATACAGTTCTAGGCTGTATCAACGGACGATGGCATCAAGATCACGAGAAGGTAGAATATCGTTTTATACCACGCTAATGAGGCCTCATTTGGAATATTTTTTTAAAAAATTCATATTTATATGCCGCCCTTCTCCGGAGACTCAGGGCGGCTTACAATTTTTGGAGCGCAACCCAATGCGCTCAGCAATAGCCTTCATTCCATTGTATATGCCTGCTTATTACGCATTTTTACAAAGTCAGCTTATTGCCCCCAACAATCTTGGGTCCTCACTTTACCTACCCCGAGAGGATGGAAGGCTGAGTCAACCTTGACCCTGGTGGGATTCGAGCCTGCACTAATTGCAGGCAGCTGGAGCTAAGTGCTAGGCATTTAACAGCCTGCACCACCAGGGCTCTTCTATTGCATATTGCATATGTCACCACAATACAAAAAAGATATTAAGATCCTATGAGGTGTACAGAGAAGAGCAACAAAGATGATAAGTCTGGAGGCTAAATCGTATATGATGAGCAGTTAAGGGAGCTATCAAAGAGAAGGATTGGCGTGACGTAACAGCTGTCTTCCAGTACTTGAGGGGCTGCCAAAGCGAAGAGCGTTACCAGAGTTCAGAACAAGAATGAGTGAGAAACTTGTTAAAGAGATATCCAACCTAGAACTAAGGAGAAATTTCCTGATAGTGAGAACACTTAACGAATAGAGAAGCTTGCCTCCAGGAGTTTTCAAGAATGGATTGGACAACCATTTGATTGAGATGATATAAAGTCTCCTGCCTTGAGCAAGGGGTTGGACGTCCAAAGTTCCTTCCAGTCCTATGATTCTATGTTCATGGAGGTCTGTGGTGGTGAACCTATGGCACACGTGCCATAGGTGGCACTCAGAGCCCTCTCTGCGGGCATGCGCACCATTGCCCCAGCTCAGCTCCACCATGCATGCACACACGCCTCCCGCCGGCCAGCTGGTCTTTGGGTCTCTGCCGTGCATGTGCAGGGCGTAGGTGCAGGGTGCCTGTGCAGGGGGAGCATGCATGGGGCATGTGCATTGCATTTTGGGTATGCACACACATGTGCACGCATGTGTGTGCACGCACTCACATTGGGCACTCAGTGCCAAAAAGGTTCGCCATCACTGATGTAGGTTATGGTTACCCAATCTATATTATGAATTTCCTTGTAGAAGCATAATAGAATAGGGAGATAAAATAGCTTCCATGAAAAACTTCCAAGGAAGGAAGAAAGATTGTACAAGCTGTCCAGACACTACACACCCACACCAAACGGTTCCTGACTAATGTTCAACTTGCCACTGTTTTCCTTGTGAATTGCTGCATCCTCCAGAGCTACATGCCAGAACTGAAAACTCCCATAATGCCCTCTATGGCCTGCAGTCTAATCCTCAAGGCTAGCATTTGTACTTGTGGATTTGCTGAGCAATAGGGCTATGCATTAAATATAAATCATCACAGCACAAATGACTGCAAGTCTAGCTACAGACTGAGTACATGTGAATCTAAGTACATATGAAATCACCACTCATCTCAAAACTTTGCTCCTGTTATTTCTTCATAGGTTGAATTCTGAATCCTTCTTCTGGAATGGACATTTGTTCCTGTCTCTTCCATAGCATCGTTCCCTTAGTATTTGACTCATTTAAGTGCCTTCAAGGCTTCAACGGTTCCATCTTTGACTTTTCTCCATCTTGATCCTCTCTTATACTCCTCTAAGAGCTTCCAAATGCTTTCACTTTCACACAACTGATGAATGGGCTGGTAGAAAACCAGTCCACCTAGCAACAGCCAAGCTGGCTTTCTGATCTCTGCCCCACCCCCAATCAGCATTTCTTCCCAAGAACACAAAGAATTAAGGCACAAGATGGTGTGAGCATCTTGCGACAGGCATCTGGAAGATGATGGGATTTCTTTGCTGCGTCTCACATTGTGTAATTGCAAAATGGAATAGAGCCCACAAAAATCCCTGCCCCCCTTTTGATTATTTTTATGCAGTCTCTTGCTCACCCTCCCTTCATTTTATTAAGAATTAATATTTTATTTTCATCTGATTTGACAAAGGGAAAATTTGCACAATGGCATACAGGCTTTCCAACTTTCACAGTACATGCTCTGGGCTGGGGCCTTTAAACTCTTGCCTACCCAAGAGATGAGGGGAAACAAGTAGCCAGCAGCCACTGTGTCAGGTTCAACACCTTAGAAAGAGCATTTCTCCAGCATTTGGAATAGACATTGCCCAGTTTATCAGCAAACACTGAGAATAAATGGGCCAACTGCTTCTAAGGGTGCTACTTCACATGAGCGGGCCAGTTTGTGCAAACTTTTAAACATTCCACACCTTGGAATCTCCAACAAATAAAGCAAATAATCCTGTAGCTAGCCTGTGTCACTAACAGCATTTGAGGAGCACTGAATACAGAGGTGAGATTTCAAATACGACGCAGGAAAACTGCTGTGCTATAATCAGTCATAATTTAATGCAATCACAGCAGGTATAAGAATACCTGCAATACATGAAAGAGTCTTCCCAATTGGGGATTATTCCTTCCAAGCAACAATCAAAACACCAGGAACCATAAAACCAAATTATAGCAGCCGCATGGCCACTCTATAAAAGGAAAAGGAGCTTGCAAGGGGCATCTATGTATGGAGTTTGCTACAAGTGGGGGTGGGTGGTGAACAATAAAATAAGATTAAAGGATACTCCCTCCCATACATACACACATATACTTAGAATTTTAAACAGCTTAAGTGAGGAGAAAGCAACTTAAGCCTATGGGCACCAAACTGCCCACAGTCAGCTTCTATGGTATTTGCTAAGCTCCTTGCTCCAAATTATTTCTTTCTTAAATATTTCAGTTTTAAAGAAATGGAAATTTGGCACATTGCAAAGTCCCTGCATCCAGCATTATTTCCAACAGACGTTTGGGCCCCCACAGGAATTCTTAGAAAACAGAACCGATGAATGCCTGCAGCTTAGTGCTCTTCTTGGGAAGTGTGCTCATCTGGAAAATTAATGTTTTGTAGCTGGTCCCATTCACTGTGACAGCCCCTCTGCAAACGCCCAAACACCTCTCCCTCATGGAGGTATTTTATTAACACATTATCATAATTCAACCATTTCCTAGCCTTCATCACAATAATATTAATAATAATAATAATATTAAGCAGGCATATACAATGGAATGAAGGCTATTGCTGAGCGCATTGGGTTGTATCCCAAAAATTGTAAGCCGCCCTGAGTCTTCGGGGAAAGGCGGCGTATAAATGTAATTTAAAAAAATTAACACATCTGTTGCAATCCAAGGTTTGGTTCTGGTCGCAATCAATCAGAATAGAGCTGGAAGGGACATTGGAAGTCTTCTAGTACAACCTGTTGCTCAAGTGGGAGATCCTCTACCATTTCAGAGAGATCACCATCTAGTCTTCTCTTAAAAACCTCCAGTGATGAAGCACCCACAACTTCTGAACTTAAGCTGTTCCACCGGTTAATTATTCTCACTCCTAGGAAGCATCTCCTTAATTCCAGGTTGCTTCTCTACTTGAGTAGTTTCCATCCATTGTTTCTTTGTCTTGCCTTCTAGTGCTTTGGAAAATAAGTTGATCCCCTTTTCTTTGGTATTCCTCAAATACTGGAATACCGCTATCATGTTATCCCCTAGTGCTACTTCTCCATGAAAGAAGAAGTATTTCTATAGAATCCATCTTCTAAGGATCCCTGTAGCATAGTGTTTGAAGTGTTGGGAGACTTGGACTTGAAAGACAAGGAGGAAGTCTAGATTCAGCTACAAAGCTCAGAAGGTGAGTGAACTGTCGTTGCCTCTCAGTCCAATCTACCTCCCATGATAGTTATGACCATAAAATGAGAGGGACTTTCCTTACACCAAGTTCTCATGGTTAAAGGTGTTAAGACACATGTAATAAAATACATAAAAGGAAATGCATTTATTCAAACCTCTCTCACAGCTTAAGAAGACCATAAGTCTTCAACAGGCTCCAAGAAAGGGATTAATTTTTTTGCATGTAAACTGAACAAGGAAGTAATTCTTAGGCTCAAAGAAGAATCATTGATGACACTCTTTCCAACCATTGGACCCCACAATCCAATCCCCACAATTCTCCCCAAAGTCTTGCTAGTACATTTCATTTCTGAATGGTGGTTTGCAATAGGTCTTCCATGGCTTGAGACTAATGTAACTGAGCAAATGATTATCAAACACCAAAATATCTGCACACTGTAATAATCAGTGGAAATCAACCAAAGTAAGACAACTGGAGGAAAGGGCCCTCTGAGATGTTTCTTGGGGGTTTGGAAAGCCTAGTGTTCTTCTGGGGCAGTGGGCCTTCCAGTTTTCCCAAGTTCTAAACAGCCTGTTATTTTCTAGGATTTTTTTTACAGCTTTTATGATTCTAAGTTAAAAACTCCCTTAAATGGAACTTGATGCCTAATGATTACACAGATACATCTATGTAGTTTTCTATAACAATGTAGGAGAATGTTCCTATTGCCTTTTTTCAGACTGTTTTTCCATTTTAGTGCAGTCTGGAGGGGAAAAAAATCTATCCTAGAATTGATGCTTTAAGAAACTCAATAAATAAGAAGTCTTCCTAAGGAGCAATTTCCAAGCTGAACTCAAGAAACCACCCACGAAAGGGGTTTTAATAGCCAGACAATCAAAAGATGTCTCTGATACTGTCAGTTATTATGGTTCCCACCAGAACAGAGCTTATTTTGTTAATACCATCATTTGTATTCCCTCTCTGGAACATCCAATTCAGCTAAAGCTGGTGACCCTTTGGCTAAGATCTCCCAAAGGAACATAACAAATTAAAAAACAATTTCTGCTCTTGAGGAAAGCTGGAAACTGTAATGGGAGAGGGACAAACAGTATCTAGCTGGGAATTCTCAGCACCCAAAAAAGATAATTTCCATAAATGGGGAGGGGGGGTGCTGAGGTTAATTTTAAACAGGAGAAATTAATTTTATTAACTCAACTTAAATGAAATGTACTCCTGTGGGGCTCTGTGCACTGCAACGGTGCAAGGAAATATGCCAAGTAATCCACAGGGTTCACTAGGCCAGTCCAGACTCCCTTTAATTAATTCTCAGCAAATGTAATTCAATTACTGCCAAGAAACATCGGGCAGCGGATTTAAACATGTTGTTAATCTCTATACTGTAGCAAAAAAAACCAAAGCAAAACAGAAAACAATTACACCAGCATTTGCATTTGATCTTGGCAAATATGGCATAAGATTCATTGACCTCCAATTCCCGCCCCCATCTTTATAGCTGATATACAAATTATCTTTCATATTAGAGTCTTTTCCCCCCTGTATATACACTTACGAATCAAACTGGGCTACCTTTGCTGCTGAAGAGAAATGTGCATGCTATGAATCAACACATCTAGATAAGAGAGAAAAACCTGAACATATCAGATACAGTAGTGAGTGCCAGAATTTCTCTCTGTCAGATGCCGAACAAAGTCAATTAAATCCTTATAATCTTTGCTACTCTTTTCACATACCAGGTCAATTGATATACATCGATAAGTTACATGTAGGAGTTTCACTGAGCAGATTCTGCAGTCCAACTGTTCTCAACCCATCCATCTGCCTAACAAAATGTTATGCTTTAAATCTGGACACTTCCTTTATTATTGCTTTTAGTGCTGTGCAGAGGTCTGGATTCGAAGAGAAAAAGGTAATCTCCAAAGGACCCATAAATATGCATGTAGCGTTTGGAAACCCTTCAGGTTCTCTTTTCCTTGAATCATGCAAACAGCTGTGGAGGGGAGCCATGTAAGCCCAGGAAAAAATATGGCACCTTTAAGAAGCTGCCAACAGGTGCTACATGTGCACCCACAGATGTTCTGAATCACTTCTCCCTTCAAATCTGGATCTCTGCACAGCCCTTAAGTGCCAGACAGGAAAAGTTTCCCAGACAATTCTTCCCAGGGGTCCCCAATCCCACCAATAGTAAGGAAACAATGACTAAGCTATAACTTGCTTAACCATGCTTTATTGTGCCATAGATTTTAGACATCAGAAAAGCTTGGTTTGCAACTTTTTACTGATTTAGTCAAAGAACTGAACTCTATCACTTTGAAGAGAATCTTTTCATCTCCTAAGGTGACTTAGTAGGAGTTTCATCGTAACCGAGACTGGCTCCTTCAGGAGATGGACTACAGTCAGCTCCAACCCACCTGAATTTCTCTGCAGAGCAAGAAAATGAAAAAAAAAATGACTATGCTGTGACAGAGCTGAGAACTGAACGGGTACAAAGATTGCTTTGAAGAGACTTATGTACAAACAGCTATTCTTTATTTGCTCACCTTGGTACAATATCCTATTTTGATCTTACAGAATGTGGAAGTCATTCTTTTCAGGGACCTCCAACTCTTCTTCACTCGGACTAAGTCATTGAAATCCCCTTTGAAAATCCCTTCAAGAACTGTATCGCTTGGCTTATGTCCAAGAATCTTCCTGGCTCAAAGTCAAATGGAGAACTTTGCCAATCCGTCCAGTTTAGGATGTAAATTTCACATTGGCTAATGCCTCTCAGCCAGCAACTATGCCAATTAACCATAATCCACTCCTAAATTCTCATTTCCAAATTCCTCCACTTCAGTGGGTCAAACCCCAATTCCATTCGTTCAATTAGAACAATTCTCTGGCTTTCTCGGTTAAGTAAATATTAAAAAGCCAAGCACTCTCAATATGCCCAGCAGGAACTAAGTAAGGTCCAGTACATGCATCCAGACATCTGCTACTGTTGCTGGAGAATGTCACCACCACCACCACCCGATTCCTGCTGCGATCCCATCCTCTTACCTGGCGCAGGTGCTTCAGCAGATCAGTCGCCTCCTCGTGCCTGCCTTGTTTCACCATCCTCAACATATCTTGGATCAGGACGATCCGGCGATGGTACGGGGGGAGGCTACCGCCGCCAGACCCCTTGCCAAACTTTTCACTCGATCGTACTACGAGGGACGCCAAGAAGTTTCCGCGCTCCCGAGAAGGCAAAATCCGTCGGCGGCTGGCGGAGAGGGGACCCTGGGGGCTGCTGCCGCTGCTGCTACCGCTACCGGCAGAGCCGGGCAGCGAGCAACCCTTGGTCTGTTTGGCGCCCATACTGAAGCAAAGCCCACCCTTCCTCTCCCTCTCCCGGCCTTCAGGAGGACATCCTCGGCTCCTGCCCAGAGAGAGAGGCTAACGGGAGCAGCCGCAGCGCCGAGAGGACAGAAAGGACGGCGTCTCCGAGCATCTCCTGCCAGCAGAGCCGAGGGATGGAGGGATGGACGCCCTCTCTGGCTCTTCTCGCGGGGCGAGCTGCCTACCAGCCCGGCTGCTCTCGTCCTTCCACCCTTTCGCTCAAGAACCTCCCGCCCGTCCGCCTGCTAGCTCCGGGCGCAACTTCAGGGAAACTGTTGCACATCCGGACCGAGCGCAGAATGGGCGTCGCCGGAGTCGGGAGGAGGTATGCGCGGGCTGGGCGAGGGGAATCGCAGCCCAGCCGTTCCGAGCCGCCAACGGCGAACGAGCCAGGCCGTCTCCCTCCTCCTCCGCTACGATCCGCCTCGAGCTGCAGCTGGGCTGGGCCAGTCACAACCCCTTCCTGGCTGGTCGCGTCTCTGCCTGCCTGCCTGCCTGCGCGCGCCCGTCCTTCTGGCTATCCTCCTCGCTCCGCCTGCCGAAGGGGGTGAAAATGCACAGCCACCGCCCCCTGCTTTGCCCGGGAGCACGTGACGAGCTTCTCTCTGAGCACGTGCAGAGCGCGCGTCCTCTCTGGCGCGAAAGGAGCCGAAAAACATCGCCGGTGGGAAGGCGGGGGAGGGAGAGGGAGCGACCGAGCAGGTTCGCAGCTTCGTTTCCGCCGGCAGCGAGCGGGCGAATTCCTTCTGCCTTCTGGCTGCGCGCCGCTCGCCGTCTCCGAAAAGTACCGTCTGGAACAGCTGCTGCACGCGAAGCCAATTTCCCGCCGTGCGGATTGGACTGGCAAGGGAGGCGGGTTGGTTTGGAGCAGCGGAGGTTTCTGCCCAGCCCCGCCCTTCGATTTAAAAAAAAGAAACAAAACAGGTTGAGGCTTCTGGAGTCGCAAGGCTGTTCTGATCTCTCATAGCCTCAAGACTATGAGAGAAACAACAGGGGGGCGTCTGTCAAGGGACCTTAAGACAAGAGGTGGTACTTTGAGTAGGTCCAGTGACTATGGAGATTGTCAGTCATCCAGGTCTTGGTTGTCCCAAAGTGCTTTTTCAAAAGGCAACTGGACTTTGTTTTTCCTTTGAAGACTTTTCGCTTCTCATCCCAGAGGCTTCAAAGAAAAAAGTCCAGTTCTGAAGAAGCTTCTAGGATGAGAAGTGAAATGTCTTCAAGGAAAAACGAAGTCCAGTTGCCTTTTGAAAAAGCACTTTGGGTTAGGTCCAGTGAGTTTGGACAACCCTCTAACCCTGCGTTGCAGAAAAATAGGTATTTGTTGCATGACTTGTTAATGCTGAACCACTTGGTTTAATTGCTAAGACAATTTTTGGTTTCCCCCAAGATAACTTAACCAAAATTACCCAAACTCATTTTAGCCTAGATTAGCCTACTGAACTCAGGCTACTCACTCTGTGCGTATCACCATCAATTTTATTCAGAACCAGTCTTTTCTCTGAATGTTGAGTTGGTGGCATATTGACTAGTTTTAGTCCACTACAATCAGTTTCTCTGGTAGCTTTGACTGAGAAATTAGCTGAAATCAGATAGTTTTGTGGGCAGATTGCTATTTCTTATCTCTTAAAACTAAGAAGTTCTATTTGTAGCCCTTCAAATAACTCAGGATGTTACAACCAAAGAGTTTTCTTTCAGAATATTCTTTGTCTCTAACTTAATGGTTTAATCTTACAAATCATTGAGCCACCAAAACAACACTTTAACCTTTTGAAACCTTTGGGTTTCAAACTCCCCAGAACTGCTGGAGAAGTCTGCAGTTTTTGCAAGATTTCAAAAGTGATTTGTCATTTGAATAGCTAGAAATTAGGGTGTTTTTTTAAAAAAAAAACATTTCTTCTAACTAGTCTTAGAAGAGTTCATTCAGCATTGCTGGGTGGTTTAGTGCTCTAACTATAGTATTACAACAAGTCTTAGAGAAGAGACTTCTCTTACTCTTCAGTTTCTTACAGATTTGTAGTTTCTCTGAGGTTCGCTTTTAAAAATGCTATTCTAAATACCATGGAACCTCTTTTTACTTTCCTAGCCAGAAATAACGAACAGTATACATATTATGAATTGATTTTCCACTGGGAAATATTATTTGAATCAACCCAACAACACTCCCAATTATAAAGAGCTGAAACAATCAAAATTATCAAAATGGACATCTCAGTTAATATCAGTACTACAACATTTGTTCATGAAACCAAGCCTGCCAGGTGTGAAGAATCAGGTCAACATGTTAAGTTTCAGTTAGGCTAATATATTGCTCATACTCATACACAAGAATCTAGTGAACTAACAGTCAGGACTAAATTGGTGTTAGATAAAGAGTTAATGGAATTCAGGGGCTGCTGGACTTGGATTGCTTGTGGGAACATAAGGACTCCAGGCTGAGTCCTCTCTTGATTCTGCCCCCAGGCTCTGCCTCTTCTCTAACAAAGACTTAGCCAACCTTGAGTAATGTTAGAAAGCAGTATTGGACTTGGATAAGAGAATTACATAAAACTCAGCAACCTTTGTTAAATAGGGAGATTAAAAAGGCACCTGAACAAGCCACTGGCAAACCACTTCCGTGTTGGTCCCTGGAAACAATATGGCTGTGTTCATGGGTACAGAACCATACATTTCATGTTTATGAAACATACATCTTTATAGGACAAAAGCTTCCAGTTCTGGCATCTACTCCCCATTCTAATGTCAAATGTACCTGCAGAAATTACTTTCAAAATCAGTAAGAAACCTATGAAAATATTCAGAGGCTGACACAAAACTACAATTATAAACTGTTACATCACAATATTTGATAACCTTTAAGATTCTAACTATGACAGTATTCTGAGACTCAAATACAATTGTGTAAATATAATCAATTATGAAATTACACTGAGGTTTAAAAACATTTATACCAAATTAAGTCCAGGATCCCAGAGGATTCTCCCCCTGGTTTTCAGAGGAACTATGGAGTTGAAATGAAATAAGACACCCAGAACACTTCCAGAGGAAGAAAAAGGGCAAATTCAGCCAGGAATAGATTAAGAAACTTTATTAAGGTTTACACCATGAAAATAAGAAAGGCAAAACAGGTATTTTCCACTCTTTTTTGCATCAACAAATTATTCTCTGGCAGTCCTGTTTAAGGTAGCCCATTCTTCCTAGATGAGAGGTCAGATCATTTGACCTTTGAAAGGACTTTTTGAGAAATCTATCGGATAAGGTTGTTTGGATTTACTCTGAGTTGAACTTTATCCATCCACGTCCTGTGGTTATCTGTAATGAGTTTAGCCTATTTGTCCCAAGGAATGGACAGAATTCTCGAGACTATGAGTGTGTATCAAATCCATGTCCTTCCTGGATGGCTCAAGGCCTCCCAGGAGATTATCTAGTCATGGTGAATTCATACTTCAATGAGGTTACCTCCTTAGGAAATCAGTTCTGAGCTGTTTCCAGCTTTCCCTTTGGTATGGTTGTGGAGAAAATGGGTAGGCTGCAGCTTCAGAGTGCTTTAAATCCAAGGTTTTCTGGATCTTTCAGTTGAGTATAGGATCAAAATATTGATCACCCCCATGGTGGGACTAGGGTATAGCCATCCTGGCCCTCTTTTGATTTCTTGAAGACCTTTGATACAATCAGTCATGGTATCCTTCTGGATGTGCTTGATTTTACGAGTGAAAGACATAATATCATTCCTTTTCTCCAAGTTGGTTCCAGATGTTCATGGGGAAATTAGAATCATTGACCCTTGCTTTCTGGGTACAGGTTCCTCACGACTTGATTCTCTTTGTGCCCACTTAACATCTACAGTACATCACACCACTAAATAAGGTCACTGGTATAGAGTTAGGTATCATCAGATATAGCCAGATTGTCTAGCTATCTCAAGAAATATGGATCAAGAGCACTGGGAATCAAAGTCATCAAGACTGAATTATTATGAATTTTGAGGCCTCTTGGATCTAGAGATTTTCTCTGGTTCTGAATGTAGTGATATACCCCATTGGCCTTACCCTTAATTACACTAATAGATCTAGTATACATTTTGAGGGTATTCCTAATCTCATAGTTCCTCTTGAAAGATAAGTGGCAGTCATGGCTTGGGGGATCTCCACATAAATCCATTTTATGCATCAGCTACTCCAATTCCTGGATCAGGAGGCTGTACTCAGTCCCTCGTGTTTCAGTTCCATAACTTTGAAACTACAGCTGGTCCAGAATGCAGCAGCATCGTTAGTTATAGTGGTATCTTGGTACACCCACATAGCACTGCTACTTTGAGACTACACTGATTGCCAGCAGGCTTTCAAGTGCAAGTTGCTGTTTATCAAAGCACAGAGCCTGGTTATTTGCAAGATCACCTATTTCTAATTATTTGCACCTGATGAATAAAATCTGATAAACTTGGCGTGTTCAGAGTCCTGTTACACAAGTAATCTGGTGGGACTTAAAAGGCATGCCTTCTCTGCTGGTGCACCTGCACTATGGAATCTATTCCTCAGAACATCCAGATGGCCCTAACATTGATTTTTGTAAGGTTTTGAAGACTTGGTTATTGCCCCAGGCATTAGATGAGGTCTTGTGAACCAATCTGGATTGCTTTTGGTTGTTGGATTGCATCTGGCAAAATTTGGTTTTATGTTTTTGTATTATTATATATGCCTATCAAGGGTGCAATTATAAAAAGTTACTAAATAATTTCCCAGGACCAGCAATATGGATTCTTTTTCCATAGCCATAACCAACTATCTTAGAAGTAGATGATATTTGGATGTCCACCATCAGTCCAGTGTTTGATTTAGCAAGTCCCTTGGACGAAACTGCTGGAAGAATATTATGAAGGTGCTTTATCTGGATCAAAGCCACAAGTGGATTGCAGAACTTCCAAAGTAGCAATGTTTCTTAATCAGGAGTTTATATTGGAATCTCCCATTTCATATACTAGGTTTTTCCTATTCCCCTGGGTCACTGACTAAGCAAATTTGGGACTTGGGCAATGTTGTCCAATTGTTCCAGACCAGGAATCATGCACTTTCTTGTAACCTATAATGCTGCAGGCAATGAAGTAGATGCTAAAACCCTCTGCTTTGAAAAAATTCTCAACTGCATTGTGTATTTTCAACATTTATACCTCATTCTTCTGTGCACCAAAAAGGGATTTTGGATATCTTCATTTGTAAAAGGGGATTGGTCCAATTCATGCAAAGTATTTTTTTTTCAGTGAATAATAACAAAGACCTGAAAATTGAATTCCCATATATATCTTGCTGCAAAGTACACAGCACTGGTCAGAACTCAGTAGGGAATGATTGCTAGATTTTTTTAAAAAGAATTTTAATGTTTTGTTGCTATTCTGTGGTTTCTATTGCATTAATCATAATTACTATTGCTATTCCTAATGTTTATGTTTTGTAGTTCTGCTCATTTTAATCTTGTTTTAATCTAGGTTTATTTTTGTAATAATTTAACTATCATGTGCAGAAAGTTCCTGTCATGGCATGGTGAAAAAGCACAACATAAACATTGAGAAACATTTTCGTTTCTGTAATTGAGAAATCTGACGTAAGATTTCCTTTCAACAAGCCTGACCTAAATTTCTTCTAAGGAGATTCATTTGTTTCTCAGCTATGAAGAGTAGACTATAACACGAGCAAACAATGAGCCCACTCATACTCAGTAAAATGCTTCAGGTTCCCATTTTGTCAGTAGGATTGATAATAAACTTTATTTTTGCAAAGCAATATCCACATCTTACAAACACAAAAAAATTAACCTAGGAGAAAAATTGCATTAACAAATCACTGACCACCAGGCTCAGAGACAAATTAAATGCCATTTTAATTCTGCTGCTGAGAAGACTGTAACCTGCAGTGGGAGGCTAGGGGGAGGAACCAACACTGGGAGCCTTCATATACTACAGGGTTTCCCAACCTTGGCAACTTTAAGATGTGTGGATTTCAACTCCCAGAATGCCTCAGCCAGCCATGCTGGGAATTCTGGGAGTTGAAGTCCATGCATCTTAAAATTGCCAAAGTTGGGAAACCCTGATATACTGTTGGCCAGAGACCAACAGAAACGACAGATTCTAAAAGAAAATAAAGAGAATCAAACTGATTCAAGTAATAAGCAAACATGAAAAAAGAAAAAAGGCAAGATCAATATGATCCAAACAACCACTGCAATATTCCATTTGTACCCTCTTGCCTGGATTTTTTTCACCAAAATCCTATAAGCCATTGTAGCCCTCCACTGCCTGAGGATCATTCCTGAACCGTCAGTAGTTCCTATCTAGAATGGACCATAGAAGCAAAAAGTAGAAATATAGCATTGTTCTCCAATTCCAGAATCTGTTTCCCAAGCTAGCACATTTAAAATCATTGGAAGGGAATTCTATTAAAAAACGCCACACCATCTTTATTTCAGCCCATTCGCTATTCAACATTAGAATGTGGACATCTCCCCCATCTTGGGAATAAATCAAGATACCAAGCAAACAAATCAACTTAATAAGGAATCTTTTTTTGAACAAAAACAAGTGACGTGTTATTTGACTGAGACATTTGAAAAGGACTTCTACTGTGAGAATCATCATATAGCAGAAAGTGCAAACAATTGCCAATGCGAGAAGATGCTGCTACCAGAAGAAAATGGAAAAGTCATTAAGGCAGTTAGCAGTGTTTTCAATGTAATGTCAAGATACAATATCCTATATTCCTTGAAAGAAGGAAGCTGACCAAAATTATGAATGCTAAGAGTCAGGATGGAGGGCTGAAAAGAGTTGTAAGGGGTAAAACATGTGCATGTCCAGAGCTGAACAGAGTTCATCTGTTCTCCATAGCTCTAGACAGTTTGTCACCTTTCTTCACAAACAAATCTGCAGAAAAGTGCTTCAGGATGCATCAAGGCAATAGTTTGGCCCATCCAAAGAGACCATCTATCCTTTTACATCATTAGACACCCCCAAAAGCCAAATTGTAATTTTAGAGAGCAACAGCTAATCTACACATATAGATAGAAGAGTTTCATTTCCCAATGCTTTCCTACATTCAAATGGTGCAGCTATCTGGACATTCAAATACTTTGTGTTCCATAACCTGGAAGAGTCTAGTGAAGGCAAAACTTATTCATCGTTGATATACCGCAACTATGTCATGTAATTTATTAGTATATGCAACCCAACACAAAATGTTTCTCTGAAGACAATAGTCCCAACTTGGGATCTAACAACAACAGGCAATTGGCCTATTCTGACTTAGAAAGTTTACTGCTGCTTCAAAAGAAAGAATTGGAACACTGCCTTTCTTGTATTTTTCTTTCAATCTAAAATGATGGGCAACATTATCTTTCTTAACTAGTATTAAAATGTGATTGAATGCTGGTTGTTTGTGTATGTGTTTTTTAAAACAAATCTAGAAAAGTGGGTAACTTTTTGCAAGCAGGGTGAAAATGGGAATAAAAAGCAACCCTCCCTCCCTCTTTCACACAGACATATATACACACACACATTTCAGTGGAACCATCAGTGACTTTGGAATTGTACTGTCATAGTAGAGATGTGCACTGTCTGGAACGCTGGATAGATCACTGGGAGAAATAAGGTGCTTTGTTTTAGACACCCACAAAGGCATCCATACTGTCCCAATGCAGTAAGACATCTTTCCAATCCTTCTCATGTAGTGTCACACAGACAACAAACACTCCAATGAAAACAGAAAAGGACTCCCAATAATCTTAGCTGCGCTGGCATAATCTGGTCCAAGGATACTCTTTATATAAATAACCATTACAGGCACTTTAAAAGTCTTTGGTTGGAATAATCCAACGTCTCATGATAAATCCATAACCAATCAGGACCCATTTCTGGGTTCAGCAGGCAATGATTGCAGACTTGGTCACTTTTGGAGGAAGGAGGCAATGGATCATGCTTCTGAGAAAGCAACCTGGATTTGGGGGAGAGAGAGAAAAGAAGACCATATGGTCAGATTTCAGCTATCAGTTGTATAACAAGTCACTGTGTGATCTGAATTGGGAAAATGATGAGAGAGAGATGATGTATAAAATGGCTCTTAGATGGACTTTGACATATGGAGCTGCTATAAAGTTAAGTCAGATCTTGACCTGTCGACCTCTGTAACTGTCTCTGCTGTCACCAGACAACACGGTCCCTTGAATAGATACATCCACATACACACACTCATACACACATTCTGTACACCCCATGTCATATCTTCTTATATTTGTAGAGTGCCTTGCTGAAAGCTGTGGTTTAATTTTGCATTTAAATATATTCCTTTCAGGCAGCCAGAAAATGAAAAGAATTAACTCCACATAATATCCCCAAGTTCCATATTCCCCTGGAAACAAAAGGTGTCAAGGAACAACAGAATAGTGCTTCTTTTTTCATGATGTTTATAATTAGCCTCACCCATCACAACAGACATTTTACGTGCATAGCTACCTATTTGGTGATGCTGCCCATGACAGAAAGGTCCTCTGGAATTGCCTAGCAAAGATTCTTCGGATTTTCAGTCATGGGTCTTACTTGGAAATGCTAGGTAGATTTCAAATCCGCAAGATTAATCGATGCGGTTCACAGTATGCTTATAGGCAAGTCATGTTCTCTTAGCCTGCCTACATTGCAAGGTTGTGGTGAAATTAAAACAAGCACACATTTGTAAGTCACCTTGTGTTTTTTGATAGGGAAGAACATAAAACTGTATGATAGAAGTCAAAGGTATCTAAACAAGCTGAAGTGAATTCTGTATGGCAGGGAACAAAAAAAAACTGAATTAGTTGATCTTTAAGCTTCTTTCCAACTCTGATTCTATACAGAATTCTATAATTCTGTATAAAACACAACCAAAATAAAATAGGCAAGGGTCAAAAAATTGAGAAGCCCCAAGTAGGTTGACAGCTATTTTGTCCTCCAAAGTCTGCTACTGGTCTCTCCCTATTTTTTAAGAGGTTATTCCAGAATATCGAGAGGGTGGAGGTGCCAGTGCATTTCAGCCAATGCATGAATGCAACATTAGGGCTTAGAGGTGTTTATGAATAATTCCCAAAATGACAATAGTTGCTAAGGAAGCAGGGACTCCCTCCCTCAAGTTAGCTCCTCCACAAATAATGTTGGCACTTACCTTTTCAGGACAGAACTCCGAGCTGCTTTGTCGCAACTTGATTGGTCTGCCTCTGATGACTGCGTAGCAGAACATGGTGATGACCATCACAAAAAGAAAGTAACTGGTGTGCATTAAATGCAGATTAATTAGGGAGCGGTCATCCTGAATGGAGAAAGAGAAAGCATTTCCTAAGGCTGTAGAGAAACTACAGACAACTGCCTCGGGAAAGTGCAGGGACATTGCTGAGGCAGAACAATTCCAAACAACCCCCTCACCCCACACATACCTTATGGCAAGATCTGGACAGTGACACAATGGACAGAGCATGTGCACTTCTATGGAGAACATGTCCAAATCTTGCTCATACAAGCCTAGTCACAGTTCACAGCAAAGTATAAAAAAATCACTTACATCTGGAACAATAACCGTCAATTTGGGATTTAATGCATGATAGACTTTGCCAATGGCTCCCTTGTAACACCAGAAAGGGTTGTAGTCTTGGGCATATTTTGTGTTGGAGTCCCTTGCAGTTGTGACGATCTTGTACCAGAAAGTTGCATTAATGTATGTTTCCGGAATACAGTGTGGTGGCTGACTGTAAAGCAACACACAATTTTGAGTTGTGTATCCAAGTCTCCACCATCTTTTCCCCCTGGGTCAACCATCCCCTTCCCATTGCTTTCCAGCCTGTGAGCGCATGCTGTCCTGAAGTCAGATTACTCCCTCTTTTCCATGTTCCTCCCTCCTCCATTTATCCCACTCCTGCAAAATATACCTATCACTATTTGGGGGAAACGGTGGTGAATAAACAGAGTTTCTATTTGAGACTTCTAGGAACACATCAATTCTTCTTCAAAATTTAAAACTGGAAAAACTGCCTCCGTGACTCGTAAAGTGGCAAACCTAAAGGCACGAAAAACTGCCATGCAAAGCTTCCCCAGGAGGAATAAGGATTGGTTAGAGCCTTACACTGTGACTGGGAAAACTGATGCAGCGGCTGTAACTGTCATGCAAGTTGTGAAGACAACTTGGTCACAGCGGCCATGCAGAACGCAGTCATCTGAATTCCAGGCAGTAGGTAGGGTGAATGTGATGTTGATTTCCTCATGAGCTTCTCTGCCTTTGGGGGTGGAGCGAGGGGAAGAAAGGGAGAAAGCATCTTACGTCAGTCAGAATTTCTTTAAGTACAGGTAGCCCTCAACTTATGACCACAACTGAGCCCAAAATTTCTGTTGCTAAGTGAGACAGTTGTTATGTGAATTTTGCCACAGTTGCTAAGTGAATCACTGTAGTAACATAGTTGTTAAGTGAATCTGGCTTCCCCATTGACTTTGTTTGTTAAGAGAGTCAAAAAGGCAATCACATGACCCCAGACACTGCAACCATCATAAATATGAGTCAGTTGCCAAGCAACCAAATTTTGATCACATGACCATGGTGATACTACGATAGTCATAAGTGTGAAAAACGGTCACAAGTCACTCTTTTCAAGGGCATCTGTAACTTTGAATGAATTCTTCTAAGTTGAGGGCTAACTGTATTACATCATTTTAAACCAGGAGAAAATTAGGGCTGTAAACAACTGTCAATAAACTGCTATGAAGTAGTTGATTCAATCCTACTTCAGCAATTATGGAAGCCAGTTATAATGATAAAATGATGGAAATGGATGCCTATAGGAAAAAAAACCTGTATGCCGAACTATTCAATAAAAGCTGTTCCTTTTTTATCCTTTTCAGAAAGATGATTTCTAGATAAAGAATATCCATTAAGAAGTGCAGAAAGGAAGTGCATTTGCTTTTAGCTATTCCTACTTTCTCCCACAGGGCTTCAGGCCCTTAAATATGACATCTGAAATAAATGGTACCTGAAAGTCCAATTTGGTGACCAAAAATGGTAGAAGATAAACCTGTGACATTCCGGGAAATGCCACCAAAGGGTCTGAGGGGGTCCAGTGTCAAAGTGATGGCAACGGAAGTATTGACAGGACCAGAATCTTCAAGGGTTTGTGGTGATGGGGTGGAAGGGCGAGCTTGGCTGCTGGTCATGGCATTCTCTGGAGTTGTGGTGTCATTTATGAGGTGCTTTAATGTTTCATTCTCCGAAATACAGAAATCCAAATCATTAAATCGCAGAAGGAAAGTGTTCCAGTCCTTAAACATAAAGAGATATATAGCCCTCACATACAGCCCTCACAAAGCCAGCACATATGTTGTTATATGAACAAATAGCAAGGTTAATTCAAGAGCGCTCAATCTCACCCAATAACAGCAATGATTTAAGAGATATAGCCATGTCAAGATGCTGCACTTCTGGTTAAATGGCAGTGGTTGGGGCATCTTGAAAGAGATTACAATTTGAAACAACTACCCTTTAATTAGTTATGGGGAAAAGTAATATAGGAAAATGATATGTGGCACAATGCTAAAACCATGCTATTAATCTGTGCAACAACCGAGTTATGCTTCCATTTTTACAATTTTAAATCTGAACTGCTAAACAGTTTAAAATCAATTTAAGAACGGCACCAACAAAACAGATGGCCTTTACTTCTGGGGCAAGTCTGACTGGCATCATTATAATAATGTAATAACTTAAACATTTTGAGTGTTCCTGTCTCAGCCCAAGGTTGTCCATATTCATCAGACACTCATAATGAGGAGTCCTCCTGATCATATATAAGCCACTCATTTGTCTCTTCATCTCTTGTGTCATCCTGAACTCCCATTCATTAAGCTACAGAATTTGTTCCATTCTATCTACACATTCCTTCCTGGAGGATAGATATTCAGATATAAACTTGATTTGTAACTTTACCTCTGCCATTTCAGGGGACTTGATCTCTTTGATCTTAAAGAAATAACCCAGAGTCAGAAAGGCGATGGCCATTGCGCTGACACTGATCATAAAAACCACAAGAGGTGGGCGGCTGCTGATGTAAACCCTGAGGTTCTCCAGAGGGTTTATGTTGAACATTATTCTGATCAGGCCCACCTGCAGAACAGCAAGAACACAAACTGTAAAAAGCATCAGAGTTATTGGTAACATTATTCTGATCAGGCCCACCTGCAGAACAGCAGAAGCACAAACTGCAAAAAGCATAACAGGAAACAAGGCCTTTGAGATAAGTAAGATGTGAGAGAGAATCTTCTGAAATCTCCATTACTGCAACGTTTGTTTCTGTTATTAAAGGTGAGGAAGGAAATTGCACTCTAGCAATCTGTGCTGAGATTGCTGGCAACTGGAAAAGAGGAAGTCTCCTGCCTTGCAAGCTGTTCAGTACAATTGGCAGAAGCGAGGGTGTCAGCTGAGTCACAATGGGCACACACTATTTTGTCTGTGTAGCCAGAATGGACTGGATCCTTGCTCCAGCACAAAGCCAACTGGCTGGGTTCATATTTAGTTAAAAAAATCTTTGGAATCTTCCCAAGAGGAATATTGTGGATACATCCATCCTCTTCCCAGGGCTCTTCTAAGGCATTAAAGGCAGCTTGTTAGCTCAACACTCAGCCAAGGAACAAATTTATTTATTTATTTATTTTATTGGACTTATATGCCACCCCATCTCCGAAGACTCGGGGCGGCTCACAATTAAAACATACAAATACAATAAATAGATTAAAAAAGAATTAAACCATTGTGAAGTCCAATAAAGCCGAATTAAAGTTAAAACTATCCCATACCCCCCACGAGGTAATCACAGCCCGACTTGGTCAAATAGCCAGGTCTTCAAACCGCGGTGGAAGGTGCGGAGGTCAGGGGCCAGACGGAGGTCCAGAGGCAGTTGGTTCCATAAGTCCGGGGCCGCCACAGAATAGGCTCGCCGCCGGGGGACTGCCAGCCGACACTGACTTGCCGACGGGACCCCGAGAAGCCCCTGCCTGTGTGTCCGTACAGGGCGGTTGGTCCTCGATATCGGCAGGAGGCGCCCCCTTAAATATTGTGGACCCATGTCGTGGAGGACTTTGAATGTTAAAGCCAAATGCAACTCTACATGCAAGCCTCCTTTATAGTTATGGAAATATGTAGGCTCTCTCCCAAAGTCCACAGTCAGGACTCCATCATGCTTCCATCAAGGCAGAAACAAGTAGTTGTCACATAAAGTGAACTGAAGCATATGTTTTGTTTTAGATTTAACTCAACTGAGAAATAGGGCATTTATTACTCTTCAGCATTAAAATTCTGCCCTACCTAGAGCCCTCTACCTACCTAGAGCTCAATATTGGTATTATTTTAATCTGAAAACTAACATCTATCCTGGTTAAAAGATTCTGATAAACTCAAGACTTCTCAGACAACAACAAAGTCAAACACAGATCTGAAATTCCATTGCCCACTTCCAAACCATGCAGCTCCTAGCACTGCCTGTCTTTCCTGAAATTTTATTTATTTATTTATTTATTTATTTATTTATTTATTTATTTATTTATGAGATT
Organism: Naja naja; assembly: GCA_009733165.1. Taxonomy (NCBI): domain Eukaryota; kingdom Metazoa; phylum Chordata; class Lepidosauria; order Squamata; family Elapidae; genus Naja; species Naja naja. The sequence continues at coordinate 26,486,981 of CM019148.1, read as the reverse complement.
TATATGCTGCCCTATCTCCCTGAGGACTCAGGGCAGCTTACAATACTAAAACAGTACAATATAAATATTAAAAAATTAATTAAACCAGGAATCTCATAAATCGATTAAATTTTTAAAAACAACCACTAAAACCACTAAAAAACCCTTCCCCCCTCCTTCAGTCCAGGTAAGCTAGCTGGAACAAATATGACTGAAAAAAATAAAAGTTTTGTATTTATTTTCAGAAAGGCACAATATCTGTGCCTGATCCTCTTCCATTTTTGTCTCAGAACTCAGCAAAGCAAGCACAAGAGCCCAAGTCTTCTTGAACTTTATTATCAACTTAGCAGTTCATGGTGACTGATGTAAAAAACAGGAGGATTGATGAGAACTCCTTGTCTGGAGAGAAGTTTCATTCACAAGCCAAAGAGATAAAAGTGTATTTAAATGTTTAATATGCTAAGAATAATTTCCATAGCTCTTAAGATATTTCATGTTTTCTTTTTTCAAAATTCAAAATGAAATACTTTTTAAAATCCATGCTTTGTTTTTGCTGTCCATCTTATAATTCTCAGATAACTTCCACTGCAGTGTAGTTATTTGTTGCCAGCTTAAATTATTTAAACACTTCAGATAATTTAAGCTTTCGAAATATGATTTAACACGTATTCAAAAGAAAGAACAGAAAAAAAGGGGAAAAAAAGGAATACTACCCAAGACAATTTTTTGCTTTCAGAACAGCATCAGAGATAAGAGCACCTTGCTCTTCAAACAAAAAAGTTAAAACACATGACTTTCAAAATGTTATATGTAAGCAATGTACCAAATAATTCTGGTTTTAGCAGCCTTTTTCCCTCCTAAAATTTCAAAAGGCAACAAAGAAGCCTTAAGGGAGAAATTGTCACATAACCTGAGGCAATTTCGTGACAGTGAGAGCTACCACCTTTGAAGGCTGTCTCGATAGTTATTATATTCCCTTTCATCAGACATCCTCCGAGATTGCAATCCCTGCTGTCCAAAACACCTTAGCAAATTCTGCACTGAACAGGGGTTTGGATTAGATGACCTCTGATATATGCTGCCATTCTAAGACTATATGAACGACTCATGGAAGAAATATGGATCAAATGACATGAAGTATAACAAGGGCCTTGGTGGTGCAGGCTGTTAATAGCCTAGCACTTAGTTCCAGCTGCCTGTAATTATTGCAGGCTCGAATCCCACCAGGCTCAAGGTTGACTCAGCCTTCCATCCTCTCGGGGTAGATAAAGTGAGGACCCAAGATTGTTGGGGGCAATAAGCTGACTTTGTAAAAAATGCCTCTTAGTAATAAGCAGGCATATACAATGGAATGAAGGCTATTGCTGAGCGCATTGGGTTGTATCCCAAAACTGTAAGCCCTGAGTCTCCGGAGAAGGGCGGGATATAAATATGAATTAAAAAAAACAAATTTTCTATTTCCATGTTTTTATGGATTTCTTGCCTGAATTTAAAATATGCGTAAACACATTTTTAAAAATAAAAACACTAAAGAAAAGGCTATAAGGATTATACTTTAGCAATTGCACACTGAGGCTAAGTAACTGAATAACAAGCCCAAAGCTAATACCAAGCCCTTTCTTCGCATATGCAATTTCCTGTTTTCTTTTTCCACCTTTTCCCTTTCCATTCTCCTACCCATTTGTCCCAAAGGTGCTTTTTTTCAAAAGGCAACTGGACTTTCAGGTTTGTTTTTTTTTGAAGACGTTTCACTTCTCATCCAATAAACTTCTTCAGCTCTCCTACCCATTTGAAAACCCAAACCAGCCCTTTCTTGGCAGAACGTATGCACCTTTCCAGATAACAAAGCTTCTTGCCTGGGCTATGTGGAAACTCCTCCCTCAGGGTCTGGAGCTGTCACACCTTGCAGGATACACCTTGTGTTCTCTGACTGTCACTGTCAATCATTAGCTAAAAGCAAACAGTTCAGTTCAGACTCTCGCCAAGCAGGAAAGATCAGTTGAAGAGGCTGTCATCTGCCACCTGGAATACGTCCTGGGGCTTGTGGTGATGTCCAGGTCTTTCCTTGCTATGTGATTCTTTATTATATCTTTGGTCTACCTTTCTGAAAAAAATCCCATCCTCTAGCCTCTGGAATGGCATCCTCCCAGAGACAAATACTGCCCTCCACTACTCTTCAAGCATTTCAGGCTCCATTACCAGGCCTGGGGTTAGACTATGTCAGCAGAGGCCCTGTCAACTTTTTAAAATTTTATGTGGTTTTGTCCAAACAGCCATGGTTTTTTTTAATATTTTTAAATATTGTCAAAGGCCCAGAGTGTTTTTGGAATCACACAGCCTCAAAATTCAATCAATCAATAAGTTCATGACAGCTAAAAGCAAAACAAATCTTCAAATAAATCAGACTAAAAACACTGGCAAGATGTTAACAGATGACTGCGGGGGGAGGGAATTACAACTCCATTTTAACTGTAGTTCTGAGATCATTAAATAAAAGAAAGAAAGGTATTTATGCTTCAGAGAAAGATCATTAAGGAAGTAGCAAAGTAAACTTCAAAGAATAAATCCTGCAGAGTTCTAGCATAGCCATTAAAGAGTCTCTTTTCTCTTTCATTTGAGTCGATAAAAAAAAATTGGGACAAAAAATAGTAAGAGTGGAATGATTGGAAATGACCTTGCAGTTCATCTCGTCCCACTTTCTGCCCTGTTAAGAATCAGGTCTTTCTTAATGTCACATTGGAATAATTTTATCATCCAAAAAGTGATCTGGTTGGTACAGGCTTAGCACGCCAAGCTAAAAACCAGGAGGCTGTGAATTCTAGTCATATCTTAGGCATAAAACCAGCATGGCAACTTTGGGCCACTCATTGTTTCTCAGCCCAACTCATCGCACAGGGCTGTTGTGGAGAAAATATGAGAAGGAAGGAGTATTAGTATGTAGTTATGTTTGCTGCCTTGAGTGGTTTATAAAATAATAAAGGTGGGATATAAATAAATATAAATAAAAACATTAGAAGTTCAGTCAGTTGAGTGGCTTTGGGCCACTTTCTCTTAGTTCTTGGGATGAGGCAACTGAAAACCACTTCTAAAAATCTTGCCAAGAAAACTGCAGGAACAAATCTGGGTACTCAACAAAAGTCAGTATGACTTGAAAGCTAAAAGAGAGAAAACAATTCAACATGCTTTTCAGCTGCCTCCTTTTCCATGTCACTCTTGATGTCTGGTTTTGCCAAGCTGTATCTTCAGCCCACATAATGTATTTCAAGTAAGCAGACTGAAGTCTCCCAGAATTAAAGGATAAATGGGAGCTGCAGAAAGCTTTCTACAGGCCAATCTCTCCTTCCCTAAGGCCAGATGAGCATTCTGTGGAAAAGCACAAGCACCAATAGTGCCCACTGTCAACGAACACTGTAGATGAGTGTACCAAAATCCTGGCTATTTTAGTGCCGCTTGCAGGTATTTTAATAGCATACACAATACACACTAAACTATCTCCCACAATGGGAAATCCAATGTAAATTGCCAAGCATCTGCTACAATATATCACATAAACAGATTAATAAATTGTAGATACATGGACAGTCTGCAAAATGGCAAAAAAATTTCCATAAGCTAACTGTATAAGTTGTGTACAGAGGCAAAGGAACCTCAACTTGAGGATAACCTTTTCTGAATTAATCCTAGTGTTGAAATATTCAAGTATATTAAATTATTACAACATTGGAAAGCACATGAGTATGGAAGAAAAAAATCTTATTGAACTTTTCCATCGGTTCTTATCCTTTGCATTCTAAGATAAATTAACTTCTCAAAAATATGCAAGCACTCTATCATTCACTGTCCAAACCAGTCTGGTGAACAAGCAGCTAACTAGTTCAAGGAAGTGAAGTAGTATAAAAGAGTTTCTTGTTCCCAGAGTAATACTCCAAGCTGGTCATCCATATCACCTGTAATATTAGGAAGATTTACAAGAAAAGAGACAAAGAGATCACCAATGAACAGATGACAGTGCTAAACCTCATCTCTCCCAGGATATACCCAACAAGAGGAGTTTTTACCCTCAGGAAATGCCAATATTTGCCATTGGATGTGGGATTTTTACCCTACTGCCCCATTTTGCAAAGACTCTGCAGGACCTATTAAAGCAATTTAGACAGAAGCTTCCTCATTAATTTTGCTTGTCCGAAGCTGACTGGCAATCAAATGGCAATCACACCACCCCAGAATTAATTTAATTTAATTATGAGATTTATATGCCGCCCTATCTCCCTAAGGACTCAGGACGGCTTACAATACTAAAAAAACATATAATACAAAAGTTAAAAATGAATTAAACCCAAGAAAATCTCATAATCATAAAAACTAAAACATTTAAGACCCATTTAAGAACCCTCCCCCCCATCAGTCCAGGTAGGCCAGTTGAAATAGCCAGGTTTTTAGGCCACAGTGGAAGGATCGGAGGTCTGGGGCCACCCAGAGCTCCAGGGGCAGCTGATTCCTAGAGGGCAGGCACCCACACAGAGAAGGCCCTATTCCTGGGGGCCGCCTGCCGACACTGCCTAGCTGACGGCACCACCAGGAGGCCCTGCCTGTGGGAGCGCACTGGGCATTGGGAAGTCGTTATTGGCAGCAGGGTTTCCTGCAAGAACCCCGGTCCAATGTCATGAAGGGCTTTATAGGTCAGCACCAGCACTTTGAATCTCACTCAGAGGGCAACCGGTGACCAGTGCAGCTCACGCAGGAGGGGTGTAACATGGGAGTATTGGAACACTCCCATCACAACCCGCGCTGCTGCATTCTGGACAAGTTGAAGCCTCCGGGTGGTCCTCAAGGGCAGCCCCATGTAGAGAGCGTTGTAGTAGTCCAGACGGGAGACGACGAGTGCCTGAGTGACCGTACATAGGGCATCTCGGTCCAGGAAGGGTTGCAACTGGCGCACTAGGCAAACCTGCACGAATGCCCCCCTGGCCACTGCTCCCACCTGCTCCTCCAAACTAAGCCGTGTATCCAGGAGGACATCCAAGTTGCGAGCCCTATCTATGGGGGGCAACACCTCTCCCCCCATAGTTAGCGATGGAATATCCTGGTAAGCCCAAGATGCCGGTACATACAGCCACTTGGTCTTGGTCAGGTTGAATCGGAGTCTGTTCCTCCCCATCCAGACCTGCACCGCTTCCAGGCACCTGGACATCACTTCGAGGGCGTCACTGGGTTGGTTAGGGGTGGAGATGAAGAGCTGGGTATCATCAGCATACTGATGATACCTCACCCCAAAACCATGGATGATCTCACCCAGCGGCTTCACATAGATGTTGAACAGGAGGGGTGAGAGGACCGACCCCAGGGGCACCCCACAAGTGAGGGCCTCGGGACCGACCTCTGCCCCCTGCCAACACTACCTGTGTACGACCTGAGAGGTAGGAGGAGAACCACTGCAAAACAGTGCCCCCCACTCCCAACCCCTCGAGGCATCGCAGTAGGATACCATGGTTGATGGTATTGAAAGCCGCTGAGAGACCTAATAGGACCAGGACAGAGGAATGACCTCTGTCCCGTGCCCTCCAGAGATCATCCACCAGTGCAACCAGCCGCCCCGTGCTGTACCCGGGCCTGAAACCCGATTGGTACGGGTCTAGGTAATCGGATTCCTCCAGAAACACCAGGAGCTGACAGGCCACCACGCTCTCAACAACCTTCGCCACGGCAAGGTTGGAGACTGGATGAAAGTTGTTTAAATCAGCTGGATCCAAGGCAGGCTTCTTGAGGAGGGGCCTCACCACCGCCTCCTTGAAGGCGGCAGGGAAGGAACCCTCACTCAAAGAAGCATTTATAACCGTCTGGAGCCAGCCTTGTGTAACCTCTCTGGCGGCATACACCAGCCAGGAGGGACACGGGTCCAATAAACACGTGGCAGCACTCAGTCTCCCCATGATTCTGTCCACCTCAGTTGGAGTCACAGTGTCAAACTCTTCCCAGATAATGTTGCCAAGACCAGTCGTCATACTCCCATCGGACTCTGCCCAGTTGGAGTCCAAGCCCGTCCGAATCTGAGCGATCTTGTATGCTACAACCATAGTGAATACATGCTGTTTCTCAAGGGCCCGAATTCTGATCAGTGACTGTAAGAATGCTGCAATGGTCATAAGCGCGAGAACCAGCTACAAGTCCCTTTTTCAGCACCACTGTAACTTCAAAAGGTTGCTAAACAAATGGTTGTACATTGATATATAATGGCTATGTAAATGTTTTAAACAAATAAAATTCAGTCAGAAGGAGTCAGTACACAGACTAGATGGTACTGAAGAAAATAATCTTTGGATCCTTAAATTGGATTCACTAACTCACAGAAGGTCGCTACAGACTATCAATACAGTTATTATGTAATCCTAGCAGCAATTGGAAAGAGATGTTAATGTATCAATTATAGTTCCTCTAGACTGTTTTCCTGGACAGCCTAACACAGAGTGTACAGAATTGAAGTAATCCAATCATGCTGGTAAGTCTATTAAGGCATAGACCTGAAGTTAAGCTATCTTGATCCAGACAGAATTATAGCTAGCATACCAGGGGCATTAAGTATTGAGGCATGGAGTACAATGAAAGATTATACACCTGCTCCTTTACAGAAGGGTTTCACAAATTGCAAGGTGTTTCCCTGGGTGAGGTGCAGGCAATTCAGGGGAGGTCTGAAGAACCTTTTAGCTGCATTGTTACAATAAACCCACCTTTCCCACACCTTCATTGTATTGCTTTCATTGTTCATTTTAATGTTTGGATTTTTAGGGGAAATGTGCACATTAAGGTTACACCAAAGGGAGGTGCGGTGGCAAAAAGTTTAGGAATCCCTGCTTTAGAAGAAATACTGCTTCCTACAGAATCAATAGTCTACTTAATTCTCAGACATAAGAACTATCTATTGTATTTATAATCTCTACACCAAGCAACGCTCTTTCATCACTCTGGTGAACACAGGATCATGATGTTGCACTGCAAATCCCACCCCACTGCACTACAAGCTCATGACACACATATAAAAGGGGTAGGGTTTGCACCACAATTACACAATACTGCTTTCATTGATCTGCCACACCCACAGACGGTGCTGTCTGTATGTTACCTGAACTGTGTGCAGCAGCTGTCAAAAAAGCCAATGCAGTCCTAGGCTGTATTAACAAGAGGGATAGAATCAAGACTACATGAAGTGTTAGTACCAATGTATTATGCCTTGGTAAGACCACACTTAGAATATTGCATCCAGTTTTGATCACCACGACGTAAAAAAGATGTCGAGATTCTAGAAAGAGTGCAGAAGACTGCAACAAAGATGATTAACAGAATAACAGAGTTGGAAGGACCGTGGAGAGTGACTAGTCCACCCCCTGCTCAGGCAGAAAACCCTACACCATTTCAGACAAATGGTTATCCAATCTCTTATTTAAAAATTCCAGTGTTGGAGCATCCACAACTTCTGGAGGCAAGTTGTTCCACTGATTGTTTTAACTGTCAGGAAGTTAGGGGACTGGATTAGGGAACTGGAGACTAAAACATGTAATGAACAGTTGCAGGAATTGGGTATGTCTAGTTCAGGGTTTCCCAACTGGGGGTGCAAGACAATATTCCAGGGGGGTGCGAAAACTTGGGTTTAGCAGTTTCAAAATTATAGTGCAAATGCATAATTATATGCATATAATTATTTACTGTTGTAAGGGGTGCAAGAATATATCAGAAGCATTCTAGGAGTGCAGGGTATAGAAAAGGTTTGGAACCCCTGGTCTAGTTTAATGAAAAGAAGGACTAGGGATGACATGATAGCAATCTTCCAATGTCTAAGGGACTGCCACAAAGAAGAAGGGGGGTCAGCCTATTCTCCAAAGAACCTGAAGGCAGAACAAAAAGCAATAAATGGAAACCTATCAAGGAAAGAAGCAACCTGGAACGAAGGAGAAATTTCCTGACCGAACAATTAATCAGTGGAACGATTTGCCTTCAGAAGTTGTGGGTGGTCCAACGCTGGGGGATTTTGAGATTGAACAACCATTTATCTGAAATAGTATAGTGTCTCCTGCTTGAGCAGTGGGGTGAACTAAAAGACCTCCAAGGTTCCTTTCAACTCTGTTATTCTCTTAGTCCATATTCAAATTCACTCTGTCATGTCTATGCAACAAATCAGACTGTGGGTCCTCAACTCAAACGAGGAGCCACAGTCTCATTTGAGAGACGGAATTTAACCACATCAACATACTGATGCCATGGCATTCAAATCTCCAGGGGTTCAGAGTCAAAGGTTTCATACAGATATTGGACATAAGAACAGAATCTAAAAGCCCCCACAATACAAGCATCATAGATTCAAACGGATCTCCCACTGCCCCTCTCTGATGCAATCCTACAGGTAGAAATGAAATACGTGACATTGAGTTCACATTACACACATACTCCAGGTAAATAGCCATGGACTACATGATGTAATGTTTGCACAAATGTTACACTGTACATTCACGATACAAGCAGGGGTCACAAAATATTGACCAATGGACATAATAAAGTAAGCCAGGTAGGTAATTGTTGGATAAATGATAAGCTGGCAGGCAGGCAGTTTAGTATTATTGTATATGAAAAAAATCAATGAATGAGGAGTCCTTGGTGCTCTCTGAGCTTGGTTGTTTTCTTGGGAGACGTTTCATTACCAAAATCAGCTAGCATTATCAGTGCAAGTAAGGGGTAGGGTTTGCTACCAGTTTATATTATAGTGCCTTGTTCTGTCAGTGTTGGTGGTATTGGTCTTGAAGGTTCTTTGATTGGGCTGTGTATTGTTAGCTTATTTGACAGTTCCTTAATTGGGGTATTGCTTACTTCCTGACTACTGGTCAGATATTAATTTTGGAGTTAATCTAAACTTATCTGGGCACTGACTGCTGATGGGGAAGTGTTTGGGTCTTTTTCTCTTTTGTTGGTTGTCTCCCTTGCATAATATGTAGACATTGTTTATGTTTATGTGTCTATTGATGGCTAATTGTCAGAGTACCAGGCTTCTAGAAATTCTCTAGTGGATTTTAGACTTGGCTTGTCTAGGATGGTCACAGTTTCCCAGTTGAAAATATGGCCGGGTCTGCCTATGTGTCATGAAATTAATGACTTTTATTGTATCTTCTGACTGCTAGCTGGTGTTCATGGATGCATTTTGCTAATCTTCTGCCTCTTTGTCCTATGTAACATGCATGCTTCAGATTAAACGAATACCAGCACATCATAGCAAACACAATTAAACAAATACCAGCACATCATAGCAAACACAAGGAATAGCTGGAACTAACCATCACACCAGAGTACATGGAGAGGCTGGTCACCCCTATCATGATTACTTTTTATAGACATGCCGGAAAAAGAAAAACCAAATTCCAAACCAAGCTTCGCAAACTCAACCCCAGAATCAAAGAGGTATCAGAGGAATGTGTGGTCAACATATCCTGCCATCCACTATCTATTGCAGAATATAATATTCCACAGAAAGGTCTCAACTATAACACAGATAATGCCAATTACCTGAAATTCTGTGAAGCCTTACAACTACTGGATTTCCCACAGGGGTCCAAGAAAACATCAGACAAACCATCATACCACAGACCAGAAGAAGATGACAACAAAATCAAAATCAACAGAGGATAGAGCAGCCCTCAGAAACCAGACTATCATCCTCCTACCAGCAGACAAAGGCTGATATAAGGTTATTATAGACAGATCATAATATATACAAAAAGTGAAACAATTACTAGAAGATAAAGAAACTTACATCCCACACTAACACAATACAGAAATAGACAACTGGATCAAGAAAACTCTCAGTAACCACATCAAGAAAGGCCAAATTACCAGAGAACAGTGGTGGATAAGAAGCAGTGAAGTTATCCTCCTACGCTTCTAAAGATGCCCCAAAATACACAAGCCTGACATACCTCTCTGTCCAATTATATCATTACCAGGGAATTTACTTACAAACATCACAAAATAATTAACAAAAAAGCTAGGTACTTCACAAAGGAAAGGAAACAATCAACTCCCTACTACAGCGCCTTCAAACAATCAGAGATGTGTCTATAGATGAGGATAAAATCCTGGTCTCATTTGATGTCACAGCCCTTTTCATGTCCATAGACTTAACCAAATACACAAAAAGTGAAACTCACAATTATGGATCTTATAAATCTCTGCCTAACTTCATACTTCATACTACATACTACTTCATACTACATACTTCCAATTTGATTAACACACTTATCAATAAATTAAAGGTACATCTTTGGGATCACTACTTTTAGGACTTATTGTGAAAGTGATAATGGAACATCTGGAAATGATAGCACTCCCACAAATAGGACCCAAACTATGAATCAGATATGTAGACAACACCTACATCGTAATTAAAAAAGGAGCAATTAGAGAACACCCACAAAACTAATCAACATCTTCAAAGGAATCTACTTTATCAGAGAAGAAAACAACTCACTATCCTTCCTGGATATCCTGATCAGTAGAGACCACAATGGCAAACGAGAAGCACTGGTGTAATGAAAAACCACCCACACCAATAAAATATTCTCCTTTATTGGTATCAAACCTAGCAATGGCTGCTTAACAAGAGAGGTTCTTCAACTTTTCTGAATCCAAATTCAGAAAATACCCAATAACCAGGGTGAGTTTATACAAACATCTCAAAATACTGAACTGTTGCATCCTTTCCTCCCCTCCTTGCATATGGAACCTTGCAAACTTTCCTTCACTCCTAACAAACCCACTAATCAAATCTATTTATTTTATTTTTATTTATTTTATTCATATTTATATGCCGCCCTTCTCCGGAGACTCAGGGCGGCTTACAATTTTTGGAGCGCAACCCAATGTGCTCAGCAGTAAGTAGCCTTCATTCTATTGTATATGCCTGCTTATTACTAGGTCTTTTTTGGGGGCACCCCCAAGCGGCATTTTTACAAAGTCAGCTTATTGCCCCCAACAATCTTGGGTCCTCAATTTACCTACCCTGAGAGGATGGAAGGCTGAGTCAACCTTGAGCCTGGTGGGATTTGAGCCTGCACTAATTGTAGGCAGCTGGAATTAAGTGCTAGGTGTTTAACAGCCTGCACCACCAAGGCTGTTCTATTTACAGATCTTTCTAGATTGCTAAATTCTCTCAGTCCCTGCATACTTCTTCACATCCACTGAAGTTACAGAAAAATAAAACAAACCTATTTAGGCCACCCATAAATGCAATCAGTTTTCCAAGACCAAGTCGGCATTACAGGTAGCCCTTGACTTAAGACCACAATTGAGCCCAAAATTTCTGTTGTTTGTTAAGTGAGTTTTGCCCCCATTTTACAACCTTTCGTGCCACAGTTGTTAAGTGAATCACTGCAGTTGTTAAATTAATCCCAATGGTTTCCCCCATTGACTTTGCTTGTCAGAAGTTTGCAAAAGGGGATCACATGACCCTGGGACACAGCAATGGTCATAAGAATGAACCAGTTGCCAAGCATCTGAATTTTGATCACGTGATCATGGGGATGCTGCAAAGGTCATAACTGTGAAAAACGGTCATAAGTCTCTTTTTTCAGTGCTATAACTATGTACGGTCACTAAATGAACTGCTGTAACTCGAGGACTATCTGTCCTTGGTGTAGAGACAGTTTGACGCAGTAGTTTAGGTGCTGTCACATAAAGCAGGAAATGTTCCAGTCCCACCTTAGATATGAAAAACCAGCTGGGTGACTTTGGATCAGTCACTGTCTCTCAATCCAACCCTCACTGTGGGGGTTGTGGGGAAAATAAGAAGAGGAATGAGTATTAGTCACATTTGCCATCTTGACAATGTACAATATAACAGAAGGCAGGATAAACATCTAATAAATAACCAAACCCAAATCTTCTGTTCTAGAAAGATTTTGACCTCAGGTCTGGTTGGCCCGTTGCCCATGAAAAAAACAAGCAAACAAATTACCAAACCCAAGTCTTCTGTTGCAGGAAGATTTTCATCTCAAGTCTGGCTGGCTCAACGCCTACGGAAAAAACAACCTAACCCTGCAGCACCATTTTGAAGAAGCTTCTGAGAACCAGGGGAAGCAATTCCTCCTCCCTTCTTGAGGCAAGGCTCCTGCGAAGGACCGCTTCAATTCCAGGCCTGGGGCTGCAAAAAAGAAAGAGAGAGAGAGAGAGAGAGACAGAGAGAGGAAGGATGCAGGAAAAGGTAAAGACCAGGAAAGACCCGAATAGGAAACAGGCGACATTGGCCACCCTCAAACCTCCTGCACCCCGTCCCTTGGGAGGTCGGGAGGGGAGGACCTGCACCAAAACGGACGAAAGGAAACCCCCTTCCGTATCAGGGGGATGTGCCTCGCCCCCCCACTACCCCTTCGAGCGGCATCACGAGTGGAGCAGCCAGCCGCGTTCGCCTCTCCCTCCCTCCCTCCCTCCCTGGCAAAGGGAGCGCCATGCCGCTGAATCCCTTCCCCCCAGGGTGGGCTTTCCAACTCTATGATCACCGGACGAGCACTCCACCAGTTCCTAGGGGCCTGGGCAGGTTTCTGCTCCCTTCCTCACCTGCGGCCGAGTTCAGCGCGGAAGGCCCCGCATCCCTTGATCTTTGCAGCTCTGTTCGCCCTAATAGCGGAAGCGCCGGGCGCCGCGAGGCCTGCCAGCAGTCCTGCCTACAGGGAAGCGACGACGACGGCGTCGCCGCGGAGACAAACTTCGTCCACCCACCTCCGCGCCTTGGCAACCCTGCTCGCCCCGCCCTCTCCCCTCTTTCTCGGGAATGGGGATCAGAGTCTTAACGTCATCAGCCTTTGCGAAGTTGCGCGCGGCCTTCTCAAAGTTCTCCGCTTCGCAACATTTATGCCACGGGTCTCCAACCTTGGCAACTGTAAGCCTGGCGGACTTCAACTCCCAGAATTCTGGGAGTTGAAGTCCGTCAGGCTTCAAGTTGTCGAAGTTGGAAACCCCTGGTTTAAGCCGCCCAGAGTATGGGCAAAAAAATAAAATAAAGGCGCTGACTGGCGAGTCACAACCTAGTACAGGTAGTCCTCGATATATAACTGTCCACTTAGTGACTGAAGTTACAAGGGCACTTATTTATGTATTTATTTATTTAATCTATATTGCCGCCTGTTCGCCCATGGCGACTCGAGGCGGCTTACACAATGTAAAACCATATTTAAAACAAAAAATAAAAATAAAAAATAATAAAAACTAACAAAAAGAATCAAATAAATTAGTAAAGTACAATAGAACAAAATCTGGGAAAACAAAAAACAAAACAAAACCAAAAACCAACTCCCACCCCCACCCTCTGCCCCATGACAGAGCACACTAGCCACTTATGACCATGGCAGCATCCCCATGGTCACGTGATTTACATTTGGATGTTTTACAACTGGTTCATATTTATGCTTTTTTGCGACCTTCGGACGAGCAAAGACGATGGGGAAACCAGATTCACTTAACCACCAAGTGCCTAACTTCACAACTGCAGTGATTCACTTAACAACGGTGGCACAAATGATGGTAAAATGGGGCCAAACTCACTTAACAAATGTCTCACTTAACAACAGAAATTTTGGGCTCAGTTGTGGTCTTAAGTTGAGGACTACCAGTAAATATGTCAGGGACTGCGTTCAATTTATCTCAGTCCTTGGAAATGTTTGGATGTGATTTATAGCAATAGCACTTAGACTTAGAATAACTTTATTGTCTCTTTGAATGTACACTAATCGGCATATATTAAAGTGAAATTTCGTTGCATACAGCTCTCAAAGGGTTTCCACCTCTAATATACACTTAAACTTATATATACCACTTCACAGTGCTTTACAGCCCTCTAAGCAGTTTACAGAGTCAGCCTATTGCCCCCAACAATCTGGGTCCAACCTCAGAAGGATGGAAGGCTGAGTCAACCTCGAGCCTGGTGAGACTCAAACTGCAGGCAATCAGCAGTCAGCAGAAGTAGCCTGCAGTTCTGCATTCTAACCACTGTGCCAGCAGAGCTTTTACACCATGTGCACAATTATTAGGCAAGTGAGTATTTTGACCATATCATCATTTTGATGCATATTTTCAACCTCCAAGCTGTGGACCGGTTGCTTTTGTGGTGTGGAGGCAATAACTTGGTCCTCAACACCAATAAGACCAAGGAGCTTATAGTGGACTATAGAAGGAACAAATCAGACATCCAGCCCTTGCTTATCAATGGAGACCGAGTGGAGCAAATGGCCAGTTTTAAGTTTCTGGGTGTTATCATAAAAGAGGACCTGACCTGGGGTGCCCACATTGCAGCCCTGGTCAAAAGGGCCCAGCAGAGATTACACTACCTGAGACTTCTCAGAAAACAACAACTGAATGAAAAACTGCTGGTGACCTTCTACCGCTGCACCATAGAGAGTATTTTACCTCACTGTCCTTCTGTATGGTTTGCCAATTGCACAGTGGCAGATAGGAAAGCACTCCAGAGGGTTAACGTCATTGCCCAGAAGATCATTGGTTGCCCTCTCCCCTTTTTGGAAGAGCTTTATGCTGCCTTAAGAAAGTTCAGAACATTCTCAAAGATCCATCTCATCCTGGGAACCCTTTTTTTGAACTATTACCATCTGGCAGATGGTACAGAATAATAAAAACAAGGACAAATAGGCTGAAAAACAGCTTCTATCCCAGGGCAGTAGCTGTTTTGAATTCTGCTGTATAGTGCAGTATTGGTGCAGTGTTGGGGGTTTTCAGTTCAATGTGTCTCCACATTGAAGGATGTGTGTTTGTGTTTATTTTCATGGTCATGGTCATGATGTGCACTGAAGATGGTATTTGTTTTTGTTGTATGACATGCAATGACAATAAAGTAAACTAATACTAATAACTAATAAACTTGAGTGCTTAGTGTCAGGACTCCGGCACTTAACCCCATTTAAATTGTTAAGTTTGCATGAAGAGACAGACGCGGAGTGCTTCAAGCTCTTAGTTTATTAGTGACTACAGCTCAGAATGGACCCAATTTGGCTGGGCTGCGGCTGCTACTTATAGCCAGCAGCCGCAGTTGACAGCCAATCAGAGTGCAGGGTTTTCCCGCACTTTTTAAACCAATCATTTCCAACATTTTACAAGAACAGTTCAAACTAAACCAATGACTTCAAACCTACATACATAACACCCCACCCCACTAGGTTCAGTCCATACTCAAACCCCAACCTATCTAATGTATTCTTTTAAATAGGTGGGGCTCTTACGTGTATGTTGAGACCTCGTGGTTCAGATGTTTTAAGGTTCTCACCTTGTGAGGGAAATGTGTCTGCTGACATTTCCTTACTTGGACTTGTAGTAATGGTAGAACCTGTTTGGTTACTACAACCTGGTCTCTCCTCCCAATCCATCTCCAACCCAATGTCAGCACCTAAATCAGGTAGTGATGTGCAATCTTCCATTTGTGAAAATGGTTGTTGGTATTGTGACAGGTTTTGGGATGGTTCCTGTCATGTTAGCTCATTACACATGGGGTTGACTCTTACTTGCTGATTACTCTCATAATCCTCCCCTTCCCCTAGAAAGGCAGTAGGTATGGGAACCAGAGAGGAGCAAAAGCGATGCTCCTGAGGCAATCTGGATCTTAACTGATCAATGTGCCTGCTCCAGAGGACACCATCCTCCGTTTGTACCCTGTAAGACTGGGGCCTGTGATTTGGGTTATCTCAGCAGGAATCCATAATGGTTCACCCATGAGGTTCTTAGCATAAACAGAATCACCCACAGTGAAAGTGTGAATTTTACTAGTGGAATCTAGTGGTGCGTTGGTGCGTAAGTGGGATGGAGGCGGTCAAGGGGAGACCTGAGTTTCCTACCCATCAACAATTCAGCTGGGGTTAAATTAGTTGAGGGGTTGGGAGTGATATGCTGAACACTGAGAAGTTTTCAACTCTCTCAGTGATATCCCCTGGACCCAATTGCTGAAGTTTTCCTTGTAAATGTACCATATGCGTTCAGCCCGGCCGTTAGCGGGATGCCCAGGGCTGTCAGGGCATGTCGATACCCTGTTGTGCTAGATATGATTCAAAAAGGTTGGATGTAAATTGTCAGAAACAAGCACATCAGGTAACCCGTGAGTTACAAAAACGTTTTTAAGCTGTTTGATGACAGCTTCAGCTGTGGTGGATGCCATAGGGATAACCTCCAGCCATTTGGAATATGCATCAACTATAATAAGGAAAGTGTGCCCTCTGGTAGGGCCAGCAAAATCAATGTGAATCCTGGACCATGGGCCCCTAGGACATTCCCATTCCTGTGTGGGGGCGAGAGGTGGGGCAGGCCTGACTACCTGACAGTTGGGACAAGATGCAACCCAGTTTTCAACCATTTTGTCAATACCTGGCCACCATACATAACTCCTGGCCAATCCCTTCATTCTGACAATTCCCGGATGACCCTCATGTAACATTTCCAAAACCTCATTTTGTAGTTTTGCAGGAATAACCACCCTGTTACCCCACAAAATACATCCTCTTAATACAGATAATTCAGTTTGCCTGGATTTAAAAGGTTGGGCGAGTTGAGGTAGATCTTGAAGTGGCCAACCTTTCTTAATCCAGCCTGTGACAGGAGCCAATAAAGTGTCTTTGGCAGTCTCTCTGGCAATTTGAGCAGCATGTACTGGAAGTTTGGCAACAGTTTCTAGAAAAAGGTGTGAGTCTCAGGAACAGGGTCCTCAATGTGTGAAGGAAGTGGGCAGCGACTCAAAGCATCTGCATGCCCAATGTCTTTACCAGGTCTGTGGATCAGTTTGTATGAATAAGCAGCAAGAAATTCAGTCCATCTCAGCATTCTTGGTGACAGGATCGTGGGTTGGTTTGTCCCCTGCCACAATGCCTAAAAGAGGTTTGTGATCTGTGACAACAGTAAATGTTCTCCCATATAAATACTCATGGAATTTGCTACAATCGCCAAGGCTTCCTTGTCCAGTTGGCTGTAGTTCCTCTCTGCTTTAGTCAAGGTGCGAGAGTAAAATGCAATAGGAGCTTCCCTCACTCTGGGAAGCATGTGGCTCAAACCCCCCCCACTCCAAAAGGGGAGGCATCACAAGTCAGAACAACAGGAAAGTTCTCAGAGAACTGTATCAGCACAGCATCAGACGTGATTAGTCTCTTGATATTGTTAAATGCAGCTTGTTCCTTCCTCCCCAGACCCAAGCAGATTTTTGTCCAGCAACCTATGTAGGGGTTCTGCAATGGTTGCCTTCTGAGGTAGAAACATATGATAGAAGTTAATGAGTCCCAAGAATGCTTGCAAATCTGTTTTGCATTTTGGCCTGGGGCTTCTTTGATTGCCTGAACCTTTGCCTCTGTGGGGTGGATGCCATGTTTATCAATCATGTAACCCAAGAATTCCACTTTATCTGTTCTAAGTGTGCATTTTTCTTCTTTGACTTTTAACCCCGCTTTTTGAATCTAGTTAAGACTTCCCTGAGTCTCTCGTGTAATTGAGTGTCATTTTCAGCAGAAATTAAAACATCATCAAAATAGGGCACCACCCTGGCAACCCTTGTAACATTCTTTCCATAAGGCTTTGGAAGATGCCTGGTGCCACGCTTACTCCAAATTGCAATCTTTTGCATTTGAAGGCACCTCTATGGGTCACAATGGTTTGGGCTTCAGCAGTGGCATCATCAACTGTTAATTGTTGATATGCCTGTGCCAGGTCCAACTTGGCAAAACTGTGCCCCTCCAAGAGAGTGTAATAAATGATGCACTACTGGAACTGGATATGCGCTCTGTTGTAGCGCATGGTTCAATCCCCTTGTAGTCTCCGCAGATTCTCACAGACCCATCAGCCTTGACTGGTGTGACTATGGGTGTCTCCCACCTGGAGTGATCAGTGGGCTCTAAAACCCCTTGGGCTATTAGTTTATCTAATTGTGCATCAATTTTTCCTTTAAGGCAAATGGGACCCTTCTGGGTTTTAAACGGATTGGTTGTACCTTGGGATCTAGGTTAAATGTGATGGGGTCCCCAAGTACTTGCCTAATCCGTCGCTGAAGACCTCTGGAAACTCAGACTTCAAGGCCTCTTCCCACTCAGTGTTGCTCACATGATTGATGCCAGTCACCTCGATGCCTAGTGGATTGAACCACTCAAGTCCCAGCAAGCTTGGGCGTCTTGTCCACGATGGTCAGGGGCAAACGTTTGGTGTGGCCTTTGAACTTCATGTTGAATTCTCTTGTTCCAACTACTGGAATCTTGTTCCCTTGGTAGTTTTTAAGAGTCAGTGCTTGCTTCTGGAAATGCTTCTTCTGAATGTTGGGAAGCAGCCTGTGAATAGTGTCCCATGACACCATAGATAGGTATGAGCCTGAGTCCACTTCCATTTGGCAAGGCCTTCCTTCAATAAGTACCTTCACATGTACTTTTCTGCTTCTTAAGGGTGAAGAATGACCAATAGTTACTGTTTGATGATTTTCATTCTTCCCATTTGCTTCTGTGCTGTGCCCCATTTTCTCACTGAGATTGTTGGGCCTGAATTCTTTGTCTTTGCTTGTAGCAAACTTTCTTCTGTTGGGTGGAGTTCTGAATGATTTGCAGGCTCTTGCTAGGTGTCCTCTTTTATCACAACGGAGGCAAATGGTGTCTAAAAACTTGCATTCAGTGCGGGGTGGCTTCCCCACAACCTCTGCAGTAGAAATCTTGCCTCTTTCTTCCCAGGTCTTTCTTTTTCCGCTCCATTCTGAGTCTGTAAATTCCTTCCTCCACCTCACTACAGTCTGACTCAGAATCTATTTGCTCACAATGAGTTGTTGTGGACTTTTCCACATCAGGATGGCTTGTGGCCTTGTTGATTTTCTTCATGGCTGCTGCTGAGGACTTGGTAGCTTCTGCTGAAGAGGCCTCTTCTATTGCTTCCTTCAGCGTGATCTTAGGTTTCAGTAATAACTTGCTCTGTAGCACCTTGTCTTTAAGGCCCAGAAGAAATCGATCGCATGGCCTCTTCTAAATTGTTAAATTCGCATGCACCCCAATGTTTCTTAAACTTGCCACGAAGTCGTTTACGCTTTTGCTTTCCCTTGATCACACGGTAAAACTCGTGTCTCTTAATGAGGCACGATACTTGTGGCGCGTAATGGGCTCTTAACAGTTTTTCTAAGTCAGGCCAGTCCATTACCTTCACGTCTGCAGCTCCCGCCAATGCCTTCGCCATCTTGAAAACTGCGGACCGCAGTGCGAGAAAGACCCCTCTTCCGCTTCTCGGAAATGTCTGCAAGATTGTTTCCCTCCAGATACATTTGGAACCGATTTGCATACGACTCCCAGTCTTCTGCCATCGGATTGAATGGGGCTGGGGGTTCAGTGCAGCCATCTCACTCCTTCTGTTCCGCGTTGCCGTCTTCTTCAGCGGAATCCCACCTTCATCACCAGTGTTAAGTTGGCATGAAGAGACAGACGTGGAGTGCCTCAAGCTCTTAGTTTATTAGTGACTACAGCTCAGAATGGACCCAATTTGGCTGGGCTGCTGCTACTTATAGCCAGCAGCCGCAGTTGCCAGCCAATCAGAGTGCAGGGTTTTCCGCACTTTTAAACCAATCATTTCCAACATTTTACAAGAACAGTTCAAACTAAACCAATGACTTCAAACCTACATACATAACATAAATCATGAGTCTCGAGCCAAACTTCTGAAACTTCAGAAGGATTTACTGGGAGTTAAAAGGTCCAGCATTGCCTGTGTGTATCATAATTCATATTCTCCAGTGGGACACATCCATAACCAAGAGTCATCAATCATGCTCTCCAGTTAGAATTTTGTGCGGCAGAAACTTCAGTCACCTAGTTACTATCTTTGAAAACATTTATGGAATGCAGTTTCGTTTTGCAAGCTGCTGCACTGCTCCCCCCTCCCTTTCTGTTGGCAACTGTGAAACACCATAGAAATATTTTATGAGTTGACACTTAGCTGGCATAAACATATCAAGTGATGTGCATTTTGTAATGAGGACTAACAAGATCATTTCAGTGCAAATCTCCCTGAGTCCAGAGAACTTCAGGGAAAATTACAGGCAGTCCACATCTTATGACCATATTGGGACCAGAACTTCTATTGCTAAGCAAGGTGGTTGTTAAATGAGTTGTGCACAATTTTACAAGTTTTTTTTTGCCATGATTATTTAAGTGAATCATTGCACTTGTTAAGTGAATAACAACATCATTAAGACAATCAGCTTCCCCCATTGACTTTGTCTGTTGGAAACATTCACTGTTGTTACCATACCTTTTCTATAGGGAAACAGTTACAGCTTTATTCCAGTTATCAGAGACAGATGCATTCATGTTAAGCAAATTATATGGACACCCCATAAGCAAAACATAACTAATTTAATTATTTCTTCCGCTATATCTTCTAAAACTGAGGCCTTATTGTTTTTCAAAAATCTCATATTTATGATTTGATTTTCATTAGCTGTTTCCCTGGATACTAACCTTTGATTCCATTCTTCAATATATTGCCATTCCAATATTCCCTTTGATTCCATTTTGCAATATATTGCCATTAATCTAAGTATTTTTTCTCTTTTATTTTTAATTCCATTGATTCTATTTTAGGCTCTCTTTTTACCTACTTCCAAAAGAATTTTAAAAATTCCATAAAAACAACTCTGCATTTTCTTTGCCTTTTTAAATCTTAAAATGCCTTGCTTTCTTTGACTATATTCTTCACAACTTTTTTCTCTGTATACATTATATTTATTTGTCCTTTTTTCTGTAGCAATTATTGTCTTTACATGCAGGGTTTTTTTTCTCATTCAATCTTTCATTTTATTTCCCAGTCATGTTTTTTTGTGGTACTTCATAATATATAATTCTATTCACTCTTTTCTGAGCAGCTTTCACATTACCATTCCTTATTATTCATTAATTCCTTCATTATTTCAGAAAAGATGCATAATGCACAACAAAGCCTTAATAACTAGAAAAGTTCAGTTTTGCTTATTTTAATTTGTTCAGAGTCCATGTTGAAGAGAAGCAGCTGGTACGGTTTTGTTAAAACACTATTGTATGACTTCATGCCAGCACATAAAAAGTTTAATATTTTAAAATGTTTTTAAAAATCCTCTTGGCTACTTTTGTATAAGGCTGATGTTAGAAAGCACCGTGTGTTGGATGTGTTTCCCAGTCCAGAGAAAAATGAGGGAGCTAAAAACGTTTTTGCATTCCCATTATTTTTCTTTGGCAAGTCTTGCTCTGTCATTCTGATGAAATGTTATGATTAGGTCATTTTGATCCATGTTTCTTATATTTTTTCTCCCTCATTCCACATACATTAAGAGCCGTTACCTATGATTTGTTGAGCTGGAAGTAAAACTTATTTCATTTTTAAGGTTGGAAACATACATAAAATTACTATTGAAAAATTGAAGGAAAATGGAAATTTATTTTTTTTTTTTTTATACTGGGATTTCTATGCTGCCCTATCTCCCGTAGGACTCAGGGCGGCTCACAGCAGTAAAAAACAACAATACAAAAATTAAAAACCAATTAAATTAATACATCCCAATATAACAAATTAAAACTAACACACTACGAGTAAAAACCCCTTCCCCTCCATCAGTCCAGGTTGGCAAGTTGGAAAAGCCATGTTTTCAGGCCACACTGGAAGGATTGAAGGTCAGGGGCCACCCGAAGCTCCAGGGGCAACTGATTCCACAGGGTGGGCGCTCCCACAGAGAAGGCCCTACCCCTAGGGGTTGCCAGCCGACACTGTCTGGCCGACAGCACCCCAAGGAGGCCCTGTCTGTGGGAGCGTACAGGACGTTGGGAAGTCGTTGCTGGCAGCAGAGGTTCCCGTAAATACCCCAGTCCTAAGCCATGTAGGGCTTTATAGGTGAGCACCAGCACCTTGAATCTCACCCAGAGGGCAACCGGTAAACAATGTAGCTCACGCAGGAGGGATGTAACATGGGAATATCGGGATACTCCCATCACAACCCGTGCAGCTGCATTCTGGACCAGTTGAAGCCTCCGAGTGGTCCTCAAGGGCAGCCCCATGTAAAGAGCATTGCAGTAGTCTAAACGGGAGGTAACGAGCGCATGAGTGACCGTACGCAAGGCATCTCGGTCCAGGTAGGGGTGCAACTGGTGCACTAGGTGAACCTGGGCAAATGACCCCCTGGCCATGGCTCCTACCTGCTTCTCCAAACTGAGCCATGCATCCAGGAGGACACCCAAGTTGCACACCCTATCTACGGGGGGCAACACCTCTCCCCCCATAACTAAAGATGGAATATCCTGGGAAACCCGAGATGCCGGTACGTACAGCCACTCGGTCTTAGCCAGGTTGAGCTGAAGCCTGTTCCTCCCCATCCAGACCCATACTGCTGCCAGGCACCTGGACATCACTTCGGGGGCATCACTGGGTTGGTTTGGGGTGGAGATAAAAAGCTGGGTATCATCAGCATACTGATGATACCTCACCCCAAAACCATGGATGATCTCAAACAACAGTTTCATATAGATGTTGAACAGGAGGGGCAAAAGAATCGACCTCTGAGGCACCCCACAAAGGAGGGGCCTCGGGGCTGATCTCTGCCCCCCCATCAACACCACCTGCAAACGACCCAAGAGGTAGGAGGATAACCACAGTAGAACAGTGCCTCCCACCCCCAGCCCCTCGAGACGTTGCAGTAGGATACCATGGTCGATGGTATCGAAAGCCGCTGAGAGATCTAATAGGACCAGGATAGAGAAATAACCCCTATCCCGAGCCCTCCAGAGGTCATCCACCAGTGCGACCAATGCTGTCTCCATGCTGTACCCGGGCCTGAAACCCGATTGATACGGATCCAGATAATTAGTTTCCTCCAGGAACATCGGGACCTGTTGGGCCACCACGCTCTCAACAACCTTCACTACAAAGCGAAGGTTGGAGACAGGACGAAAGTTGTTAAAAATAGCCAGGTCCAAGGCAGGCTTCTTGAGGAGGGGCCTCACCACCGCCTCCTTCAAGGCAGCGGGAAAGGATCCCTCACTCAAAGAAGCTTTGACCACTGCCTGGAGCCAGCCTTGTGTAACCTCCCGGGTGAAATAAACCAGCCAGGAGGGACACGGGTCCAATGAACACGTGGCAGCACTCAGCTTCCCCATGATTCTGTCCACCTCATCCGGAGTCACAGGATCAAACTCTTCCCAGATAGAATTCATAAGGCCTGTCTCCCACCCCCGTCACACCTCAGCATTAGCCATCAAACTGATCTTTGAGAAAAGCCTGTGAACTCATGTTATTTCACAAAAAACACATCCTGTTTGAACTACAGTCTTCAACTTACAACCATTTTTAGTTTTAGTTTTTTTTAGTTTTAGTTTTAGTTTACTTTTATTGTCATTGCACCTTGCACAATGAAATCAAACACCATCTTCAGTGCACATCATGACCATGAAAATAAACACAAACACACATCTTTCACCCTTCACACATTGAACCGAAAATCTCCGACACTACACCAACTACATCAAGATGGCGGCGCGTGCACAACGCAAGGCTCAGCGTCTACCTAGAATTTGCAAGCTAATTGTTTCTTTGTTCATAGACAGTCTGTTTACACAAAACATTCTGGGTTTGACTTCCTACAGTCGACAGGAACTTTTGGAAATTGGCTTTATTTATCACAACAGTAACATTTTAGACATTCATCTCATCCCTGCTGAGATCTCCAAGATATCGGAGGCTACGCACTCTTCCCAGCTGGGCAGAAGTGCTCACTGGTGGCGTTGAGATCGTAAACAAAGACAAGGGAGGTGTGGAGGTTTGAGAGCTAAGCTAAGGCTAAAGCCACATCGGCTCTCTTTACCTAGCATTTTTCTTGCTAACGTATGGTCTCTGGCAAATGATATGGACGAACTTCGACTTCATATTACTACCAACAAAGGTTTAATGGATTGTAACTT
Source organism: Naja naja (assembly GCA_009733165.1). NCBI lineage: Eukaryota > Metazoa > Chordata > Lepidosauria > Squamata > Elapidae > Naja > Naja naja. The sequence goes on along the minus strand of CM019148.1, from coordinate 26,463,054 downwards.
CATCATTTTTACGGAAACATGGTTGAATAGTGGCATTCCTGATAGCGCTACTGAATTAGCTGGTCATTATACTCTACGGCTGGATAGAACAGTGGAAGGGTTTGGTAAGATCAGAGGTGGGGGGTTATGCATTTATGTGAATAAAACCTGGTGCACAAACTCTGCTATTGTTGAGAAACATTGCTCTGCTAACGTGGAATTCCTCATGATCAAGTGTAGACCTTTTTACCTACCAAGGGAGTTCACTTCTTTAATAATAACTGCTGCATATATTCCACCGGATGCTAATGGCAAGCTAGCAATGAAAGAACTGTATGCAGCCATTAGCAAACAATTAGCATTGCATCCTGAGGCTGCTTTCATTGTTGGGGGTGATTTTAATCACTCTAACTTGAGAACAGTACTCCCTAAATTTCATCAGAGTATTTTATGTCATACAAGAGGGAATAAAACATTGGATCAGGTCTACACTAATGTTGAAGATGCATACAGAGTTTTCTCTCTCCCCCACCTGGGACGGTCTGATCACCTCCCATTGTTCCTACTCCCTAAATAACACACCGCTTATCCAACGTGTGAAACCCTCTGTGACTACAATCAAAGTTTGGCCGGAAGAATCAGATAATATACTGCAGGACCGATTTCAGCACACGGACTGGAGTATGTTTGCCTCTCAAGCTACCTCTGACTCTCACACGGACATTGATAAATATACCACCTCCATTTTGGATCATATTAACTTCACGATCAACAGTGTCACAACTGAAAAACAGATCATCATATATCCTAATCAGAAGCCATGGATGAATAGGGAGGTCTGTCTCTTGCTTAAGGCTCGAGACGTTGCCTTCAGATCTGGTGACAGACAGGCCTATAGTGCATCTAGGGCCAATTTGAGAAGGGGTATTAAGAAAGCAATGCGTAGCTGTAAGCTAAGTATTGAGGATCATTTTGCTAACTCCAATCCTCGACGTATGTGGCAGGGCATTCAGAATATTACCGACTACAAGCCTGCCCATTTTACTCCCTCATTTTCTAATGTCGTTTATTGATAAGCTAAATGATTTTTATGCTCGCTTTGAACGAGACAACCAGAAGATTGTCACCAAGATCAGACCCTCTGTAAACCTACAGCCCTTCACACTCTCTACCACTGAAGTCTGTGCTGTTCTGAGCCGGATCAACACACGTAAAGCTGCGGGCCCCGATGGCATTTCAGGACATGTACTTAGGGCTTGTGCTGAACAGTTGTCTGTGGTTTTGACTGACATTTTCAATCTGTCTCTTTCCCAAGCAACTGTACCAACTTACTTCAAGACCACCTCCATCATGCCGGTGCCTAAACACTCCAAGCCAGAGTGTCTGAACGACTACCGCCCTATAGCACCTACACCTACAATCATGAAATGCTTCGAGCGGCTAGTCCTGGCACATCTCCAAACTTGCCTTCCAACTACAATGGACCCTTACCAATTTGCCTACAGCAAGAACAGGACTACCGAGGATGTAGTTTCCATAGCATTACACACCACTTTAACACACCTGGACAATAAGAATACCTATGCTAGAATGCTGTTTGTTGACTTCAGTTCAGCATTTAATACAGTCATTCCCTCCAGGTTGATCACTAAACTTGGTGACCTTGGTATTAACACTACTCCTTGTAATTGGATACTGGACTTTTTGACAAACAGACCACAACATGTCAAGTTGAATAACTCCACTTCATCTACTATCACACTGAGTACTGGTACCCCAAGGCTGTGTGCTGAGCCCCTTCCTGTTCTCTCTCTTCACCTATGACTGCAGGCCTGTGTATGGCTCTAACACTATTATCAAGTTTGCAGACGATACTACGGTGATCGGACTCATCAATGATGACGACGATTCAGAGTACAGGGAGGAGGTGCAGTGCCTAGCTATGTGGTGTGCTGACAATAACTTATTACTTAATACTAACAAGACCAAAGAGCTCATTGTGGACTTCAGGAAAAAGAATGGTCACACACACTCTCCTATATACATGAACGGGAGAATGGTAGAACGTGTCACCAGCTTCAAGTTCCTGGGGATCCACCTCTCTGAGGATCTGTCCTGGCAGATTAACACCACTAATCTGATTAAGAAAGCTCACCAGCACCTCTTCTTCCTGAGATTACTGAGGAAGAATCACCTCTCCTCAGTTATTCTGACTAATTTCTATCACTGCACAATCAAGAACATCTTAACTAGCTGTATCTCAGTTTGGTATGGAAATTGCACTATAAAAGAAAAAAGGCATTACAGAGGGTGATGAAAACCGCTCAACGCATTATAGGGATTCTACTTCCTGTCATTGTGGACATTGAGAGGAAACGATGTCTGCATTAAGCCCACAGCATCGTTAAGGACCCCTTCCATCCAGCCCATAAACTGTTTACTCTTCTTCCACCTGGGAGGAGGTTCAGGTGCCTGCAGTCTAAGACCAGCAGGCTAGGGAACAGCTTTTTCCACACAGCAGTTTCCTTGCTGAACTCCTCAGTTCATTTGTCCCCACACATATGCTGATGCTTCCCTTGATAATATATGATGTATTTTGTATAATTCTTTGTGCATTTGTACTTATATTCAATGTGTCCATAAACATTTTGTACAGTTGTATATGTTCATATATGTGCAGTCACACTTATCCTTGTGTGCTCATGTACATACATTTTGTTGTGTTTTCCATTGACATATTCATAGATGCCTTGCATATTTGCAAACATATATTTATATTTTACTGTTGTTTTGCACTTCTTTTTGGATGCTAACTGCATTTTGTTGCCTGTATCTATGGCAATTACAATGAAGTTGAATCTAATCTAATCTCATCTAAACACCGCACTATACAGCAGAATTCAAAAGAGCTACTGCCCTGGGATAGAAGCTGTTTTTCAGCCTATTTGTCCTTGTTTTTATTATCCTGAACTGTCTGCCAGTTGGTAATAGTTCAAAAAAAGGGTTCCCAGGATGAGATGGATCTTTGAGAATGTTTTGAACTTTCTTAAGGCAGCGGGAGCTATAAAGCTCTTCCAAAGAGGGGAGAGGGCAACCAATGATCTTCTGGGCAATGACGTTAACCCTCTGGAGTGCTTTCCTATCTGCCACTGTGCAATTGGCAAACCATACAGAGGGGCAGTAAGTTAAGATATTCTCTATAGTGCAGCGGTAGAAAGTCACCAGCAGTTTTTCATTCAGTTGTTGTTTTCTGAGAAATCTCAGGTAGTATAATCTCTGCTGGGCCCTTTTGAGCAGGGCTGCAACGTGGGCACCCCAGGTCAGGTCCTCTTTTATGATAACACCCAGAAACTTAAAACTGGCCACTTGCTCCACTCAGTCTCCATTGATAAGCAAGGGCTGGATGTCTGATCTGTTCCTTGTATAATCCACTATAAGCTCCTTGGTCTTATTGGTGTTGAGGACCAAGTTATTGTCTCCACACTACGAAACCAACCGGTCCACCTCATCTCGGTAGGCAGACTCATCCCCTACCCTGGAGATAAGTCCCACTACTGTTGTATCATCTGCAAATTTAGCAATAGTATTACTAGCCTGAGTGGGAATGCAGTCATGCACATAAAGATTATAGAGTAAGGGACTCAACACGCAACCCTGTGGTGTACCAGTGTTAAGAATAAGGGCTGAAGCGGTATGATTACCTAATCTGACCCTCTGTGAGCAGCCAGACAGGAAATCCATAATCCAAAGGCAGATTGAATTAGAAAGCCCAAGGTCCAGAAGTTTAGACGCTAGTCTATGTGGAAGAATTGTGTTAAACACAGAACTAAAATCCACAAAAATAGCCCCCCCTCGCTGTTCTCGGTGAGTCAGAGCATTTGTTTAATGACCAGTTATGATGGTGCTGAAGTGATTTTAAAAGTGTCCTGTCCTCACATTTATGACCATTGCAGTGGGGTCCCCCTCTGCCCGTGGTCAAACGATCTAAATTTGGGTGTTTGTGAGCCTTGGTGCGCAGTGGTTAGAATGCAGTACTGCAGGCTACTTCTGCTGATTGCTGGCTGCCAACAGTTCAGCAGTTCGAGTCTCACTGGCTCAAGTTTGTTTCAGCCTTCCATCCTTCCAAGGTCGGTAAAATGAGGACCCATATTGTTGGGGGCAATATGCTGAGAGGACTGTTAAAGCACTGTGAAGCAGTATAAATATCTAAGTGCTAATGCCATTGTACAGTCACAGTGTCCCAGGGTTATGTGATCACCATTTGTGACCTTCCCAGGGACTTCTGACTAGTAACATCAATGGGGAAAGTCAGATTTATTTAACTGCTGTGATTCACTGAACTTTTTATTCTTCATCCTAGTATTTTCCTTTAGACATGGGGTCTTTTTAGATCAACAAATACCATTTTGAGATCAAATGCAGCAACTGGGTCCAACTGGATAATTTTAATATCCATGTTGAGTCCTGTCACCTCTGCTTTAGTCTTCTGCAGGGGAACTGCCATCAGTGCTAAAGTGGTAGGTGGTATAGGCAACAATGCGAAGATATGACTAGACATTTTTCTGCATTTTCTGTTATTGGTGCAATATCCATGATTTGCTTAATGACCATATATTTGTCTTGTTTTGTAGAGCCTTTTTTAACCATTAGTCTATATTGTACAGTAACAAATGAAAGTTAAAATGATAGCTTTAAAGTGTGAACCTGCATTGTTGGACTTATCAATTCCACGTGCTACTGATTTACTGATTTGAAAGCACTTCTTTTTACATCAGAATGAACAGGCACATGCATTAAGCACTCTGCTTGTAGATCACAGTAAGTCTGGAATTCTGGTTTATCACAACGTGTCAATATAATTAGTTTCCTTCTTTCAGCTAGCTTTTATGGCTTTCAGCTCTCCAGATTATTTTGCAGTCAGAATTGAAACTGATAATCAGATAGCAGAGATGTTGAGATATACTAGAGTTAGTATCAGGATTTTATTTGTAATACAAATCTTTGTTATATTAACTCTGTGAGAGTGTGTGTGCGTGTGTACACAAATAATTGGGTCTTATATGAGGGAAAGTATGCACTTGAACAGCTGATAATAAAACATCACATTTACTTTGTCATTTATAATCTTTAGAATCCACATTTAAACAAATGAAAATCAGTACAAAACAGGAAAGTCTTCAAGACCTTTTAACTGACCCCTTCCTTACAAGGTTTGTTCATGGAAATTGTTTCTAAGTCACGTACTGCTCTTCTGTGTCATAAAACTCCAGAGTAATGATCCAAAGCCCCCAAGTTGTGGAGAAGAATGGGGAGAGCTCCCATTGTGTCAAAAGGAAAAGACAGAAGATCCAAGAAATGTATTAAATATTATGGCACTAAAGAGGTACATTCCCTGCAGAAGTCTAGCAGGCTGGGAAGAATGTTTGCTACATGTCTTACTGGCCAGAAACTTAAAAAACAACAACCCTCAGTTTCCTGCACTGGAAGCAGTGGGAATAGGGGAAGCTGCCCAGATAAAAGTTATCACTTACCTGTCAAGGTAAGAGAGTCAAAGAAACAGTACAATTTAGGGGATATGCAGGAGACTCTACTACAGATATCTATATCATGACAGCAATAATGACAAAACATATGCACACCTCCAGTAACAGGGCTATGATTCACCAGAAACTAATAATCTCTTCTGCTCACCTCAAAAGGCCTTAGGCATAGGCTTTCCTTGGATGCTATGCCAAGATCCATTAATCCATTTTATACACATGCACACGTGGATGAACGTGCGCACGCACATACACACACTATATATATAGTGCATATATATTTATATATACAGTATATATATAATGCATTCTGCATATATAAAACCACAATAGTAGCTGTTACTGTAACCAACAAAACTGCCACAAACAGATGTGTGTTTACGTCTGTACATGTGTGTGTACCCCCACACACATAAATCAGTGTGTATCCCCACTGAGCATTATACACATGGATATTATTTTTAAGTTGTTTTTCCCATAATGAACAGAAAGTACCATTTAGGATTTCTGATCTGTTCATTTTAGGCAAGAAATTTCTCTCCAATATAGAAAGCCAATTCTAATGGAATCAGATGGAACTGCTGACACCAACACAGAAAATATTTTCATTGTCCTTTCTTGGATTTACATTCATGGTCATTCTGGAGAGGAAGAAGCAGAAGCAGAGCCAGCCCTAATGGCTAACCAGAGAAAAACCAGAAAGGCAAAGTTGATCAACCCAGAAAGTTCTGAATTGTTTTTGGAGTATCAGAATCTTGTTTCCATCTGAATGGAAAGATACAAGTCTTCTACAAAACTTGACTGCTTCCTAAGGGGACAACACACACACACACACACTCACACACTACTAAAGTCACCTCTGCCATGCAAAGACATCTCATACTAGAGATTCCTTGAAACATGGATCGGATGTTTGGCAGAGGAAGGCTCCTGGGCCCCAGGCCAGACAGTCAGTTTGGAGCCATAAAACAGTCTCCAAGGATGCACCAAAATCCATCATGATTCTGTGTCTGAGCCTGAGCTGCTCTCTTGACTAATTTCAATCTGCAGTGACGGCAAGTTATCAAGTCTGCTTTTCTTCTGACGTGACTGTTCTTTTTCTTTAATGAGAGCCCCCCATGCCCGCTGGAGCTCAGAGTCGTCATCTTCTGCTGATGCTGATGATTTTTCTGCTCTCTCTGGGACTTTTTCCTGTGTCTTTGATGCAGATCCCAAACGTGTCCGTAGATTTGCTGTCATTGTACAAAGAGAAGAATGAGGTCAGAATTGTATGCAGAGAAAAAGTATGCTCTCAAACAGGTATTAAGTCTTCAATGATATAATCCAAGCTAAGGTTTTACAATCACAATGTACTCTGCACAGTAAGAATGAAGTATTGGGCATACATATGGCTTCTCCTGGGATAATACCTCATGTACTTTGTATTTCAACCTACAGCTGTTAAAGACTTCCAGAGTGGTTTACATAATATCCACCATTTTTTACATTTTTCTCTCCCTATCCTTACCACTATATATTAATTCCTGCCTAAGTCATTGATAACCTCCCCCAACCTCCCACTTTTATTTACCACAGCGAGAACTTTAGGATCAGAGTTTTTCATTCTGTATTTCAATCCAGATAAAATGGTAAAATGCAACGCTTTCTTTAAAGAGTGAAGCACAGATCTCTTTTGAAGGTAGTGCTAAAACATGGACAGCAAATGGGTATTACTATCCCTAGAATCTCTCTTTGAAGAGTCAGATGTTGGTAAATGATTTTTTTTACCATTCCTTTTGAGCAAGATTAACCCCAGGGCTCTCAGCCATGAGCAAGGACACCAACACTCATTCTATTTGTGTGTCTGAATTGGTATGGTACAGAAAATGCTATTTTTTCCAGTCAGAATTGTTTTATTTAAATCCAAATAGCTAAGGAAGGAAGCCTAAGGAATCCGAATAGCCAAGAAAACCTAAGGAATCCAAATTGCCAAGGGAGCTAATGACTCTAAGTATGATTTCCCCAAAGTTTTCAGCGAATGAATTGATCTGATGTACAGAATTAGTAACTTCAGCCATATTATTTTTTATAAACTTTTTCTTGAAATAGATTCATTTATTGTACAGAACTAATTCAACATACTCTAATCTTTCAGCTCTCAACTTACAACCATTGTTTAATGACCGTTCAAAATTATGATGGTGCTGAAAAGTGATTTACAATCAGTCTTTGCACCTATGGCTGTCACAGTGCCCCTGCAGTTGAAGAAACAGTGACCGTCTCAATTAGCATCAGAGTTCAGCAAAGGTTTCAACCTATGCTTCCCAGATCACTGCTCAATAATGAAGCTATTACTTCCCATGCTGTCTCCCACAGTGGAGAGTTTGTTACGATCTTTATTTTAAAAAAGGAAACAACTAGTTCTGAATTACATGCTCTGCTTACACCCTTTGGCCATCACTGCTTCTAAAAACAACAGAAAAGTTGACTGACAGAACAGTGCAGAGAACTGACCAGATTTCTTCTCTCTGGTATCTGAATAAAGGCCTTTCCCTTCTTGCCTGGGGATCCCTAGACGACTGTGAACATCAGACATAGGCTCACGATGAGATGAAGAGATGCTGCTGGGCTGAGGTGCTTCTGGTGAATGTGGCCTCTTGCCAAGCCTCTGTCGGACATCTGGAAACAATACAGGGATAATCACGCATTTAATTTTACTTCGCTTACTAACACGCATCATCCCAATGAAGAATCTGAACATAAGCATTGTTATTAAGCTGAGTACACCAGCGGTAGTACATGATCCAAGAGTCTGATGGGAAGAAGACTGGGAGTGTGGGTGGGGGTATATGTATACACATGTATCAGGAAGGTGAATGATCCTAAAACTTCATAATGGCGGGCCAAATCAACTATGCCACCTCAGAGGCATCTAGCATTTGATGTTGCTCATCTTATTTATTCCGAATTATACAAGTCATACAATGTTACAAAACAGCTGCTCCAAAGTAAATCGGGACGATCAACAGCAAAGAATCCCTTACCTGATTTCACAGAGCTCAGGGGCTGATTTAAAGCATCACCAAATTCATATATTTTAAGGGAGCATTGTGAATCAAAATGGAAACTGCAAGCTGTACAAACTCCATCAGAATGCCTCTGAGAATAGGTAAATCTGTTCTTCAAAATCAAAATTCCAGTTGCTCTGGAGTGAGGTGGTGCTCCAATCTCTGTTCTGCTGAACATCTTTGGCTTGAAAACACAGTTTGATAGCAATGGCTTATGTTTCTGATTTAATTGACCTAAAAGTTTTCTGAGATGGGTTATCATTCAGAAAGTCTTAATTTGGATATTTATTGACTTTCCACAAACAAGGAAACTGGGAGAACCTACTAAAGTCTAGATGAAATAAAGCATCCATAAGAAGCTGTGAAAAATAACCATGAACCTGTAGTCTGAAAAAAAACACAGTTTGGATGGAGCATGGCTTAGTTTAAAAACTGATTTAAATTGACCTAAAACTTTTGTTTTACAGAAATGTGACATAGAAATCTGAACAAAAACAAATTACTGAACAAAAACAAATCACAGAAAATTTGTATGCTGTTAAAAGCTATTTTAGGTCTGGAAGAGTAAAAATGATGCCTCTACATTCCTTCTTATAAAACTGAATTATTAAAATGATTACATGTTCACTTTTACATATAGTACATTAGATCATGGAGGACCTAGAACTTGCTAGAACATACTGAGTATTTAAAAACAGTGTAGAAATAAAATCAATAATAATGTGCATTACTATTGCTAAAATATGGAATTTCATGATAACGTAAAATCAGAATATCAGAATAACAGAGTTGGAAGGAACCTTGGAGGTCTTCTAGTCCAACCCACTGTTTAGACAGGAAACCCTATAGCATATAATATTATTATTTAGCTTTCGTAACAGTATATTAAATATGGAAACCAAGTTTTATCATAACATACAGAGCCATATGAGATTTGTTTGCGCTTTAGTAACAATGGTATTAGTAATTAACTTTACTTCTGCAATGTGTCAGTGAGAACCAGGACGTATTCTCCGATTACAGCCTTATATTCTGCTTTCTTTTGCATATTGTTGGATTTATGTTTATTTTATTTTAAACTTTTATGAGATGATTTCTGGAAATTCTAGGAAAGGTGTATGGTCTGTCTTGACAATCCAATATGGAGGCTTTGATACCATGGGCAGAACATTCGGCATAAGCAAATGTATAATTCGGTTACTGGTAGGAAACCAAATGGTAAGAAAGTTCAGATGCATGAAAACTGAGGAACAAAGAAATTACTGATGTCTTCCAAGTCCAGAAACATAGGAACATGATCAATCCAATATACAGGTACTTCTTGGGTTACAACTATTTCTTCAGTGACTGATTATGATGAGGGGGATTTACAATATCTCCTCAAAGTCACAGCATTCCCATGGTCATAATAGTGAATGAGGGGGATTTACAATATCTCCTCAAAGTCACAGCATTCCCATGGTCATAATAGTGAATGAGGGGGATTTACAATATCTCCTCAAAGTCACAGCATTCCCATGGTCATGTGATTATGATTTGGGTGTTTAGCATTTGCTCCTGCTCCTTTCTCTCCTGAAGCAACCCTTGGGGAGCATGGTCCAACAACCATCTAGCTGTATCTCTGCAAGGGTCCAGGTTTCCTGTAAGAAGAGGATGTCAAATTGTGATATATATAGTCAAAAAAGAGTTGGTCTTTTGTTTAATCATATCCATTTTCCTTTTAATATCTTTCCTTTGCGGTGATTGTTGTAGTTCTTTTTCTAATTTCATAAGGTCATCTTCCAATATTTTAGATGTCTTTTTCTGTCTAATATTTTTTCCTTGTATAGTCAATTATCATACCTCTTATATAAGCCTTCATCGCATCCCATCGAATTGGTAATGATGTATCTTCTTTTCTATTTTCCTTGAAAAAAAGGTAAGTTCTGTCTCAATTTTCTTTTTAAATTCTTCTTCTTTCAAAATCATATTATTTAATGTCCATCTAGATCTTCTCCTTTGTCCTTTCCAGGCAACTATCAGTGGATTATGATCCGCGCAGGTCCCACTTTCAATTTGAATTTTTTCTATATGAGAGCATATCATGGATGCCCATACCATATCTATTCTTGACCATGATTCATGCCTATTTGAGTAAAAAGTAAATTCTTTATTTCCAGTATTTCTCTCTCTCCATATATCTTTAATATTCATTTCTTCTGTCATTTGAAAAAAGGACCTGGGTAACTTTCTTCTAGTTTTCTTTTTAGTTCTCTCAGATTTGTAGTCAAATTGGTCATTAATTATCCCATTAAAATCTCCCATCAAAAAAATATTTGCATAGTCTAATTCAATCAATTTTTGATATAATTTCTTATAAAATTCTTCTTGATTCTCACTTGGTGCATATATTGCTAAGAAAAGCATTTTAGTGTTGTTGTCTATTATCTCCACCATTAAAATCCTCCCATCTTCATCTGTATAAATCAATTCTGCAGTAATTATATCTTTAATATACAGGACCACTCCTCTCTTTTTACATTGAGCCAATGATGTAAATAACTTTCCTAACTTTTTTTGTCTCAATACATATTCATGTTGTTTTTTAATGTGAACTTCTTGTAAGCAAATTATATCAAGTTTTAATTTCTCTAATTTATGAAATATTTTCCTTCTTTTAGCAATCGAATTAAGTCCATTTATATTCATCAAATCAGTTTTTCCCTTCCATTTTAGGTCTTGTATATAGGTTTTGTTGCTCTAGTCGTTCTAACGTCTCTTCGTTTTCTAGGTAGACCACCTACCGCTCCAAGTTGTTCTTCTTCTTCACTTGTTGCTACACATTCCTTTGGAAGTTCCACAATCAGCCCCTCTTGTCTTCCATTTCCCTCCTTTCCTCTAAAATATTCATCGTAAAAGAGTTGCGCTCTCTCCACTGTATCAATTCTATGCCTTTGTTCCCGCCACACAAACAGAAGACCTTCTGGTATTAACCATCTGTAATTTACACCTCTCTTCAACAGTTCTTTGGATAAGAACGCATATTCTCTTCTCCTCTCTCTTATTCTTCTTGGTACCTGTTTCAATACCGTAATATCCTTATTATTGTGCTTCAATGTCGTATCTCTAGTTGCTTGCAGTATTTGTGATTTAATGCTCTTCTTAGTGAACCTAATATGGATTTCTCTTGGGAGTTTATTCCTAGTTGTATACCTTGTATAGACTTGAAATATTTCATCTGTTCTATCCCTCATCTTCTCTTCCGTTGTTTCTAACAATTCTGCCAGTAGCTGTGTCATTTTCTCCAACAGATTTTCACCCTTCTCTTCCTCCACATTTTGAAATCTCAAATAGAATTCTGATCTGTCAACTTCACCTCTCAGTGATTCATTATGGTCACTCTCGACTTCATTTAATCTGGCATTGAAACTCCTCATTTCTTCATGTCTTTGTTCTTGCTGCTCCTCAACTTTCTTAATCCTCTCACCATATTTCTCCATTGTTTGCCATAGAGCTTTTATACTTTCATCTGTCTTGTCCAGCTTCTGTTCAATTATCTCAATTTTCTCTGTTCTTTTTCCAATCTCGCTCACCGCTTGTAATATCATCTGTATTTTATCTTCTTTCTCTAAAAAAGAGTTGGTCTTTTGATGGAAAAGTCCAGCCTGCTATATTCCAGGTTATAATGGAGAGGGATCATCTTTGCCGCTCATCAGAAAACTTGATTTATACAAAGGGAAGTTGTAGGGTTGTTGCAATGGACTGAAGTGTCATCTCGCACCAAATTGGCTTTCTCTAAAAGGAGGGGAGACCCATCTAAATCCTGTGTAGACTTCTGAGAAAATTGTTCAGGATAAGGGGTTTTAGCACCAGCTAGCAGAACTTGCCATTCCTGTGCTTCTTCTCTAAATACAGGGTGAGGGGTTATTAGGTCATGCTTCATTTGACTTTGAGATGATGGTACTGTCATGGGACCTCTCCCCATCTCTTGTTGTGGTGCTGATGGTGTCATAGGATATTCACATAAGGATGATAGTATCTCCATCTCTACTGGAGCCTCCAGTGGTCCCTGTGTGTCTTGGCTTGTTTTCCTCCCATATTCGTGTGGTCCCTTGCCCTCTGGGGGAGAAGTATGAGGTTCAATTACTGGGGAGACCAGATCTATCAGCGGTTCAGCAGTGTCCATTGTGACCAACAAGGATTTCTTTAAATTTTCTAGCTTGAATAATATGTTACCTTGTTCTTTTCTCGGCAAAGTTCCAAAAGCATTAATGAGGCCCGTTTCTGTGCTGTTAAGTAGATCTTCATCGGCCAAGGCTGGTTGACTCCCACTTTCTTTCTCTCTTTTTTTCAAGGTTGAGAATGCAGCCATGGGAGCTCGCATGTTAACAATTAAAGGTTTAACCTTTTCCTCACAGAAAACTCTGATGGGAAAAATTTGGAAGGAGGCTAAATGTGCCTTCATCTTAAACAGCATCAGTGGTATGGTGGGCTGCTTGAAAGACAGGAGTATCCGCTTCCAACTTGGGAACTCAGGAAGCCACTCCACAGCACGAAGATCAATCTGCCCCCAATGGCAGTGAAGAAGCTGACTTAGGGAATTTAGTGTAGCACTCTTAGTAATCCAGCGTCCGTAATTAAGTCTGTTCATATGGATTCTCAAAGCAATTTGTTGTGTTTGCAATGAGCGATGTGATTGTTGGGGAGATGCTTTCCTGGCTTCTAATGAAACTTCTCTATTGATACCTCCTCCTCTTGTTGCCTTGTCTGGAGAAGGGCTGTTTTTCTGAGAGGGCTGCCACTTTTTAACAGGTTTTTAACTGTTTCCCTGGGTCTTTGCTCTTTTCTTCTTCCATATCCTGAGTATGGGATTTACCCAGGTCTGCTGTAAGCACGTTGGAGGTGGGGTCTGTAGCCTGATGCTGGGCATTGCAGAAAGACAGCGATATCTTTTCTTAGTGTCTCTACATCGTGTTGGATGGTTATTAATTGTTCAAATATTGAGACAACTGTTTGTGCTGTGAGAAGGCATTGTTTTGCCATAAACTCTGTTGTATTCTCCCAGGGTAAGCTCTCCTCACTTTGAGTTAGATTATTGTTAATCTTTTTAGTCTCTTTCACAGTCTCCATGTCAGCTGTAACTGGCTTAGTTGTTTGTGAAGAAATCTGACAGTCATTTTGCTCCTCCCCCTCTAGATCGGGAAAGTCTAATATCTGTTGTTTTGTCAGATCTCTTTGTAGGTCCAGTTCTAACTTCTCAAAATTGTTGGAAATGGAGGGGTAGTTTTACTTACAGATCTCTTGCCAGCAAAGTGGTCCTCAATCCTTGGTTGTTTTGCAGTCTTCACTGGTGGGAGAGATCCTGGGCTAGCGCCATGGCACTTCTTTCTTTTCCCCATGCCTTGATAATCCTCAGCAAAACAAAAACTTTTGTCTGTGTTGTGGTCTATGCTGTTATCTTCTCCGGAAAATATTATTTAAATAAAAAGGATCCAGTGGGAGTACTAAAAATTGATAAAATAAAATAAAACCAAGAGGAGCTTCTGCAGCACGCTCCGGCAGCTGGCTCCACTCCCCCGGAAGTCTCCTTGGGGAGCATGGGAATTTGTACTGTAGTGCCTACCTGCACATATTCCATAATGCCCAGCCAGAGCACCCACTGGCCTGCCCATAACACTTGTCCTCTTGCCTGCTTGTCTGGGAACTCAGTTTCAGCATTCAGAGCTGTGGTGGCACAATGGTTAGTATACAATATTGCAGACTAACTCTGCTCATAGCCAGGAGCTCAATCCTGACCAGCTCAAAGTTGGCTCAGCCTTCCATTCATCCAAGGTCAGTAACATGAGGGCCCAGACTGTTGGGGGCAATATGCTGACTCTGTAAACCACTTAGAGACTGCTGAAAAGCACTATGGGGTGCATATAAGTTTAAGTGCTATTGCTATCTCTACCCATGACATGGTTACAAAGTCCTCATGTAACAATTTAAAGGGGACTGCCTCTGCTAAGTGATGTGGTGAAATGATGTTGCATTTTATGATAGCATCATTTAGCAACAAAAATTCCAGTCCCAATTGCTATAGTAACTGGAGGACTATCTTTACCGCCACTTTGAAAATATCCCTGCATAGAATCAACAGCTAATAAGAACCTAAAGTAGAAAGCCAATTAAATTTGGGGTCATGAGATCTCACACTTATGTCATCAAGACATACAAGCTTCTGTAAAGTGCTAAAACAAACAAGGGTTTCTTCATGGATGCTAGAAAAGATACTGATGAATTCCTTTCAACTGCAAACCTTTAGTTTCTCCGAAGATGGAGAGGTAGACCTTTTTATTTTTTCTTAGAATTTAATCTACCTGATTAAAGAAACCCTTTTCCCTTCACAACTTCTTTCCTTACCTGTCTTAATTTTCTGCGCTATTATCACCTATATTTCAACTGAAAAATCTAAGAATCTTGAGCTTCCACTGGAACGGTGTTTACATTTAAATATTTAGAATGCTTAAGTGTGTTTACAGTATGAATGGAACAGGCAAAGAAAATATATTTGAATATACTCTTTCATCTTTTGAATTTAACATCATTTTTCCCAAATTTGCCTTACCCTCAAATAGTTTCTGATTTACCTCTTACTATGCATAATCTTGTGGTCAGTTACATTGCAATTGTTTCATTTATTCTGCTTTAAATTGATCATTTTATTTCATGTCTGGTTTTCCATATCACCAGTGTGCCTATAATCCCAACATACTTAGTTTGAACCAATTTTCTTCATTTATGCAGTCTTAATTAGATGGTCAAACCTCATCAGCTCACCAAAGTAATCTGGGATTAAGAGATAAAGGAACCCAGCTTTTTCAATGTAAACCAGCCTTACCTAATGCTCTTCAACTGAGACTCTACTTCATCTGCATACATAGTCATTTTCATGCTTTTCTTGGGGGAAGGAGTAGAGATCATCTTCAACTCAAGATCATAGTCCATTTCATCAGAATCAGATTCACTAGCACTGGAACGCCGAGTACTCCGTTCACGAGACTGCTTGTAAGCCTGCAGTTCATCTCTGTATTCCACAACTACACGATCATCCTCATCCATATACTGATCATCATCATCTTGGTCCTCTTCCTCCTCTTCCTCAATTGGTTCTTCAGGCACATTTACTAATCCTAGAAGGCAAGAATGATCTTTCTAGAAAGGCTAGAGCCGCACCCAGCATTTTGTGTGAAAACAGTTAAATACAAAAAATAAAAGCCTTTCATTAGGTGGCATGGGGAGAACCTTCAAAGGAAGCCAGACGTGACCTCAAAAAATAAGAATTCAGTAAATATTTTGCTGGTTTAGTGCAATTTCTCTTTCCCAAATGACTTCTGTCAACACTTTAGAAACCTATTTTGCTAATTTCCATGTTAAAGAATTGTATATTCCCTATATCATGACTTATGATAATAAATAAGAGCTTGTCTATTACGCCAGAAATGATTGTGGCAAGATAATATGGGAATAGACCACCTTCTAATGAAAAGATAACCTATATTGTCATTTTTCTGTATACACAATGGCATACATTAAAATGAAATTACAATGCCCGTTCTCAAAAGAAAAAACGCCATCCACCAAACAATGTCACCATTCCAAAGATAACAAGGTTTCTTAGAAACCTTGAAAAAGAGCTTAAAGTGCAAGATTGGTCACCAGATGTCAGTATAAAAGTCTCAGTGTAGGTTTTCTATATAAAGAAGTAAAGTTTGTTCTCTGGTTTTGGTTTTTGTTTGCTTATACATGACATTTGTATGCGCACATTCCTGGTTGTTTTGTTTTGCAAGAATCAAATTCTAAAGGCTGAAACAATATAATTAGTTTTATCTGAGTTTGGGGCTGAATGATGAGGCCAACTCCTGCCTTAAAATATTTATCTTGTGTTTTTTTCCTATTTGTGTTATTTGCTCCATACGATTACTTGGATTCTTAAACTATCTTGGCCTACATTCCAGGAACACTTTCTGTTGCTTTTAGAAAGGAATTAAAGCACAGTCCCAAAATCCAGTACTTCCTTCCTACTTTGATTTCACAATGCTATTCTATAATGCAGATAACTGTTTTTACTGGAGAGTCCATACACATGCAAAATTAGGTAGCGAAGCCTTTGGGTCAGAAGAAAATTTTTTACACATATACACATATTCATACACCAGTTTTATATACATACTCCGGTTTTATAATGTACAACAGATCAACTGTGTTGGAAGTAGTTATAATTTGCTTGCATTACAAAATGTTTTCACTTACCTGAATGGTGATGTTTATAAGGGGGTGTCAGACCAACATCATCCCCAATGAGGGTTCTTTTTTTAATTACATCCCGATGAAGTCGACGTGAATGATACCTCCGCTTCCTGTGAAGATAGAAGATTTATAGCTATCACTTGCATCAATATAAGTTTTTTGTATAACCTTCCACTGGGCTTTTAGATACAGGTGAAACTCGAAAAATTAGAATATTGTGCAAAAGTTCATTTATTTCAGTAATTCAACTTAAAAGGTGAAACTAATATATGAGATAGACTCATTACATGCAAAGCAAGATAGTTCAACCTGTGATTTGCCATAATTGTGATGATTATGGCGTACAGCTCATGAAAACCCCAAATCCACAATCTCAGAAAATTAGAATATTGTGAAAAGGTGCAATATTCTAGGCTCAAGGTGTCCCACTCTAATCAGCTAATTAAGCCATAACACCTGCAAAGGGTTCCTGAGCCTTTAAATGGTCTCTCAGTCTGGTTCAGTAGGAATCACAGTCATGGGAAAGACTGCTGACCTGACAGTTGTGCAGAAAACCACCACTGACACCCTCCATAAGGAGGGAAAGCCTCAAAAGGTAATTGCAAAAGAAGTTGGATGTTCCCAAAGTGCTGTATCAAAGCACATTAATAGAAAGTTATGTGGAAGGGAAAAGTGTGGAAGAAAAAGGTGCACAATTAGCAGGGATGACTGCAACCTGGAGAGGATTGTCAGGAAAAGGCCATTCAAAAGTGTTGGGGGCTTTCACAAGGAGTGGACTGAGGCTGGAATCAGTGCATCAAGAGCCACCACACACAGACGGATCCTGGACATGGGCTTCAAATGTCGTCAGAAGCGCCTTACCTGGGCTAAAGAAAAACAGACCTGGTCTGTTGCTCAATGGTCTAAAGTCCTCTTTTCTGATGAGAGCAACTTTTGCATCTCATTTGGAAACCAAGGACCCAGAGTCTGGAGGAAGAATGGAGAGGCACACACTGCAAGATGCTTGAAGTCCATGGTGAAGTTTCCACAGTCTGTGTTGATTTGGGGAGCCATGTCATCTGCTGGTGTTGGTCCACTGTGCTTCATTAAGTCCAGGGTCAATGCAGCCATATACCAGGAGATTTTGGAGCACTTCATGCTTCCTTCCGCAGACGAGCTTTATGGGGATGCTGACTTCATTTTCCAGCAGGACTTGGCACCTGCCCACACTGCCAAAAGCACCAAAACCTGGTTCAATGACCGTGGGATTACTGTGCTTGATTGGTCAGCAAACTCGCCTGACCTGAACCCCATAGAGAATCTATGGGGCATTGCCAAGAGAAAGATGAGAGACATGAGACCGAACAATGCAGAAGAGCTGAAGGCTGCTATTGAAGCATCCTGGTCTTCCATAACACCTCAGCAGTGCCACAGGCTGATAGCTTCCATGCCACGCCACATTGAGGCAGTAATTGCTGCAAAAGGGGCCCAAACCAAGTACTGAGTACATATGCATGCTTATACTTTTCAAAGGTCCGATATTGTTCTATGTACAATCCTTGTTTTATTGATTGCATGTCATATTCTAATTTTCTGAGATTGTGGATTTGGGGTTTTCATGAGCTGTAAGCCATAATCATCACAATTATGGCAAATCACAGCTTGAACTATCTTGCTTTGCATGTAATGAGTCTATCTCATATATTAGTTTCACCTTTTAAGTTGCATTATGGAAATAAATGAATTTTTGCACAATATTCTAATTTTTTGAGTTTCACCTGTATAACCAGTGAATTTTTGATCAAGGATGATTTGGTTGTGCCCCCTTCTATTTGCAAATGAACCAGAAAAATGATGACTGATTTGTTATATTTAATGTGTTTTATGTAAATTTGGTCCTGTTTTATTGTTAGCCGCCCTGAGTCCTTAGGGAGAAGGGCGGCATACAAGTCGAATAAATTATTATTATTATTATTATTAACTTTCACTTTCTCTTTTATCACTACCATGACAAAATAAAATGAAGCTTGGTTATGGTTATACTTCAGTGTTCTGTGAGAATCCAGCAAATGTTCTAATGGGTCATATGAACCAGACCACTGTGTTATACCGTAACACCATAACACAGTTTACACTTGTTTAATAATAATGTTATGCAAATATGCTATGATAGCTACGAACATAGCAATTGTATTTTGTTAAACCAGGATTAGCCTTAGCATATTGTGTCAACTATCGCAACTAAGAAACCTGTTTTTCCCCCAACCCATTCCCAGATTTACATATTGATTTGGTCTTGCAGATATGTTGGCAACTTTTCAAACTACAATTCAAAATTACATGAAGTCTAGGAAACTATTCTAGATATTTCCTGCATCCAAGAATGTTCCTATTTTCAGTATTCCTGAGTATTTATTTCTCGTGTTGTCTGCTGCAGTTCTTCTACTTGTAATGTCTTGTAATCAAGCATGTACCTAATTCCACCTCTCAATAATATAGTAAAATGGGCCTGGACTAAAGACAGCCCTAATGAACCTAGTGCACTAACTGATGCTGCTATACAGAATGAAGAGCATACCAAGAAGATACTTCCCATACATCTTCCTGGCCTTCCTGGAGACAGAGATGTGGGAAATGAAAGATACTTTCAAACAAAGGAATCAGGCTAACACAATAGCTCATATTTTAGATAATGCAATTCCCAAGGGGTATCTCTCCCCAGCTCACCATGAGTTGCTCAAGATGCCTTTCATGCCTCCATAATTAGGATTTCCGTATTTCATGTAATACTGACTTCTCCTGGCAGCTCCAAGCTCCTTCTTGTCATCTGTAAGAGTAGCACAAATGCTAAGTGGATGCAGGGACACTCTACACTACTGGAACTCTGGAACCAATCACAAATACTTTCCATAGTGGGAATCAATTTCAATGACTAAAATGTAACCCTAATCCTTTTTAATGTTGTGGGTTTTTTTTTAATGTGGGTTTTTAACTCAAAACAGATGGGTTAATTCTGTAGAGGCTTACTATCTAAACATGAGTGTTATTTCTCTAAAATATTTTTAAAAGACATAGAAAAATAAGAAAACCACAAGCACATTTCATTGCTGTGGCCTCATGCAGTCCACAGACAGCTCTGATACCTGCTCTACAAAGAAACCTATGAATCTGAGAGTGGAAATCATTAGGAAAGATTAAAAGATGAGATGAAAACCTACCTAGATAAAACTTCTTCTGATACACTTGGTGACTATGAAGAGATGGACTTCTCTTCAGTAGCATCCTTGTTACGCAGAGCCTTCCAGAGAGGATCACATGGCACCCATACTTTGACCATTTCAGCAACACATTACATTATTACCAAGTTTTTAAAATTATTAAAATATTTTACAGATTTACAAGTGCTTTTAATTCTTTTAAAATTTTGGTGAAGTTTTTGGTTAATTACTATATAGATGGGAAATAGCTAATTCATTATATTTCCAGGTTCATGCAAGATTTCTGTGGCCCATAAATCAAGACAAACACTGGCCCATAAATGTGGACTGCGTTGCAATGGACTCTTTGTATAGATCAAGCACTTTACCTCTAGTGGCAAATCTCATGAAGAGCTTGTTGCCTTTGGCTAGTTTACTAGCTGGACGAAGGTCATTACGCAAAAGGGAATCTTCTTCCACTTGGGATAAAGTGTCCAGCTGTAGAAAAAGAACACATTTCAGGCTACTATTTCAGGAGTGATCATGATAACAAAAGAGGGCCTGATAACGACAACCATATTGTTCTATTTCAACTCAAGATCTCCCAGCTTGAAGAAACCAACCCACTGTTTGATTCCGCGTTCACAGATTTTTTTATTCAGTTCAATGAAATTTCGAGATAATATACATGTCTTTGAGAGGAGCACGAAGTTCAGCTTAAGGGGCTTGTTTTGGTCTAATACACAGCCCATCACAATCCCTATGTTATAATTGTATTGTATTGGAGGTTGTCCATCCTTCCAATGGCAAATTAGATTGTAGATACTCATTAGTCATATGCTGCTATTTATTTCAGATTTCCACAATATGGGCACTCTTGAGATATATAGAACATCTCCCAGAATCCCTCAGCTAGCATAGTAATTGCACTAACCTCTGTGTCACTTGGATGATCATCTTCTACCTCACCTTCTTCCGTTTCATCATCTGAGCTTTCCTCTTGTTTTTCTAAAATAAACAAAAATATATTTTACGATCATTACCTTCTTGTCTATACTTAGTGAACAGTGCCCTATGGTAGATGATCATCCAGAAGTGCCAAAGACAGAAGTCATGAGATGAAGCAGGATTTCTCCGTAACAATGAAACATAGCTGACTTTTTTGCACTCTAATATTGATTCTCCAGGTTCCCAGCACTAATGCCACGTAGGACTCAGAAAAGGAAAAAAGGGAGATGAGCCTCACAAAATAAGCCACACTTATTATGAAAGAAATACATTTTCTACCTAGTGCCAAGTAGCTCAGGGACAGAGAACCTGATTCGCATGCAGATTATCCCAATATCAGTCCAAAGCATTCAAAGTTACAAACTCTGCAGACAGTAATGCCATTGGCATTATTAGGTGGCCTGAAACCATGGAAGAGCATAGGAAACACGCTTGCATTAAGGAGAGCCGTTATCTATTAGTTAATGCCTGCCTCACTATTTGCTCTAGTCTGATCAACCAAATATTGGAGATAACCCGGATGGAGTCTTTCCGTATCTTTCTAGTATAGTCAGAATTGAATCTAAAACCTTTTGTATACAAAACGTGTTCTACTAATTAGGTACAGTTCTTTCCACAGCATAAACAATACAGATACTCTTTGACTTATGACCACAATTGAGCCCAAAATTTCTGCTACTGGGACATTTGTTAAGCAAGTTTTGCCCCATTTTACGACTTTTCTTGCCACAGTTGTTAAGTGATTCACCGCAGTTGTTAAGTTGTTAAATGAATCTGGATTCCCCATTGACTTGGCTTGCCAGAAGGTTACAAGTGATCACATGACTCCAGGACACTGCAACCGTCACAAATATGAGTCAATGCCTGAATTTTGATCACATGACCATGCTTCAATGGTTGTGTGAAAAACTTTTTTCAATGCTGTTGTAACTTTGAACTGTCACTAAATGAACTGTTGAAAGTCAACGACTATCTGTACAGCCAAACCAAGAATTCACCTCAACAGAGAGCCGTGTTACAAACTTATAAAAAAAGACTCGGGAGATCCAAATAAAAATATTTAATTATGAAGAGAAGGAGCTGAACCAAAAGCAAAAAGATAACCAAGAAATCTCTCTCTCCCTTCTTTTTGCTTTCTATTTGTGTGAAAATGGAGTAAAGGCTTAAGTCTGATTAACATTAAGTGCCTGCGACTGAGTTGATTCTTCTGAACATGCCCACTGTTTCACATGTTCAATCTCCTTTATTATGATGATCAGTAGTTTTCTTGAAAATCTTTTCAGCCTTGTTATCTAAAGCCTTTTCACACTAGTGATGAAAGGACCTTCTATAAATGAAATATATGTACAACATTTAGAGGCAGAAGCTCCTACTATGATCTCTGCAAGCAAAACCATCACTGGAACTGCATAGGTGGTTTCAGCAGTGAATTTCAGAATCCCACTTAACACCAATTAACATGTGCCTAGGTGTACCATACAAAACCCAAAGTCCTGTGGCTAAGGAACAAAGTGTCTTTTACCTTTCTTTGTGGAGTCTTCTATTTTCTTACAGTTTTCTTGGGGTTTTATTTTTGCCTCACTAGGCATAGAACTCATGTTGATGAGTGCTCGTGTCGCTGTTACTTCATCAAGCCAAACCACATTGCCTCAAAAGAAAGAAAAAAGTTCAGTTAGTTCCCAAACTACAAACACATAATGAAAAATGCCATCATCTGTCTCAAGTGTGAGAGAAATGTCAGAAAGGAAAACTTTTCCATTCCCACTATAAGTTTAACAGAAAATAAAGGTGACAATCCCACAGAATAAATCATCTTTTTACTTAAAACAAATTAACTGTAGTTTATTTGGTGTCAAGTACTTACAAGATGTGTCATCTAGCCACTCAATGTGAGCAGGGGGATATTCCTTGAAATAGGCAAAAATATCTTGAGTGCTCATTTCATCAACACCATAAATATATATGGTATCTAGTCGCAATTTGGGAATGGCTGAAAGAAATTCAAAATCTAGTCTAAGTGTCAGCAACTAACCAAAAAAAAGGCAAAC
Source organism: Naja naja (assembly GCA_009733165.1). Taxonomy (NCBI): domain Eukaryota; kingdom Metazoa; phylum Chordata; class Lepidosauria; order Squamata; family Elapidae; genus Naja; species Naja naja. The sequence goes on along the minus strand of CM019148.1, from coordinate 26,439,988 downwards.
AAAACAAAAAACATTAGGCAACAACGCAAATAAATCAGCTTCCCATCACTTTTTTGAAAGTTCAAGAAAGCACAGTACAGCTCAAGAAAGGAAGAAAGGCTGCTTTGTCCCATCGTCAGTGAAAAACCTGGAAAAATATTCCTTTCATTCCCTTTTCCACAGTCCAGCTTGGATGTTCTTTCCCTAATGCAGGCATAACAGGGTGAAAGGGGTGAAAGGGGGTCACCATTCTTTTGAAAACAGTGAATAATGTACATTTTAAAAATCTATTCAAATATAAATCCCATTAAGTTCAACAGTTATGTGTTCTCATTTAAGGATCACAGGACCAACAGTTGCATAAGAAAGAAACAAGACTTTAGCTTTTTCAATGTGAGCATATTTCCACATAAATATGTCCCGAAGTTCACTTCTAACATCTTCCACTATTATACCATTCTAGATGGACTAATGATTTGACTCAGTACATAGCAGATAACTATGTACTATGTGTTATGATATGTACAGAACAACCCTAATTTGCAATATAATCAACCAATCGGAATATAGTATAAATCAATACAGTGATTTTGTTTTAAAGCTACAAACATACATTGTTGGTTTATATATTGCCAACCCAACTAGTTGGTGTACAGATTCCTAACACTATGCATAGCCAGAACTGAGAATTGTGTACTAAAATCCCCAAGTCTAACTTTTCCCTCCCTCAGTCGCCTCCCATTACTGGGCCCCATGTCCTATCAAACTCAGACAAGATGTTTTCAGAACAGTCATTTCAGACGTAGGTTTGGTATGCAGCTGCATTCCGTTCCCAGCCAGTTGTCCTCGAAGTCCATCTCAGATACAGTGAAGTTTTGTTTCCCTGAAGCATCCCCTCTCCTATCAAGCACCCTCCCACCCCCAGGTCATGGCAACTGATAATGAATGGTTAAGCAAGCGTGAGGTGGCAGCTGACATACTGTTTCTACACAAAGTGCCTGATTCCCAAACTGCTAGCACAACTGCTCTACTTTACTAATTCATTTGCTGAAATTAAGAAATGTATCATTTGAACTCTTTCCTCATCTATACAAAGTTATCCACTGAAAAATACACTCATTAAGGAGGATCAGTTGTGCATTTCATCCAACATGAAAGACCAAAACACCAATAGTTTTACAAAGCCCAGAACAAATAGGAAGATTTACTTTTCTAAAAAGCACACAGTTTTCAGTACCTTTCTTCATCATATCTCGATCCAGTGTTACATTTCTTTGAGCAAGATTGATTTCCCCACGAAAATGAAAACGTTTTGCTCTCTGCTCCTTCTTCTCAATTGCTTCCTACAAAAAGGAAAAAAGAGGTGATTGGAACATCTAAGTGACTGGTAGTAACAGCAGCTGATATCTGCTTTGCAAAAAACAGAAAAGACACTCATATTTCTAAAACCTAAATTTGTTTTTTTGTGCTGCTCTGCAGTATTACAACATTACCTGTATGGAATAGCAGCAGAAATTATGGTCTGATGCTTTATGCAGTATAACTGGAAAAACAACTTGCTCCTTCTATCAAGTCTCCATGTCATGCAGAAACATTTGGCCCTCCCTGACAGAAGGGAATAATTCAATTGGGAAATAAAGTCCAGGCCACCATTAAAAAAAGTTTCTGAATAAATTTAGACAGCTACAATTTTTCACGTTCACAGCAGGAAGATAGGTAGCTTCCCAATTAAGAAAAATATGCAGAAGCCCAATTGTTTCAGGATACAAAATCTTCCCATAAATTGCTTCTTGCAATATCAGCTGTATTCAATAGCTTTGCTAAAACTGGGGCTGAGTCCAGAGTGCCATAGACCAGTTTCTGCAAATAATTATTAGAGTAATAAATCATAGAAGCTGATGATAGATGATAGGAAAAAGCAACAATTTCCCAATGTAGGCATACTGAGACCAAGTTCTTGTGTCAAATGTTATTTTCAATTATACGAATAGCACAATCCCATTTAAATATTGATTGTATTGGGGAATGGAAATATATTTCTTCAGGCTCAGAGTTATGTATGGAGACCAGTCAACTATGAAGGGAAGCTCACACTGAGAGATTCTAGAGGGAAAAAAATAATGAAAACTATTACATTTGCCATTATATACTTATTAAAGAACATAGATAATTTACAAAATTGCAAATAACACATTACTTGGATCCTGCCAACCTCCCCTATTTTTAAAGGGGGAAGGCCATGCTGTAGAAATATGCCTATACCCTGGAGTGAAACTCACATAATATACATTCATATAAAAATACAGTAAAACCTCCATAGTTGATCACCTCTCTACATTGACCACCCACCCCTAAGTTGACCTAATTTTCATATATGTACACAATAGAAAGCCAACCTCTCTATACTGACTACCTCTGTATATAGTGTATATTGACCAATGGGACCTTGACACAGTTTACTCTCTATAACTTAACCTATTGAGTCCAGTCTGCACCAAGGGCAAGAAAAGTGAAATGCAGAATTGATAGCAATGAATTTCTTTCAATACAATAGTTTTGACTTTGATTTGGCAGTTTAACAATGATAATTATAAATTTATTTCCTAATACAAATTGCACAAAGACTTAATTTTCCCCCACATCAATTATTTTCCCCTTTTCAGGATCAATTAAAAAACAGCCATTGGAAAATGAAACAAATTCACACAAAACACAGACATATGGAAGCCGTTTTATTCATTTTACTGTGCGGCGGCCATCAAAGTGCCAACAACAGTGTGTGATTTACAATGGATCTAACCATTATGAAAGAAAGAAAAACACAATTTTAAAGTGCAACAAACGATGTTTAGGTACAATTACGAAGGAGTTGTATGAGAAAAAAACAGGTTTTACTTTTTTGTCTTTTCTCCATGCAAGTTGAGTCATAATGGCAAAAAAGAAGGAACTGAAAGAGCCGACATAGAAGGAGAAGGTCTTTTTTATGTTTTCTAGAAAACAGTAGCCAAAGAAAACCAGTGGAACATTCTGGTGTCAGCAAAACAACTGTTGAGCTCCAGCCTTGGACCTTTGAGAACAACAGTAAGCAATATCGAAAACATAAGGATGAGTACCTGGAGATATACGATAAAGTAAGTGGAGATTTACAATGGAAAAGGAGAAACACTTTACTGGATGAAGTAAATGAAGCCACATTACATTGGTTCAAACAAATTAGGGTCGTTAACACCTGAATCTCTGGGCCAATGATCCAAGAAATTGGTAAAGTGTTTACAAAGGAACTCAGGGTATTACATTTTCAAGCATCAAGTGGTTGGCTCGAGAAAGTTAAACTACGACACAAGATCTCTCAGAAAGTATTGTGTGGTGAATCTAAGTTCCAGTAGAAGTTGTTGAAGAGTTCATTGAAAAGTTTCCAGACTTCCTCAGTGGCTTCAAAGATGACATCTTTAATACTGACAAGTGTGGACTCTTTTTTCAAGGCGATGCCTTGTTATGAGGGGTGACAAACGTTAAGAGCAGAAAACGTTCTAAAGAACGTCCTGCTATGCGCTAGCTTAACTGGAGAGAAGCTAAAATCTTTGGTGTTTGGTAAATTGGCAAAGTCATGGTCATTCAAGAATCTGCAGCCCAAAGGCCTTCCTGTCACCTGGAAAACTAACACATCTACATGGATGATTGGTGCTCTATTTGAGAAGTAGATAAGAGGTAATGGCCGAGAAATGAAGAAGCAGCCTGAAACAATACAGAAGTGCTTTAAGAAAGCTGGATTTGTTACAACCCAAGAGCAAGATGTTGCTCACCTCCCATGGCAGAATTTGAGAAAGCAGATTTTGAAGGTTTTGTTGCAATGGATGACAATGTAGCAACCCGCAATGAACCTGACCCAGAAGCAATTTTCCAATCAGTATTGACCAAGGTACAACCCAGGGGAAAAGTCCTGGAAGCAATTGAAGCAGAAGAATTGAGTACACAGAAAATCCAGATATTCCAAAAGAAGCAGAGGTCAGTCATTTGATAATGCAGCTAAAGTCATTTGCTGTGGAAAAATGCCCAGGTATGCTGAGTTGGTATAGCCAGCATTGAGTGTGTTTTCTTCACTTATGTTCATACAAAGAATAAGAAATAGACTAAAATTGACTTTTTTTCCAGAAAGAATGATCAAACCATGAGTAAACAATATATACATAAATGTATTAATTACAGTATTGTATGAATGATTTCGCTGTGTTTGTTTCTGCATGACATTCTCTAATAAAAGTTGTACAATAAAATGAGGCACAGTTACATATCAGTACAGTTGTTCCATAGGTTGATCACCTCCATATGTTGATCACTTTCCTTCAGTCCCTTGGGTGGTCAACTTTCAGAGATTTTACTGCATGTATATGTGTACATCAATGAATCTGAAATTTGACATTTTCCAGGTTTCCAAAGTGAATGAAAAGCACAGCCCTGTCTGTAAATACCTTTGAAGTCACATCTATTCCAGTGATAAAGCTCCCAGCTTTGTTTTCATATCTTCTGCTAGTATCCTGAAATAAAACAATCATTAATATAACTACTGAACAAACTGCCTTTCTGTAGGGTAGTGTCCCCAGTTAATGATGAAAGTTATAATATACTTTCCTAATCTGAAGTTCTCCTAGAAACCCTGTTTCAATCTTTGGTCATCTCTCAATTCCCAAAGATCTAAACCAATTAATAAGGGCCATCCAAGCTACAAAAAAAAATTCAGTTGCTCTTTCTTGTTTTTCTGAGGCTTCCTGTTAACTATAAACTGAAGTAATGTACCCTTTTCCCCCCTCCTTTTTTGAAGCCCAAAGTAAAGGACTGGTAAATGTCTACCATTCCTCACCAGCCTATTGGGAGTGCTCCTTCCAAAAGAGCATTGGCACCTGTGAGAAAGCCGCCATCTCCATCATGTCCTCCATACTGGGCTCTTTCAAGAGCCCATGAAACATCTCAAGAGGAACCTCCTCAGCTATACTGCATTTTCTGTGAAATGACGAAGACCAAGTAATAACGAAGTAACCAGTAAATAGGATTTCCTTTTTAGTGCAAATCTGCTAAATCTCGGGAAAGCTTCTATCTGGAGCCAGGCAGCCGTGCACACAGAGTTGGGAGCAGAAGAAGAAACGAGGGAAGAAAGCGAAGAGATCCTTTAACTAAGGTCGCACTGCCTGTTTGTCAACATTCGCGTATCTCGGGTGACTCCATTCATCCCTGACACAGCGAATTCAGTCTCTTTTTGGTCATGGGACACGCAGTCTACACATGCGCAAAGAGCGCCCTGTCTTTCAGGCCTCCGGATCCCGGTTTATGGGTCTAAGGGCCTCCTGTGACGCCCCCCCACCCGGCCCGTTTCCCCGGCTCCGTTACCGGCAGCAACTCCCTCAGCGAGCACCCCACCGGCACGGCTAGTTCCTCTGCTGATGCCGTAGCTATCTGAGGCGAGGTGGTAGCGGGGGCTCCGTCTGAAGCAACAGCTCGCCCTCCTCCACTTCCATGGGCTCCGGCTCAGACGCCTTCACCGAAATACGGAGGCCCCGTACAGCCGCCATCACCCCACAGGCCCTGCCGCCGCCGAAGGAGGGCGAGACCGGAAACAGGAAAAGTGAAGGCGGAAATCATAGATACGTTGACCGGCTGTGGAGAGCGCCAGTCGAGGGAGGTGCTGTGCCCATCAGAGGGACGGACCATGGAGGGGACTTGAGAAATCCGCCCCGCCTCGGGAGATGGGTTTTGGTATTATCCCGCCTCGCGGTTGCCGGAAAATAGGAAAAAGTACCTTTTTTAGATTGAGTGAACCTGATAATTATTAATGTTCTCAATTCGCACAATATATTGAACCATAAACTGAGCAAAGAATTTCCAACAGCACATACACATCCGGACAGCAAAGCTGTTATTTTTGCAGTATAAGTCTATTAGCTCTACAGACAGCTTAATATGTGAATGATGCAACTAGGTATTTAATTAAGCGCATTACATCAACATAGTCATCGTTTGCAATCACGTGACATCCATTCATCAAATTCCAAACTCTCTCAACAAAAGTGTATAATGATTAAATATGCTGCTGTGCAGGTTCAACATCCTCTCTCCCCTTTCCATATAACAGAGTCAACTTGATTATGACTGTCAATAATCAAGAACCTTCAAGTCAATTATTGGTGAGTACCTGGATTACTCCCTGCAGCTTTCTTGGCAAGTTTTTTTTGAAAGTGATTTCCCATTGCCTTGTTCCTAGGGCTGAGAGAGAATGACTGGTTCAAAGTCACCTAGCTGGCTTTGTGCCCAAGGCAGGATGAACTCATGGTCTCCTACAGCTGTAATCACTACAGCAAATTGGCTCCATTCACGGATTGGCTTTCATATAGTTCCTTGCTGTTTGCAGCTTGGTCATGCAAATTAAACTTATACAGCATCTCATTTCAAATACACAAATAATAGGGCTGATTCTTATGGTTTTAATGTGGAACAATTTCAAGCTACAATTGGTAGATTCCTTGGAACCATTTCCCTTTCCACTCAGTGTCATGAGTGGATGGGAAACACAGCAAACAATAATTGTTCTTAAAATGTTATTGGGTGAGCTCAGTCAACTATGGATGGATATCTGAGATCCAACTTTGTGTTTCAAGTTTCCCAAGTGACAGGTTAGTGGTGCTGAAAAAGTTATCCATGCTAGTAATTTGTAGACCTGTATTTCTGAACACAGGTGTAGCACTTTCCTGGAAATCCATGTTCAAAAACAATTGTTTAAAGGAGGGATTCAGAATAAAGTCTGACAGAACTTTCGCATTGTATCACCCCATATGTATCCATTTTTATACCATGTGTATCCTTTTTCTGTTCCTGAAACCTTTAAACTATGTTTTTGGAACATGGATTCTTCCAAAAGAATGTAGACACATTTCCAAAAATAGAATGACAAGTCACTGGCACAAGGTACATTGAGCACTCTGTCCTAGAAAGGAATATAAACTGGACTCTTGTTAAATGCAGTCCAGCTACAATATCCTCCAAACTGACAAATGTTCAAGGATGCAGCAATGTTGACAGCTGGCAACACTCAGAAGTAGCCTGTAAATTAGATAAAATAGCATAGGAGTAGACAAAATATGTCACTCTATCCAAAGAAATAAAACCATTAAAAGGGCCATATGAAACTGCTTTTCAGCAGAAGTAGCAGAGAATTTGTAATTCATTCATTTGGAACAAAACTAGCAAACTCATAGATGGCAGAATTCATTTTTCCATCAGGAGAATGATCAATGCAATTTGAATTTTGACTTGCTTACAGAGATAGTATTTTGTTAGCTGACCAGTTCTGGGAATGGCAATCTCAATGCATTTAAGAGAGCCCCTTCTTCTTCTTGTGCCATATCTGTCATCGGACGTTGGTGATCATGTTGGTGATTCTATTTTTATCAACAGGCCGCATGAAAAAGTGTTGTTGAGTTTTGTTCAAACCAGTCCCTTAGATTTTGAAGCCATGATGTTCTTCTTCTGCCTGGATGTCGTTTGCCTTCAATCTTTTCTTGGAGGATTAAGTGAAGTATGCCATATTTTTCTGTATGTCACATCACATGTCCAAAATATTATAATTTTCACTTTTTTATGGTTTTGATGATTTCCCTTGGCTTTGCCAGGTGGCTTATCACCTCCTCATTTTTCATTTTGTCAGCCCAACTTATACATAACAGCCACATTTCAAATGCTTCTAGTCTCTTCAAGTGGCTTTCTGTCAGAGACCAACTCCATAGAGCAGGATAGAAAAGATGTAGCATGAGAGAGAGAGAGAGAGAGAGGGACGGAGAGAGGGAGGGAGGAGGGAGAGAGAGAGAGATCCTGGTTGTAAAAAAATTCTATTGTTTCTTGTTGGGTAGGATTCAGAAACTGACTAAGGTGATACAAGTCACGAGTCATGCAAACTAAAACTTTAGAGCTTACTGCAAATTATCAATAGAACAACTACTTGCCATAAACATATAAATAGTCTTAGAAAAAGTGCTCTTTTCACTTTTATCACAGTGAGATTCAAGTTCTTTGACAACATGATTGTTGGGACTTAAGATACGAAAAGAGATTCAGTTACCTTGGGACTGAAATTATATCATTAATTTTGCAGACTGTTTGAATGCTGAGCAATGCTTAATAAACTTGGGCAAAATATGGGGTATTTTTGAAGATTTTCAAATGATACGTTGTTCAAAAGTTAGGATTGACAAAAGTGGGCTGCGATGATCCCAGTGACCACTGGATGGCAACAAAGAGGATTTTCTGAGTAGCCTGCTTTTTGTAGATTTGATCTGGTAACCCTAATTAAGAGCAACAGATTTCTTATTGACAGAGTTTTTCTTTAGCTTAAATGCATGATGATATTATTTCATTTTGAAATATCCAACTGTAAAGGAAAGTGCCTGCTCCAATTGCTGCTCTGGATTTTCTTAGAAAGGGGAATAGGCCACGCAGCTGGGACTTGCATCTGCTGGACCTTCTACTCATAGACATTTGTCTGGCTCTTGTTCTTGGCTCCATCCCAGGTTTCTCTGAGCTCTGGGCTAGGAAATGTTTGTCCCTCTTTCTCATTCCCCTCCCCACTGAAATGTTTTTAGCATGATATTTTAAGACTGTATGGTGATACAGCCAAGCTGCTGCTCCTCTCCATAGAAATGTCACCTCTTCACTTGACTCCTTGCTACTGGGGAAATGGTTAGGATGGGGTGAAATGGCCTTTCAAGCTGGCAAGTGCTTTGTCTTTTGGGATAAGCCTTCAATGATGATGTTTGTTCAACTGGGCTTGAGGATGGCCTAGCCTGGAGACCTCCACTCTCTTCCTTTTGAAAAAGCTGCTGTGGCTCCAGGGCAGACTTTACATTCTTCACCCCTTCACCATGGCAATTTATGAACCCCTTATGCTGCTTTCATCAGGTCCTGTTTATATGTACACTTGTACACATGACCTCTCGCTCCTTCTTTTCATCTTGGAATGCAGGCTTTCTTCATTTGCTTTGGAGAGATACCAGCATATATGCACTAAAGTCCCATTTTCCAGGAAGCCTTCTGTTTTTCTTCTCTGTAGCAGTGCCTGCCCTCTGGAATGAAATTTCCTCTGAGATGTGAATAGCCCCCACTCTGTTTTTCATCCAGGCCTTCAACGAGGGAAAGGGGGACTCCTCACTCCATCGTGTTTGCCATTGTTTTTATTTCTTATATCAATTGTTATGTATGTAGGTTTGAAGTCATTGGTTTAGTTTGAACTGTTCATTGGTTTAGTTTGAACTGTTCTTGTAAAATGTTGGAAATGATTGGTTTAAAAGTGGGAAAACCCTGCACTCAGATTGGCTGGCAACTGCGGCTGCTGGCTATAAGTAGCAGCCGCAGCCCAGCCAAATTGGGTCCGTTCTGAGCTGTAGTCACTAATAAACTAAGAGCTTGAAGCACTCCGCGTCTGTCTCTTCATGCAAACTTAACACTGGCGCGAAGGTGGGATTCCCTGAAGAAGCGGCAACGGAACAGAAGGAGAGCGAGATGGCTGCACTGAACACCCCCAGCCCGTTCGATCCGATGGCAGAAGACTGGGAGTCGTATGCAGATCGTTTCCAAATGTATCTGGAGGGAAAGCGATCTTGCTGACATTTCGAGAAGCGGAAGAGGGCGGTCTTTCTCACGCACTGCGTCCAGCAGTTTTCAAGATGGCGAAGGCATTGGCGGGAGCTGCAGACGTGAAGGTAATGGACTGGCCTGACTTAGAAAAACTGTTAAGAGCCCATTACGCCACAAGTATCATGCCTCATTAAGAACACGAGTTTTACCATCGTGATCAAGGGAAAGCAAAAACGTAAACGACTTTGTGGCAAGTTTAAGAGACATTGGGGGTGCATGCGAATTTAACAATTTAGAAGAGGCCATGCGCGATCGATTTGTTCTGGGCCTTAAAGACAAGGTGCTACAGAGCAAGTTATTACTGAAACCTAAGATCACGCTGAAGGAAGCAATAGAAGAGGCCACTTCAGCAGAAGCTACCAAATCCTCAGCAGCAGCCATGAAGAAAATCAACAAGGCCACAAGCCATCCTGATGTGGAAAAGTCCACAACAACTCATTGTGAGCAAATAGATTCTGAGTCAGACTGTAGTGAGGTGGAGGAAGGAATTTACAGACTCAGAATGGAGCGGAAAAAGAAAGACCTGGGAAGAAAGAGGCAAGATTTCTACTGCAGAGGTTGTGGGGAAGCCACCCCACACTGAATGCAAGTTTTTAGACACCATTTGCCTCCATTGTGATAAAAGAGGACACCTAGCAAGAGTCTGCAAATCATCCAGAACTCCACCCAGAAAAAGTTTGCTACAAGCAAAGACAAAGAATTCAGGCCCAACAATCTCAGTGAGAAAATGGGGCAGCACAAGCACAGAAGCAAATGAAACTCATCAAACAGTAACTATTGGTCATTCTTCACCTTTAAGAAGCAGAAAAGTGCATGTCAAGGTACTTATTGAAGGAAGGCCTTGCCAAATGGAAGTGGACTCAGGCTCATATTTATCTATGGTGTCATGGGACACTATTCACAACTACTCCCAAACATTCAGAAGAAGCATTTCAAGAAGCAAGCACTGACTCTTAAAGACTACCAAGGGAACAAGATTCCAGTAGTTGGAACAAGAGAATTCAACGTGAATTCAAAGGCCACACCAAGCGCCTACCACTGACCATCGTGGACAAGGACCGCCCAAGCTGCTGGGCCTTGAGTGGTTCAACCACTGGGCATCGAGGTGACTGGCATCAATCACGTGAGCAACACTGAGTGGGAAGAGGCCTTGAAGTCTGAGTTTCCAGAGGTCTTCAGCGACGGATTAGGCAAGTACTTGGGGACCCCATCACATTTAACCTAGATCCCAAGGTACAACCAATCCGTTTAAAACCCAGAAGGGTCCCATTTGCCTTAAAGGAAAAAATTGATGCACAATTAGATAAACTAATAGCCCAAGGGGTTTTAGAGCCCACTGATCACTCCAGGTGGGAGACACCCATAGTCACACCAGTCAAGGCTGATGGGTCTGTGAGAATCTGTGGAGACTACAAGGGGACATTGAACCATGCGCTACAACAGAGCGCATATCCAGTTCCAGTAGTGCATCATTTATTACACTCTTGGAGGGGCACAGTTTTTGCCAAGTTGGACCTGGCACAGGCATATCAACAATTAACAGTTGATGATGCCACTGCTGAAGCCCAAACCATTGTGACCCATAGAGGTGCCTTCAAATGCAAAAGATTGCAATTTGGAGTAAGTGGCACCAGGCATCTTCCAAAGCCTTATGGAAAGAATGTTACAAGGGTTGCCAGGGGTGGTGCCCTATTTTGATGATGTTTTAATTTCTGCTGAAAATGACACTCAATTACACGAGAGACTCAGGAAGTCTTAACTAGATTCAAAAAGCGGGGTTAAAAGTCAAGAAGAAAAATGCACACTTAGAACAGATAAAGTGGAATTCTTGGGTTACATGATTGATAAACATGGCATCCACCCCACAGAGGCAAAGGTTCAGGCAATCAAAGAAGCCCCCAGGCCAAAATGCAAAACAGATTTGCAAGCATTCTTGGGACTCATTAACTTCTATCATATGTTTCTACCTCAGAAGGCAACCATTGCAGAACCCCTACATAGGTTGCTGGACAAAAATCTGCTTGGGTCTGGGGAGGAAGGAACAAGCTGCATTTAACAATATCAAGAGACTAATCACGTCTGATGCTGTGCTGATACAGTTCTCTGAGAACTTTCCTGTTGTTCTGACTTGTGATGCCTCCCCTTTTGGAGTGGGGGTTTTGAGCCACATGCTTCCCAGCGGAGGGAAGCTCCTATTGCATTTTACTCTCACACCTTGACTAAAGCAGAGAGGAACTACAGCCAACTGGACAAGGAAGCCTTGGCAATTGTTGCAGCTGTCAAGAAATTCCATGAGTATTTATATGGGAGAACATTTACTGTTGTCACAGATCACAAACCTCTTTTAGGCATTGTGGCAGGGGACAAAAACGCCCACGATCCTGTCACCAAGAATGCTGAGATGGACTGAATTTCTTGCTGCTTATTCATACAAACTGATCCACAGACCTGGTAAAGACATTGGGCATGCAGATGCTTTGAGTCGCTGCCCACTTCCTTCACACATTGAGGACCCTGTTCCTGAGACTCACACCTTTTTCTAGAAACTGTTGCCAACTTCCAGTACATGCTGCTCAAATTGCCAGAGAGACTGCCAAAGACACTATTGGCTCCTGTCATAGGCTGGATTAAGAAAGGTTGGCCACTTCAAGATCTACCTCAACAACCTTTTAAATCCAGGCAAACTGAATTATCTGTATTAAGAGATGTATTTTGTGGGGTAACAGGGTGGTTATTCCTGCAAAACTACAAAAGAGGTTTTGGAAATGTTACATGAGGGTCATCCGGGAATTGTCAGAATGAAGGGATTGGCCAGGAGTTATGTATGGTGGCCAGGTATTGACAAAATGGTTGAAAACTGGGTTGCATCTTGTCCCAACTGTCAGGTAGTCAGGCCTGCCCCACCTCTCGCCCCCACACAGGAATGGGAATGTCCTAGGGGCCCATGGTCCAGGATTCACATTGATTTTGCTGGCCCTACCAGAGGGCACACTTTCCTTATTATAGTTGATGCATATTCCAAATGGCTGGAGGTTATCCCTATGGCATCCACCACAACTGAAGCTGTCATCAAACAGCTTAAAAAGCTTTTTGTAACTCACGGGTTACCTGATGTGCTTGTTTCTGACAATGGCCCTCAATTTACATCCAACCTTTTTGAATCATATCTAGCACAACAGGGTATCAGACATGCCCTGACAGCCCCTGGGCATCCTTCGGCTAATGGCCGGGCTGAATGTATGGTACGATTTACCAAGGAAAAACTTCAGCAATTGGGTCCAGGGGATATCACTGAGAGAGTTGAAAAACTTCTCAGTGTTCAGCATATCACTCCCAACCCCTCAACTAATTGTAACCCCAGCTGAATTGTTGATGGGTAGGAAACTCAGGTCTCCCCTTGACCGCCTCATCCCACTTACGCACCAACGCACCACTAGATTCCACTAGCAAAATTCGCACATTCACTGTGGGTGATTCTGTTTATGCTAAGAACCTCATGGGTGAACCATTATGGATTCCTGCTGAGATAACCCAAATCACAGGCCCCAGGTCTTACAGGGTACAAACGGAGGATGGTGTCCTCTGGAGCAGGCACATTGATCAGTTAAGATCCAGATTGCCTCAGGAGCATCGCTTTGCTCCTCTCTGGTTCCCATACCTACTGCCTCTTCTAGGGGAAGGGAGGATTATGAGAGTAATCAGCAAGTAAGAGTCAACCCCATGTGTAACGAGCTAACATGACAGGAACCATCCCAAAACCTGTCACAATACCAACAACCATTTTCACAAATGGAAGATTGCACATCACTACCTGATTTAGGTGCTGACATTGGGTTGGAGATGGATTGGGAGGAGAGACCAGGTTGTAGTAACCAAATAGGTTCTACCATTACTGCAAGTCCAAGTAAGGAAATGTCAGCAGACACATTTCCTCTCTCACAAGGTGAGAACCTTAAAACATCTGAACCACATAGGTCTCAACGTACACGTAAGAGCCCCACCTATTTAAAAGAATACATTAGATAGGTTGGGGTTTGAGTATGGACTGAACCTAGTGGGGAGGGGTGTTATGTATGTAGGTTTGAAGTCATTGGTTTAGTTTGAACTGTTCTTGTAAAATGTTGGAAATGATTGGTTTAAAAAGTGCGGGAAAACCCTGCACTCTGATTGGCTGTCAACTGCGGCTGCTGGCTATAAGTAGCAGCCGCAGCCCAGCCAAATCGGGTCCGTTCTGAGCTGTAGTCACTAATAAACTAAGAGCTTGAAGCACTCTACGTCTGTCTCTTCATGCAAACTTAACATTAATTTCTTTGCTTGATAGTTGTGAGTCAAAGTCATTGAGAGTTGGGCAGTACACAAGTTTATTACTGTTATTATTTACTCCCCTCCCCATTCCACATTATCCTCACGAGAGCACCCAACGGATGCTATTTTTCACTAGGCAGCCTTGAATATCCTATCGCTGAAATTATTTTTTCTATCCCCGGATGCCTTCTTTGTTTTTCCTTCCCTCTCTGCCCCCTCCCTCTTTCCCAGGGGATAGCCTTTAAGTCTTACATAGTCCTTCACATTTTGAGGATGAACATGCCCTGATAAATGCCAGTCCGAGGAGATGCATCAGACCATTTTTCAGTTAAATGAGCACATAATGAAATTAAAGCAATACAAACAATAAAACTGCCAAGATAAATTGCAGCGCTTTTGTGGAAGTACAGCTAGATTAATCTATGGTTATGAAAATTAGAAAGCATCTAGTAGCACTTTTTGAGGCCAAACATTGTATTAAAAGGCATAAGCTTTCTTGAGCTGCAGCTCATTTCATCTAATGAATGGAGTGGCTTAACTACATTGGGATGAAATGGGGAGGGGAAGGTGGGGAATACTGAGTGGTTATGAAGATTGTATGGAGGTCAAATTATGAATGAAAAACTGCTGGTGACCTTCTACTGCTGCACCATAGAGAGTATCTTAACTTACTGCACCTCTGTATGGTTTGCCAATTGCACAGTGGCAGATAGGAAAGCACTCCAGAGGGTTAATTCATTGTCCAGAAGATCATTTGTTGCCCTCTCCCCTCTTTGGAAGAGCTTTATAGCTCCCGCTGCCTTAAGAAAGTTCAAAACATTCTCAAAGATCCATCTCATCCTGGGAACCCTTTTTTTGAACTATTACCAACTGGCAGATGGTATAGAATGATAAAAACAAGGACAAATAGGCTGAAAAACAGCTTCTATCCCAGGGCAGTAACTATATTGAATTCTACTGTATAGTGCAGTGTTGGTGCAGTGTCAGGAGTTTTCAATTCAATGTGTGGAGTGTGAAGGATGTGTGTTTGTGTTTATTTTCATGGTCACGATGTGCACTGAAGGTGTTTGATGAAGTGCAATGACAATAAAGTAAACTAAACTAAAATTATAGGTACATTATCAATTAACAATTGTAATGCAGGTAGTCCCCAACTTATGACCACAATTGAGCCCAAAATTTATGTTATTAAGCGAGACATTTGTTAAGTGAGTTTTGCCACATTTTACGACCTTTCTTGCCACATTAGTTAAGTGAACCACCTCAGTTGTTAAATTAGTAACCTGGTTGCTAAGTGAATTTGGTTTCCCCATTGACTTTACTTGTCAGAAGGTCCTAAAAGTTGGTCACATGACCCCGGGACTCTGCAACTGTCATAAATATGAACCAGTTATCAAGCATCCCGAATGTAAATCACGTGATCATGGGGATGTTGCAATGATCATAAGTGTGACAAATGGTCATAAGTCACCCTTTTCAGTGCCGTTGTAACTTTGAACAGTCACTAAGTGAACTATTGTAAGTCGAGGACTATCTGTATGTTAAAAGCCCACTGAATTCATTCAGGCTTTCTGAGATACCTGTGCAACCCTTTGATATATGTAAGCTCAGGTATCTCACACTCAGTTGTGCTGATTTGGTTTGTTTGTCTGTTCCAAACTGCTACTTTGAAATCTGTAACAGAATTAGATACAGATTAACTGAGTTGGAAGGGACCTTCACCTTGTAGGTCATCTAGTCCAAACCCCCGTCCAAGCAGGAGACCCTACACCATTTCTGACAGATGGCAGTCCAGTCTCTTCTTGAAAGCTTCCAGTGATGAAGTTCCCACAACTTCTGAAGGCAACTTCTATTCCATTGGTTGATTGTTCTCACTGTCAGAAAATTTCTCCTTATTTCTAGATTGAATCTCTCCTTGATCAGCTTCCATCCATTATTCCTTGTCTGGCCTTCGGATGCCTTGGAAAACAGCTTGACCCCCTCCTCTCTGTGGCAGCCCCTCAAATACTGGAACACTTCTGGGTGGTTAAAATATTCTGTTATTACTTGTTTTAAATCCTGATGTCAATTGTGTTCCATTAATTCTTTTGCACAAAATCCAGCCGGTACGTCCTAATAGAATCTGGAGGGATTTTGCTGGCAGGTGATAGCACATGTCACACTAGAGCAGTGCTTCCCAAACGTTTCCTTCATTACACCAAACTGCTTATCAGAAAATTTTACCAAATTTTGAGGACTGGTGTTAAGCCCCTTCCTGGTTGTAACCTGAGAACCACCTACATTATAAAAACAGTATCACCAAATAATCTTTATGTTATTTCAACAAATTTCCATTGGTAATATAATCAATTACCATCTTAAAAGTAATACTTTAGGAGATTTCTGAATATGTTTTAGTACACATGGCAACCTTTAAGTCAATTTAAATATCGTTGTGAAGGATAATGGGTTCATATGTTGTTACTCAAAAAAAACCACCCACTTTTACCCAATTCTGAGTAATATATGCAGATTTCAGAAGCCTTTCATTAGAGGAAGAACATGGTTAAGGCACCTGTAGCCTGGTGTGGAAAATTGTTGGAGCACATGATGGTGATGTTGGGGTAAATATGGGCAAAGTAGACAGTTGGGGTTGTTTCAGGGCTTTGTTCTCACATTGACACATCCTATTGTTTCTGCTTATTTGCAAGAATCTTTTTCTGGATGATTGGCTGTCTATATGCAAGTATGGGTCTGCTACCAAATGCCGGGCTGTTGCCCAGTATAGTTTATAGCTTATTAATAATGTGTTTTGAGTTGTGTGAACTATAAGCTATAAGCTACCAATCAGTGGTAATCTGTGGTTCTGTTTTTGAGGTCTGTTTTTTAATTGGCCCTCTTGGCTCCATTCATTTGTACACGGATTTCTCTAGATGGGTAGATCAATCTCCTAAATGCCTAGTTTAATTTCATCAGTTGAACATCCTTGTCAGAACAAACACAATTGCAACAAAGATCCTGGCTCTGTCTAGACAATAATGTGCTGTTGTTAGACTGTATTCCCCTTCCTCATGCTGGGATTGAGAAAGCCAGTTGTTTTCTTCTGTGAGGATGTGGCTCATTCAGTTCCCCTGCAGGTCTTTCCTCTCTGCCCCCACGACTGCTTCATCCACTGCCACAGATGCCTCCAGTGGAGTGTTCCTTTATTTTATTTTTTTCATTCATTCATTCATTTATTTGTTTGTTTTGTTTGTCAAGCATGTATGAGAAAACAAGTATAAGTATGAACATAACATATAAACATATAAGTATAAACAGGTATAAGTATATACATAATAAATGAGTACGAATAAATGGACAGGGATGGTAGGACAGGGACGGTAGGCAGGGGTGGGATTCTACCGGTTCGGACCAGTTCTATAGAACCGCTTGATTCCACGCAGTTCGGAGAACCGGCAAATCGTGGCCCTGGCTGGCCCCTCCCCTCTCTGCCCACCCCTCCCCTCCCCGCCCAGTCAGTCCTTATCGCGCATGCGCGACATCACTGACTGCGTTCTCCACCGCCCAGTCACTCCTTAAGGTATTTCTTTTTCCCTCCCTCCCGACTATCAGCTGTTCCGATGATCAGCTGTGTCGGGATCCCCCAAGCTGTCTTACTACTTCACCCAAGAGGCTTCACTGAGGCCCAGGAGGCCCAAAACAGAGTGTTGGGGGGGGTATTGAGCGCCCCCCAGGCTCCATTTTTTTGCCTTCCTGGGCCCCAGGGAAGCCTTCTGGGACTAAAAATGACCCCCCAGGAGGCTTCCTGCAAAAGGGGGAGAGGTGCTGCTCCAGAAAAGAAGCAGCCACACCCACCCAGTCACATGGCCATGCCTAGTCACACCCACAGAACCGGTTATTAAAAAATTTGAATCCCACCCCTGACGGTAGGCACACTACCTTATGCATTACACCTTACAGACTACTTATGAACAGTAGACAGTTTAAGGTTAAATTTTGGGGGGGGTTGAGGATGTAACAACAGAGTCAGGTAGTGAGTTCCAGGTATTGACCACTCTGTTACAGAAGTTGTATTTTCCGCAATCGAGTTTGGAGCGGTTAACATTGAGTAATCTATTGGGTAATGTATTATTACGGTTGAAGCTAAAGTAGGCAGCCTTCATCTTCAACAAATGCTAGCCGGTAAGGGCAGGGAAGTTACCTTCAGCCACAAAGGATAGAATTGCTGGATATCAAACATGTTCAGCAATGTATTCAATTCAGCTCCTAGAAATGGGAAAGTAAAGTGAAAGGATGAGGAGTTGTTATGAAGAGGGATTCCTTTAGGTATAGCTAGGATGTGTGTGTGTGTGTGTGTGTGTGTGTGTAATGTTTGCTAGATCTCTTTCTACCAAGCCACATCTTATTTTGTGTGACCAGAATGTTGCTATGATGATGCACATTGTGCATCCAATTGTACCATTCTTAACTTCTAGCATGAATGACCTCCTGGAATTAGCTAAAGAGTGAAGGGCATGGCTTTCTAGCAAATATGAGTTTTGTCATAACTTAAAAAAAAAGACCCACATATAAATGACCCATTATTCAATGCAGAATTAATCCTGCAGATGTTTCATGGACAGCAGGCCCTAAAAACCCTGACTGGCATTTTCCAAAAAAAAAAAAAAGGCAGAAAGATCTAATAACAAGAGCAGGAAGAAAGACAAGGAAGAAGACAGGAGGAGGATGAAGGGATTGGCCATGGCCCCATCTGGAGGTCAAGCATTTGCAATTGTAACTCCAGGAATGTGTTGGGAGGATTAGTCAGACCTCCTAGAGCAGTGTGCCTATCAGTTGGTTATCATCAAGCAGGGGATTCTATTCTCATGAGTAGGCTTGGGCGTATTTAAATAACTTCTGAGAACGTCCACTTATGGCATGTTAATTGTTTGTGAAAGGCCTACCTGTGCAATGCTATATAGTAGAAGCCAGGAAGGCTGGAGAAGATAAAGAAACTATGAGGAAGGGCTCCTGAAGAAGAGAAACAAATACTTGCCATAAGGGGACTCCTTTGCTAGATGACCCACATGTAAAAATGGAGGATTCTTGTGAGTCTCAGCTACCTTCAGGAGCCCTATCAACGTTTCCACAATATATTTAGTTTAATTAGAATTAACTTGTCTTCTTAACTCATATACTGAACCCTAAACAGACTAAATGGACTGGATTTATACAGTGTGCTAAGCCCTAACATGTCCATGATTAACACTACTCAAATTTAGTATACTGTACAAATGCAACTGCTGAATCATTAAATTAAAAAAGGAGTCCCTGTGGATTTTACTCCACCAGTCATTGCCGACCAAAGGGGGCAATGCTCCTCTCCATTTCAAGGCCATTGACTCAGCACTGTCATTTCTGTGGTCATGTGGCCAACATGATGTCACGGAACGCTGCTACTTTCCCACCATAGTGGTACCTATTTATCTACTTGCACTTGTATGTATTTGTATTTTGTATTTATTTGTATGTATTTGTACTTATTTATTTATTTAGTCATGTTTGTGTAGTGTAGTGTATATTGGAGGTGGTGACCCTTTGAGAGCTGTATGCAACGAAATTTCATTTTAATGCATGCCTATTAGTTTACATTCCAAGTGACAATAAAGTTATTCTAAGTCTAAGTCTTGCATGCTTTCAAACTGCTAGATTGGCAGGAGGCCAGAGCAAGGACAGGAGCTCATCCCATCATGTGATGATCAGGTTTGAACATGGGCTGCCGGCTGTCCAGCTGACTAGCTCCAGTGTTTTAATGGCTGAGCCACTGCACCACCTGAATCTTTAAATGCCTTGGTTTGTAGAAAGACAGCTGCCCAGTAGTGGCATGGCAGCTTTGCCTGCGTGGTGCAGAAAACAGTCACATGCATAGGGGTACCAATAGCAAGTATGACCACATAGGCATGGCCAGTCTTGATCTGATACATGGCTAGACATGTGTGTCAAATATCCTATGGAAGTCTGTTGAATTAGAATCACAGGATCCAATCTTTCAGTGGCTATATATACATTTCCTGCCATCTTCCCATTCCACAATGCAAGAGAAATGCAAGGAAATTGGCCAATATAGAAACATTTGATAGCCTTCTTAAGGCAGCAGCTGCCGGATTCACATATCTAAGGAGAATCTCAGAGGAAAAGGATAAAGGAAAGCCTCTAAGAATAGGAGGAAGTACAAGAAAAGGAATCCTCCTGGGTTGAGGGTGGAAAGAAGAAATGACAATACAGTACCTGATTTCCACATTTTATTTATTTATTTTTAATTACATTTATATGTCGCCCTTCTCCGGAGACTCAGGGCGGCTTACAATTTTTGGGATACAACCCAGTGTGCTCAGCAATAGCCTTTTTTCCATTGTATATGCCTGCTTATTACTAAGCGGCATTTTACAAGGTCAGCTAATTGCCCCCAACAATCTTGGGTCCTCAATTTACCTACCCCGAGAGGATGGAAGGCTGAGTCAACCTTGAGCCTGGTGGGATTCGAGCCTGCACTAATTGCAGGCAGCTGGAACTTAAATGCAGGCAATTAACAGCCTGAGCCACCAAGGCCCTTTTTACACAGGTAGGCCTTTCACAAACATCACCTAGGTTAAACCAACATTGTGCTTAAAAAGTGACAATGTGCCCCATCTTTATAAACGCAACCATGTCAGGCATACATAGGTATGATAGGGTGATGAGATTAAGGCAGGGGTGAGGAACCTGTGGCCCCCCCAAGCTCCCTTTGTGCAATGTAGCTTTTTGACTGTGGCTGCTGAAGACTGATAGCATAATTTCCTGCCTTTTGAAGTGGGAAATGGATGCAACAGTAGCCTCACATAGGCATATCATAGCTAAAAAGAATAAATTCTCTAAAACTCCTTCCAAGGTCTTTGCACTTGTGTAATTTGACCCCATCCACTTAGGACCCTTCGCCTTTCTCTCCCAAGAAAGTGTTAAGTGTGACTTTGGTCCTTTTGACAAATTAAAATCGGCCTGTTCTTGGAACAGTGCCCAAGATATCATGGAAAAGATGACTTAGGAGGAGGGATTTGAAAGAATTAAGAAAAGTGTCCGCAAAGAAGCATTCTTAGAGATAGTTCCAGAGGCTGCAAAGGGGGGGAAACTGACCCCAAACTTTCTGTTGCTAAGTAAGATAGCTGTAAGTGAATTTTGCCCCATTTTACAACCTTTCTTGTCACAGTTATTGCCATCATAAATCTGAGTCAGTTGCCAAGCCTCTGAATTTTGAACACGTGACCATGGAGTTTCTGCAATGGTCATAAGTGTGAAAAACAGTCATAGGTCACTTTTCTCAGTACTGTTGTAACTTCTAACCATCACTAAATGAATTTTGTTGTAAATTGAAGACTACCTATATAACTTTAGCAAGACACCTTCAGGTAGTCCTCGACTTACGATCACAATTAAGCCCAGAATTTATGTTGTTAAATGAGAAATTTATTAAGTGAGTTTTGCCTCATTTTTATGACTTTCCTTGGCACATTTGTTAAGTGAATCACTGCAGTTGTTAAATTAGTAACATGCTTGTTAAGTGAAACTGGCTTCCCCATTGACTTTGCTTGTCAGAAGGTTGCAAAAGGTGATCACATGACCCCAGGATGCTGCAACAGTCATACATTCTAATGTAGATCACATGACCATGGGGTGCTGCAAGATCATAAGTGTGAAAAAAGGTCATGTCACTTTTTTCAGTGTTGTAACGGTCACTAAATGAACTGTTGTAAATCAAGGACTACCTGCATTTACAACATTTTGCACCTCTTGATTCTGTTCCTACTAGTGTGAAAATAGGAACTAAAGTACAGATATTCTAACCCTTTACTATTTGTAAGCCTATCCCTTATGCTGTTTTCTCTGGATTTTATCACAGTTAAACAACCCGAAATGTTTACTTGCTCAGTGGAAGAGAAAGAGAGGGCTTTCATCTATCTTCAGTTAATGCAGTTGTAGGCGTAACATTTGTACTATTCCTGGATAATCTCCATGCTTGTGATCACATGACATTTTCCCTGTTTAGCAACTGAAGTGACTGATTTGTGAATTAGAAATAATGCAACTAAAGCCATTATGAGGTTCATTTTCCATCTATATTGTAGGAATTGCATGGAACTTGGAGGTTGGCCATATTCCCATTGTTGGGAATTTCAGACTTCTGGATACTGAGCCATAGTATTATGACATATTATTATTGTTCATCACTGAATATAATTGTGAGCAGAGGACATCACTTTAAGAATAGCACTAGCACTTAGATTTATATACCACTTCATAGTGCTTTACTGCCCTTTTCAACCAGTTTACAGAGTCAGCATATTACCCCTAACAACCTGGGTCTTCATTTTACCAACCTCGGAAGGATGGAAGGCTGAGTCAACCTTGAGCTGGTGAGGATTGAACTCCTGGCAGTGAGCAGAGTCAACCTGCAATACTGCATTCTAACCAGTGGTGGGATTCAAATTTTTTTTACTACCGGTTCTGTGGGCATGGCATGGCTTGGTGGGTGTGGCTTGGTGGGCATGGCAGAGGAAGGATACTATAAAATCTCCATTCCCTCCCCACTCCTGAGGGAAGGTTATCACTGGTTCTCTGAACTACTCAAAATTTCTGCTACCGGTTCTCCAGAACTGAGCAGAACCTGCTGAATACCACCTCTGATTCTAACCACTGCACTACCATTGCTCATAAGAATGTAAATGTCTTATATATTAGACTTATGACCCATCTGATGTATTCACATAATATGACTTATCAAATGATACTTATATATAAGTATATAAGTTCCAATAACATGATAATTCATAAAGTAACCAAATAAGTTGGATCTTCACAATATAAGAGTCCACAAAAGCAGCATCCAAGGCTAACATTATTAGTATGCCCAACTGTGTGTCTACTAAGGTTTTAATCGCATTGGATAAAAGTTGCCATAAATCTAGCATCTTATTCCTCTCACTGGCCAACCAGAAACCAATATCCCATTAGTACAGTACTTCAGTCACAGGTTCCTTCTGAACCTGTGAGTTGTACATTTGACAACAGTTAATAGCTATTGAGAAAACCCTTATCCTCCATGAATTTGTCTTGTTCCTTTAAAGCAGCAGGCTCGAACCTTTCCGGCTTTGTGGACTGGAGGGAGAGATGGCAAGGGAATGACGGGTGAGCGCCCGCACACATAGCTCCATTTGCGCAAGTGGCAGAAATATGCGCTAGCCACTCACACTCAAATGGAGCTTTGTGTGTGTGCTTGTCTGCAACTTCTGCAGCCTGGTTCTGAACGGGCTGTTGCCCAGTACTAGGCTACAGCCCAGGGCTTAGGGACCCCTTCTTTAAAGTCATCTATGCTCAGTTATTGCCTCATGTTGCATCAAGAAAATAATTGGTTTAGCTATATGTTATTTACAGCTATTCCTGTTTTTTGTATCTTCAATCATTAACTAAAGCAAAGTTCTACTAGTGTGGGAAAAGGAGATAAAATTACTTTTGTGTCCTTCATTTTTTATTATAACAGCCTTGTGGATGACCTAATATCCTTCTAGCCCCTTGACTTTTTTGTGCACCATGATGAAGTTTACTCTTGCTAGTTAACAGATAACAGATAATCAGAGTTGGAAGGGACCTTGTAGGTCATCTAGTCCAACCCCCCCAAGCAGGAGACCCTACACCATTTCTGACAAATGGCAGTCCAATCTCTTCTTGAAAGTCTCAAGTGATGGCGCTCCCACAACTTCTGAGGGCAAGGTGTTCCATTGGTTGATTGTTCTCACTGTCAGAAAGTTTCTCCTCAACTAGCCAAAACCACAAGTTTAACAGCAAAGAGAATCAAAAGGAAAGTCCCAATCATGCTGCCAGCTCTATTGATCAACATTGGAAGGTCTAAGTTCTGTTAAGGTACGCTACTGAAAAAAAGCTCTGAATCTGTTTTGTCTGCATTGTGTACAATTATGTCGCCTTCTATAAAAGCTCTGAAGCTGTTTTGTCCATATTGTGTTTGTCCCCTAGATTCTAAATGCTACCCACAACTTCCAGCCTTCTAAGTTTCAGTCACATCATATTCTCATTTGCACAACCAGATGCAATTTTGATTCCCAAAATAAAAGGAAAAAGAAGGCATTCTGTGCCTTCTCTTTCTCAAGTGGAAGAAAGGACAAAACCCAGATTGATTTTCCATAAATAATGGCTTGACCATGAGCCAAAAATCTAGTTTTTCCAAATGTTGCTGAACTATAACTCCCAGTATTCCTAATTGTTACACATACAAGCTTTGATTCTCGAGAACTGTGGGTCAGCACTATTTGAAATGTAAATAGTAGCTGTAAATATGTATGAAAATTGTTATCATATTGATACAATGTGTCTCATATAGGCACCTATAGTAGTTCAATACTTTCATTATACTGTATTACATGAAGTGGGACCCAAGAGGAAATTGCCTATAGTGCAGAAGATGACCATCATTGCAATCACAGATGATAAGCTCCAGTTGGCAGCAACAACTGAAGCCCTCTCATAGCCCATCCATGATCAAATATTATTTGAGATAACATACAAGTGTCTGGAAGAAGTGTCTCAAAGAAGTGTCTTCATGTGTAAACATGAAATATGTATTTTTAAAATTTGTAAATGTCATTATAAAGTTAGTGGTCCTGATAGTACACTATGGTTACAAAGGTAAGAGGGAAATTGTGTTATATAAATTTTAAATCCAACCAATTAATTCCAAGGGTTTAGATTTGGCCACTTGTTTGGAATGAAGTGTTCCCCAGAAAAGTAACTCCCCAAAATTTCATGAAAACTCTAATTGGGACTAACTTCTCTTCCAGTATGTGTGATTCAGTGGTGGGGTTCAAAAATTTTTACTACTGGTTCTGTGGGCATGGCTTGGTGGGCATGGCAGGGGAAAGATACTGTAAAATCTCCAGTCAGAGGCAGTATTTGCCAGTTCTCTGAACTACTCAAAATTTCCGCTACCTGTTCTCCAGAACTGGTCAGAACCTGCTGAATACCACCTCTGGCATGATTGCTATGAAGTCCAAGAAAAACTCTGAATATTTTACTGGATGAGATTTCTCTAGCTGTTCCATCTTCATTCCTGTTTCAGTTTGTAACCCTCCCTCCCAGCCATGGAAAGGGGACAACAATCAAGCAAACATATATAGTCCCCCATACCTGCTAGCAGCTGTCCAATGGTAATAATTTATTGCTTTCGTTCTGGGGAGTGGGGAAAAAGGCAGAAAGAGAAATTACAGGCTTTGGTGCAGAACTGAACAGCGGGGACAGAGAATTAATGGATACAGAATATTTGTGTCCCCAACAAGCTAAAATTAATAAGGATACCAGTGCATGTAAAATAGATGTTTGTGCAGATAAGATTATCAACCTTGCTGTCAACCAAAACCAAGCATTTAATAGTGAGTGCCATACCATGTGCATTAATCAAACAGGTGGCAAGAAAGTAGGGGCAGGCAGGCACAACACAGGTTATGTAGACAGTAAACACAGCATCAGACATAAAGATCTCAAGTGCCTATACACAAATGCACCAAGTCTGGGGAACAAACAGGGTGAACTCGAACTACGAATACATGAAGGTAGATATGATATTGTTAAGTTTGCATGGAGAGGCAGACACGGAGCGCTTCAGCTCTTAGTTTTATTGTGACTTCAGCTCAGAACGGACCCGATTTGGCTTAGCCGAGGCAGCTATATAGCGGCTGCCTCGACTGACAGCCAATCAGAGTGCAGGGTTTTCCCGCACTTTTTAACCAATGATTTCAAACACTTTACAAGAACCACCAATCAATTCAAACTCTGCATACATAACACCGCTAGGTTTAGTCCATACTCAAACCCCATCTATCTAATGTATTCTTTTAAATAGGTGGGGCTCTTGCGTACATAGAGACCTACGTGGTTCAGGTTTTTTAGGAGTCTCACATTTTGATAAAGGAAATGTATCTGTCAACATCTCCATGCTTGGACTTCTAGTCAAGGTAGAACCTGTTTGGTTACTACAACCTGGTCTCTCCTCCCAGTCCATCTCCAGCCCAATGTCACCCCCTAAGTCTGGTAGTGATGTGCAATCCTCCATTTCAAATAAGGGATGTTGGCACTGTGACAGGCTTTGGGATGGTTCCTGTCATGTAGGGTCGTTACACATGGGGTTGATTCCTACCTGCTGATTACCTCCATTATCTCCCCCTTCCCCCCTAGAGAAAGGTGTGGGTATGGAATCCAGAGAGGAGCAAGGGCCATGTTCCAGAGGCAGTCTGGACCTTAACTGATCTATGTGCCTACTCCACAAGAGACCAGTTTCAGTTTGAACCCTGTAAGACCTTGGGCCCGTGATTTGGGTTACCTCAGCAGGAATCCATAGTGGTTCACCTACAAGGTTTTTAGCATAAACAGAATCACCCACATGGAATGTACGAGGCTTGCTAGTGGAGTCTAAGGGAGCATTGGGTGTGTAAGTGGGATGAAGGCGATCCAGGGTGGACCTAAGTTTTCTGCCCATCAAAAGCTCAGCAGGAGTTAGATTAGTGGATGGGCTGGGAGTGATGTGTTGGATACTAAGAAGTTTCTCCACTTTCTCAGTGATGTCCCCAGGACCCATTTGTTGGAGTTTCTCCTTAGTAAAGCGAACCATATGTTCAGCCCAGCCATTGGCCGAAGGATGCCCAGGGGCAGTAAGGGCATGTCTGATACCCTGCTGTGCTAAATATGATTCAAAAAGGTTGGAAGTAAATTGAGGACCATTGTCAGAAATGATGACATCAGGTAACCCATGAGTTACAAAAAGTTTCTTAAGCTGT
This sequence comes from Naja naja, assembly GCA_009733165.1. Lineage (NCBI taxonomy): Eukaryota > Metazoa > Chordata > Lepidosauria > Squamata > Elapidae > Naja > Naja naja. The sequence goes on along the minus strand of CM019148.1, from coordinate 26,413,199 downwards.
TTGATGACAGCTTCAGCTGTGGTGGATGCCATAGGGATAACTTCTAACTATTTGGAGTATGCATCTACTATGATAAGGAAAGTGTGCCCTCTGGTAGGGCCAGCAAAATCAATGTGAATCCTGGACCAAGGGCCCCTAGGACATTTCCATTCCTGTTTGGGGGTGAGAGGTGGGGCAGGCCTGACTTCCTGACAGTTAGGACAGGATGCAACCCAGTTCTCAACCATTTTGTCAATACCTGGCCACCATACATAACTCCTGGCCAATCCCTTCATTCTGACAATTCCCGGATGACCCTCATGCAACATTTCCAAAACCTCTTTCTGTAGTTTTGTACAAATAACCACCCTGTTACCCCACAAAATACATCCTCTTAATACAGATAACTCAGTTTGTCTGGACTTAAAAGGTTGGGAAAATTAAGGTAGATCTTGTAGTGGCCAACCTTTTTTGATCCAGCCTACAATAGGAGCCAATAAATTGTCTTTGGCAGTTTCTCTGGCAATCTCAGCAGCATGGACTGGAAGCTTGGCAACAGTTTCTAGAAAAAAGGTGTAAGTCTCAGGAGCAGGGTCCTCAGTGTGTGAAGGAAGTGGGCAGCGACTCAAAGCATCTGCGTGCCCAATGTCTTTTCCAGGTCTGTGGATGAGTTTGTATGAATAAGCAGCAAGAAATTCGGTCCATCTCAGCATTCTTGGTAACAGGATCATGGGCGTTGGTTTGTCCCCTGCCACAATGCCTAAAAGAGGTTTGTGATCTGTAACAATGGTAAATGTTCTCCCATATAAATACTCATGGAATTTCTTGACAGCTGCCACAATTGCCAAAGCTTCCTTATCCAGTTGGCTGTAGTTTCTCTCTGCTTTAGTCAAAGTGCAAGAGTAAAATGCAATAGGGGCTTCCCTTCCACTGGGAAGCATGTGGCTCAACACCCCCCACTTCAAAAGGGGATGCATCACAAGTCAGTACAACAGGCAAATTCTCAGAGAACTGTACCAGTACACAATCAGAAGTGATTTGTCTTTTAATATTGTTAAATGCAGCTTGTTCTTTTCTGCCCCAGACCCATGCAGATTTTTTGTCCAGTAATCTATGTAGTGGTTCTGCAGTGGTTGCTTTCTGAGGTAGAAACATATGATAGAAGTTAATGAGCCCCAGGAATGGTTGCAAGTCTGTTTTGCATTTGGCCTGGGGGCTTCTTTGATTGCCTGAACTTTGGCTTCTGTGGGGTGGATGCCATGTTTATCAATCATGTAACCCAAGAATTCCACTTTGTCAGTTCTAAGTGTGCATTTCTCTTCTTTGACTTTTAACCCCGCTTTTTTGAATCTGGTTAGGACTTCTCTGAGTTTCTCGTGTAACTGAGTGTCATTTTCAGCAGAGATTAAAACGTCATCAAAATAAGGCACCACCCTGGCAACCCTTGTAGCATCCTTTCCATAAGGCTTTGGAAAATGCCTGGTGCCACACTTACTCCAAATTGCAACCTTTTGCATTTGAAAGCACCTCTATGGGTTACAATGGTTTGGGCTTCTGCAGTTGCATCATCAACTGTTAACTGTTGATATGCCTGGGCCAGGTCCAATTTGGTGAAGACTGTGCCCCGCCAAGAGAATGTAATAAATGATGCACTACTGGAACTGGATATGCTCTGTTGGCGCATGGTTCAATGTCCCCTTGTAGTCTCCAGATTCTCACAGACCCATCAGCCTTGACTGGTGTGACTATGGGTGTCTCCCACCTGGAGTGATCAGTGGGCTCTAAAACCCCTTGGGCTATTAGTTTATCTAATTGTGCATCAATTTTTTCCTTTAAGGCAAATGGGACCCTTCTGGGTTTTAAACGGATTGGTTGTACCTTGGGATCTAGGTTAAATGTGATGGGGGTCCCCAAGTACTTGCCTAATCCGTCGCTGAAGACCTCTGGAAACTCAGACTTCAAGGCCTCTTCCCACTCAGTGTTGCTCACGTGATTGATGCCAGTCACCTCGATGCCCAGTGGGTTGAACCATTCAAGTCCCAGCAAACTTGGGCGATCCTTGTCAACGATGGTCAGGGGTAGACGTTTGGTGTGGCCTTTGAACTTCACGTTGAATTCTCTTGTTCCAACTACTGGAATCTTGTTCCCTTGGTAGTCTTTAAGAGTCAATGCCTGCTTCTTGAAGTGAGTCTTCTGAATATCTGGTAACAGTCTTTGAATAGTGTCCCATGAGACCATAGATAAGTATGAACCTGAGTCCACTTCCATTTGGCAAGGCCTTCCTTCAATAGGTATGTTGACATGCACTTTTCTGTTATTTAAAGAAGATGAATGACCAATAGTTACTGTCTAATGAGTTTCATTCTTCCTAGTTGCTTCTGTGCTGTGCTCCATTTTCTCACTGAGGTTGTTTGGCTTGAATTCTTTGTCTTTGTTTGCAGCAAACTTCCTTCTGTTTGGTGGAGTTCTGGATGATTTGGAGACTCTTGCTAGGTGCCCTCTTTTTTCACAATGGAGGCAAATGATGTCTAGAAACTTGCATTCAGTGCGGGGGTGGCTTCCCCCACAACCTCTGCAGTAGAAATCTTGCCTCTTTCTTCCCAGGTCTTTTCTTTTCCGCTCCATTCTGAGTCTGTAAATTCCTTCCTCCACCTCACTGTAATCTGACTCAGAATCTAGTTCATCACAATGATTTGTGGTAGTCTTTTCCCCATCAGGATGGCTCGTGGCCCTGTTCATCTTCCTCATGGCTGCTGCTGAAGATTTAGTGGCTTCTGCTGAAGATGCTTCTTCTATGGCTTCTTTCAGCGTGATCTTAGGTTTCATTAATAACTTGCTCTGTAGCACCTTGTCTTTAAGGCCCAACACAAAACGGTCGCGCATGGCCTCCTCTAAACTGTTGAATTCGCATGCACCCCCAATGTCTCTTAAACTTGCCAAAAAGTCATTTACGCTTTCGTTTTCCCCCTGATCACGACGATAAAACTCGTGTCTCTTAATGAGGCACGATACTTGTGGCGCGTAATGGGCTCTTAACAGCCTTTCCAGATCAGGCCATGCCATTACCTTCACGTCTGCTGGTCCCGCTAGTGCCTTCACCATCTTGAAAACCGCCGGACCGCAGTACGTGAAAGACCGCCCTCTTCCGCTGCTCGGAAATGGCGGCCAGATCATTTCCCTCCAGATACATTTGAAAACGATCTGCATACGACTCCCAGTCTTCTGCCGTCGGATTAGCGGGCTGGGGGTGTTCATCTCGCTCTTCTTCTGTTCCGCGTTGCCTTCTCTTCAGGGAATCCCATCCTCGTCGCCAGTGTTAAGTTTGCATGAGAGGCAGACGGAGTGCTTCAGCTCTTAGTTTTATTGTGACTTCAGCTCAGAACGGACCCATTTGGCTTAGCCGAGGCAGCTATATATATCCGGCTGCCTCGGCTGACAGCCAATCAGAGTGCAGGGTTTTCCCACTTTTAACCAATGATTTCAAACACTTTACAAGAACAACCAATCAATTCAAACTCTGCATACATAACAGATATAGCTGGAATAACAGAAACTTGGTGGGATGAAACCCATGACTGGAACATACTGGTAGAAGGATACAAACTATTCAAAAAAAAAAACCAGACCCCATAAAAGAGGAGGTGGAGTTGCACTGTATGTAAAGGACCACTATATTGCTACAGAAATGCATGAAACCAAAGATGAAAACCTCCTAGAATGCAATATGGGTCAATGTAAAAGAAAAAAAGAATGACACGGTCATAGGTATATATTATAGGCCACCCAATCAAGCAGAAAAAATAGATGTCCTTTTTGCCAACCAACTAACAAACATGCAGGAAACAGACAACAATAGTAATGGGGGACTTCAATTACCCTGATTTCAACTGGAAAACTAATTCTGCACCAAGTGAGAAATCAAATAAGTTCCTAACCAACCTAGCTGACAACTTTGTTGTCCAAAAGGTAGAGGGTGAAACTAGAGGGACAGCCATACTGGACTTAATCCTTACAAACAGAGAAGAAGTGATAGAGGGAGTTGAAACTGCAGGAACCTTGGGTGAGAGTGACCATGTCATACTAGAATTCAACATAACACAAACAATAGAACATAATGACACCAGAGTCTTGGATTTTAAAAGAGCTGATTTCAATAAACTCAGAGAGAACTTGGGAAAGATTCCATGGATGAAAATCCTAAAGGGGAAAACAACTCAAGAATCTTGGGAAACTCTAAAAGTATGATCATAGAAGCCAGACCAGCACAATACCACTGAGAAAGAAAAACAAGAAATCCAAGAAGAAGCCAGCATGGCTGCACAAAGATCTCTGGAAATGGAAAAAAAGGACAAGTACAAAAAATGGAAAGAAGGACATACAACTAAGGCAGAATATCAGCAGATAGCCAGAAGCTGCAAAGATGAAGTCAGGAAAGCAAAGGCTCAGAATGAACAAAGACTTGCAAATCAAAATAAATTTCTTCCAACATTTCAAAGAAGCTGGCAGAGGTCACCTCAGAACTACTGCACCACATCTTTCAAAAATCCTAGAGCACCAGAGAACTACCAGAGGACTGGAAAAGAGTTGATGTAGTTCCCATCTTCAAAAAGGAAAAAAAAACAGACCCAGGAAACTATAGACCAATCAGCCTAACATCAATACCTGAGAAGATACTGGAAAAGATAATAAAAAAACAGATCTGCCAACATCTAGAAACAAGTAAAGTAATAACTAGCAGTCAGCATGGGTTTGTTAAAAACAGATCATGCCAAACCAATCTTATTTCATTCTTCAACATAGTGACTAAATTAGTAGACCAGCGAAATACTGTGGACATAATATATTTAGATTTCAGCAAGGCATTCGACAAAGTAGACCACAACCTACTTCTTAGTAAGTTAGAAAAAAGTGGAATAGATAGCACCACCACTAGATGGACTCACAACTGGCTGACAAACCATACTCAGCTAGTAGTCCTTAATGGGTTTAAGTCTACATGGAGGGAAATAAGCAGTGGGGTGCCACCAGGTTCTGTCTTAGGCCCAGTACTCTTCAATATCTTCATTAACAACTTAGATGAGGGAATAGAAGGGGAACTTACCAAATTTGCAGATGATACTAAGCTGGCAGGAATAGCTAAAACCCAAGAAGATAGGCTCAAGATCCAGATGGATATTGACAGACTAGAACACTGGGCCGTATCTAACAAAATGAAATTCAATGTAGAGAAAAGGAAAGTCCTATATTTAGGCAAAAAAAACCCTGAAAGTAGACATATAGGCTGGATGAAACCAGGCTCAATAGCAGTAACTGTGAGAGGGATCTTGGAGTCTTAGTGGACAACCAGCTAAATATGAGCCAGCAGTGTGCAGCAGCAGCCAAAAAAGCTAATGCAATCCTAAGTTGCATTAACAGAGGGATACAATCAAGATCAAGTGAGGTACTAATACCACTCTATAAAGCCTTAGTAAGACCACACCTAGAGTACTGCATCCAGTTTTGGTCACCACATTATAAAAAGATGTTGAGACGCTAGAAAAAATACAGAGAAGAGCAAACAGGATGATTAGGGGCCTGGAGACTAAAACATATGAACGGTTACAGGAACTGGACATAGGTAGTCTAGTGAAGAGAAGGACCAGGGGAGACTGATGATAGCAGTCTTCCAATATTTGAGGGGCTGCCACAGAGAGGAGGGGGTCAAGCTATTTCCTAAAGCACCTGTAGGCCAGACAAGGAATAATGGATGGAAACTGAACAAGGAGAGATTTAACCTGGAAATAAGGAGAAACTTTCTGACAGAACAATCAACCAATGGAACAGCTGGCGCTCGGAAGTTGTGGGAGCAGCATCACTTGAGACCTTCAAGAGGTGATTGGACTGCCATTTGTCAGAAATGGTGTAGGGTCTTCCGCTTGGGTAGGTGGTTGGACTAGATGACCTACAAGGTCCCTTCCAACTCTGATTATCTGTTATGTATTCAGCAGGTTCTGACCAGTTCTGGAGAACTGGTAGCAGAAATTTTGAGTAGTTCGGAGAACCGGCAAATACCACCTCTGACTGGAGATTTTACAGTATCCTTCCCCTGCCACGCTCACCAAGCAACGCCCATAGAACCGGTAGTAAAAAAAATTGAATCCCACCACTGCTTTGGTGGCCTTGTGAATTGAAAGCATAGTTATTAAATGACTGCCAGTGTTATCTGTGATGGTCTTTGGTGCCAGCCCAGAAAGGTGTGCTGATTAGGGAAGGGACACAATAGATCAACTATGTCAGTGGCAGATTAAGGCTCACTAGTGCCCTAAGCACTGACAAATATTGGTGCCCCCCTCCTTTGTATATACTGTACAAATGAAGCTATATTCTCAACTTTGTGGTGCCCCCTTTGGGCCTGGTGTCCTAAGCACGTGCTTAGTCTGCGTAATGGTTAATATACACCACTTAACTATGTGACATAGACAGGGCCAAAGGTTGTATACACCAAGCTGGATTTTCAATTCACTCATTGTTCTGATTTAAACAATACATGGAACTGTAAACTTACTATATAGGCTGGCTTCACTTAGCACACTACCAATAAGCATAAGATGTAGCTTGTAGCCAGTCTTTACCTGCTCTGATTAAGCATTTTGTGTGACCACCACCACAGGCAGCTCAAGGTCTCAGTGCTCTTTTCTGTAATTTGCTTGCAGGGTGTCATGTTGCCTTTCCCTCTACAAAGCGAGACCCTTGCTCTGGAAAGAATTGAAGCCACCCAGAGAATGCCAGCCATCTCCTGCTCAGATGACACCAGTCCGTTGCTGCAGAAAGGGCCTCTGTCAGCCCCAAATCTTGCCCAGAGTCAACATTGGAGAAACAACATTTGCATCCATAGCAGCGGCTTCTGCTGTGACGTGCCATTTTCAGAAAACCCAGGGTTCCAGTTTCTCCTGGCTGAGGATTGCTAGAGGATTGCTGGCAGTCCCAATGTGGAATATTTAAAGTACTAACGGAATGCTTCAAAACTGCTTTTCATAACAGAGTGTTGATTTGAAAGCGGGAAGAATATGTTTAAGTAATCCAGACCAGTCCTCATTTAGAAGACCTTAATCTAACTGGGAACTCTCTGAGCCTTTCAAGAAATTGTTATGAACTTTGCTTGTTGAGGAAGACCTGCAAAATATTCACCCACCAAGTACAACGTGCATCCTGCAGGCAAGCACTGCACTGGTTAGTCCAATGGCACCATTAGGTTATGTGCATTTTAAACATTCATAAGCAAAACAGGGATCAAATCCACCCCGTGGTGCTTGCAATCTAAATTTGGGGAACTGGAGAAATAACAGCATGTGGAATTTAATTACTTTTTTTATTTCCTTAATAAGCTGCCTCAATTCTCCAAGGGTCTCTAGAGGTAACATACAAATTAAAAATGCAAATAGAATAAACAATAAGGGCAACAAGGATAATAATATATATTAGTATACTGGAAAGAAAACATTGTACAGCATCCAAGAGTAAAATACTAATATTAATACAGGATGCTAATTTGCCCTGACCTGAAACAGTCACCTCTTTAAGTGTTTTTCTAAATGTTAATAAAGTCAGGGGATATGTGAACGTGGCAGAGATACTGACCCACACACAGGGCTGGACATAGGAAAGGCATGTCTCCAAAATCATCCACAAGATGATACAATGTCAAGGATGGAAACTCAAGCTTCACCACTCAGCTCTAATACTGCAGGCAGACATAACTGGAAGAAGGTAGTCCTTTGAGAAACAAGAGCTAATAAGAATTCAGTGGTAGAGAATGTGGTTTGAGTTATTTCACTGGAGGATGAAGATATATGGGGAAAGAGAAAACATAAGTATTTTCCCCAACACATTTAACCAGGTCAAATAATAGTCTACTGTAGCAGTAGACTCCACTAAGTAGACCAATCCGGGCTGTGACCCCTCCCTGGGGCGGGTTTTGGGTTTTTAAATTATTTTAAATTTTAGAGGTACTATTTTGGGCTTGTGATCTGTTTAATTCCTTTTTAATTATTTATTGTGGTTGTTTTAGTTGTGAGCCGCCCTGAGTCTTCGGAGATGGGGTGGCATACAAGTCCAAATAATAATTAATTAATTAATTAATTAACCCAACACATTACCTTGACTAGTGCTAGCCAATTTGGTTTTTTTGTGACATAGAATATCATGTAAACTTTTTAGGTTAGGTGATGGGTTAATGCATGTATATGAGCCCACTATTAGTGTCTGTAATGGGTTCTGGCTGTTGTATGAATAAAATCTAAAAAGCTTTGCAGCAGCGGTCAATCATGACATTTCAAGGCAGGAATAGGCATTGACATTTCAGTATTCTGCAATCATCTGTAGGCAGAAAAGGTAATGAGGGTGAAAAAGTTATAATGTTTTAGAGATTTTGTGGCCATTTTTGTTATATATGCAGGTTTGAATGTCATTGGTTAAGTTTGAACTGTTCTTGTAAAATGTCAGAAATGATTGGTTTAAAAAGTGCGGGAAAACCCTGCACTCTGATTGGCTGGCAACTGCGGCTGCTGGCTATAAGTAGCAGCCGCAGCCCAGCCAAATCGGGTCTGTTATGAGCTGTAGTCACTAATAAACTCTTCACTGAAGCACTCCGCGTCTGACTCTTCATGCAAACTTAACACTGGCGACGAAGGTGGGATTCTGAGCACACTGAGCACACGCGTATCCCAAAAATTGTAAGCCACCCTGAGTCTCCGGAGAAGGCGGCATATAAATGTAATTAAAAATTCTTCGAAGAAGCGGAGAACAAGCTGAGAGAGATGGCTGCGCTGAACACCCCCAGCCCGTTCGATCCATGGCAGAAGACTGGGACTCGTATGCAGATCGTTTCCAAATATATTGAGGGAAACGATCTCCGCCGCATTTCCGACAAGCGAAGAGGGCAGTCTTTCTCACCACTCGGTCCGGCCGTTTCAAGATGGCGAAGGCATTGACGGAGCTGCAGACGTGAAGGTAATGGACTGGCCCGACTTAGAAAAGTTATTAAGAGCCCATTCGCACCACAAGTATCGTGCCTCATTATGAGACACGAATTCTACCGTCGGGATCAAGGGGAAAGCGAAAACGTTAATGACTTCGTGGCAAGTTTAAGTGACATTGGGGTGCATGTGAGTTTATCAACTTTGAAGAGGCCATGCGCGATCGATTTGTTCTAGGCCTAAAAGACAAGGTTTTGCAGAGCAAATTATTAATGAAACCTAAGATCATGCTTAGGAGGCCATAGAAGAAGCTTCTTCAGCAGAAGCTACCAAGTCCTCAGCAGCAGCCATGAAGAAAATTAACAAGGCCGCAAAGCCCATCCGATGTGGAAAATCCACAACAACCCATTATGAGCAAATAGATTCTGATTCAGACTGTAGTGACGTGGAGGAAGGAATTTATAGACTCAGAATGGAGAAGAAAGGAAAGACCTTGGAAGAAAAGGCAAGACTTTTATTGCAGAAGTTGTGGGGGCCACCCCCGCACTGAATGCAAGTTTTTGATACCATCTGCCTCCGTTGTGAAAAAAATAGGTCACCTAGCAAGAGTCTGCAAATCATCCAGAACTCCACCAAGCAGAAAGAAGTTTCCTGATAAAGAAATCAAGCATAACAACTTCAGTGAGAAAATGAGTAGCAACACAGAAGCAAATGGGAAGAATGAAACTCATCAAACAGTCACTATTGGTCATTCTTCACCCTTAAGAGCAAAAAGTACATGTGAAGGTACTTATTGAAGGAAGGCCTTGCCAAATGGAAGTGGACTCAGGCTCCTATTTATCTATGGTGTCATGGGACACTATTCTGAGGCTACTTCCCAACATTCAGAAGAAGCATTTCAAGAAGCAAGCACTGACTCTTAAAGACTACCAAGGAACAAGATTCCAGTAGTTGGAACAAGAAAGAATTCAATGTGAAGTTCAAAGGCCACACCAAACGTTTGCCCCTGACCATCGTGGACAAAGACCGCCCAAGCTTGCTGGGACTTGAGTGGTTCAATCCACTAGGCATCGAGGTGACTGGCATCAATCACGTGAGCAACACTGAATGGGAGGAGGCCTTGAAGTCTGAGTTTCCAGAGGTCTTCAGCAACGGATTGGGCAAGTATATGGGGACCCCTATCACTTTCAACCTAGATCCCAAGGTGCCCCAATTCGTTTAAAGCCCAGAAGGGTCCCATTTTCCTTAAAGGAAAAAATTGATGCACAATTAGAGAAACTAATAGCTCAAGGAGTTTAGAGCCCACTGACCACTCCAGATGGGAGACACCCATAGTCACACCAGTCAAGACTGATGGGTCAGTAAGAATCTGTGGAGACTATAAGGGGACATTGAACCACGCGCTTCAGCAGAAGCGCATATCCAGTTCCAGTGGTGCATCATTTATTACATTCACTGGCAGGTACAGTCTTTGCCAAATCGGATCTGGCCCAGGCATATCAACAACTAACAGTTGATGATGCCACTGCAGAGGCCCAAACCATTGTGACTCATAGAGGTACCTTCAAATGTAAAAGGTTACAGTTTAGTAAGCGTGGCACCAGGCATCTTCCAAAGCCTTATGGAAAAGATGCTCCAAGGACTGCCAGGGGTAGTGCCTTACTTTGATGATGTGTTAATCTCTGCTGAAAATGACACTCAATTACAAGGGAGACTCAGAGAAGTCCTTACCAGATTCAAGAAAGCAGGGTTAAAAGTCAGGAAGAAAAATGCACTCTTAGAACTAACAAGGTTGAGTTCTTAGGCTACATGATTGACAAGCATGGCATCCATCCTACAGATGCCAAGGTTCAAGCAATCAAAGAAGCCCCTAGACCAAAATGCAAACAGATTTGCAAGCTTTCCTTGGACTCATTAACTTTTATCACATGTTCCTAGCCTCACAGAAGGCAACCATTGCAGAACCATTACACAGATACTTGACAAAAGTCTGTTTGGGTCTGGGGCAGGAAGGAACAATCAGCATTTAACAATATTAAAAGACTAATCACGTCTGATGCTGTACTGATACAGTTCTCTGAGAATTTACCTGTTGTACTGACTTGTGATGCATCCCGTTTGGAGTGGGGGGGGTTGAGCCACAGGCTTCCCAGCAGGAGGAAGCTCCTATTGCATTTTACTCTCGCACCTTGACCAAAGCAGAGAGGAATTACAGCCAATTGGACAAGGAAGCATTGGCAATTGTTGCAGCTATCAAGAAATTTCATGAGTATTTATATGGGAGAACATTACCATTGTCACAGATAACAAACCTCTGTTAGGCATTGTGGCAGGAGACAAACCTACACCCACTATCCTGTCACCAAGAATGCTGAGGTGGACTGAATTTCTTGCTGCTTATTCATACAAACTTATCCACAAGCCTGGCAAGGACACTGGACATGCTGATGCCTTGAGTCGTTGCCCACTTCCTTGTCACAAGGAGGACTTTGAACCTGAGGCACACACCTTTTTCCTAGAAACTGTTGCCAAGCTTCCAGTACACGCTGCTGAAATTGCCAGAGAGACTGCCAGAGACACTTTATTGGCTCCTATTATAGCTGGATTAAGAAAGGTTGGCCTCTTCAAGATCTACCTCACACCTTGCCCAACCTTTTAAGTCCAGGCAAACTGAATTATCTCTATTAAGAGGATGTATTTTGTGGGTAACAGGGTGGTTATTCCTGCAAAACTGCAAAGAGAGGTTTTGGAAATGTTACATGAGGGTCATCCTGGTATTGTAAGGATGAAGGGATTGGCCAGGAGTTATGTATGGTGGCCAGGTATTGACAAAATGGTTGAAAGCTGGGTTGCATCTTGTCCCAACTGTCAGGTAGTCAGGCCTGCCCCACCTCTCGCCCCAAACAGGAATGGGAATGTCCTAGGGGCCCATGGTCTAGGATTCACATTGATTTCACTGGCCCTACCAGAGGGCACACCTTCCTTATTATAGTAGATGCATATTCCAAATGGCTGGAGGTAATCCCTATGGCATCCACCACAACTGATGCTGTCATCAAGCAGCTCACAAGCTTTTGTAACCCACGGGTTACCTGATGTTCTTGTCTCTGACAATGGCCCTCAATTTACATCTAACCTTTTTGAATCCTATTAGCACAACAAGGTATCAAACATGCCCTGATTGCCCCTGGGCAACCTTCGGCTAACGGCCGGGCTGAACGCATGGTACGTTTTACCAAGGAAAAGCTTCAGCAATTGGGTTCTGGGGACATCACTGAGAAAGTTGAAAAACTTCTTAGTGTTCAGCACATCACTCCTAACCCATCAACTAACTTATCCCCAGCAGAGTTGTTGATGGGTAGGAAACTTAGGTCTCCCCTTGACCGCCTTCATCCCTCTTATGCACTCAACGCACCACTTGACTCCACTAGCAAAGTTCGCACGTTCAGTGTGGGTGATTCTGTTTATGCTAAGAACCTTATGGGTGAACCTTCATGGATTCCTGCTGAAATAACTCAAATAACTGGCCCTCATTCTTACAGGGTACAAACAGAGGATGGTGTCCTCTGGAGCAGGCACATTGATCAGTTAAGATCCAGATTACCTCAGGAACATCGCAATTGTTCCTCTCTAGTTCCCATACCTAATGCCTTTTCTAGGGGGGGGGAGGAGCATGAGGATAATCAGCAAGCAAGAATCAATCCCATGTGTAACGAGCCATTACGACAGGAACCATCCCACACCCTGTCACAATGCCAAAATCCATCCTTACAAGTGGAAGATTGCACATCACTACCTGACTTGGGTGCTGACATTGGGCTGGAGATGGGTTGGGAGGAGAGACCAGATTCTAACAATCAAACAGGGTCTTCTTTCACAGGAAGTCCCAGTAGGGAAATACACAGGAACCATCCCACACCCTGTCACAATGCCAAAATCCATCCTTACAAGTGGAAGAATTGCACATCACTACCTGCCTTGGGTGCTGACATTGGGCTGGAGATGGCTTGGGAGGAGAGACCAGATTCTAACAATCAAACAGGGTATTCTTTCACAGGAAGTCCCAGTAGGGAAATGTCAACAGACATTTCCTCTCCACTGGGTGAAACGTTAAAACTTCTGAACCACGAAGGTCTCAATGTGCACGGAGGAGCCCCACCTATTTAAAAGAATACATTAGATAGGTTGGGGTTTGAGTATGGAGTGAACCTAGTGGGAGGGGTGTTATGTATGCAGGTTTGAATGTCATTGGTGAAGTTTGAACTGTTCTTGTAAAATGTCAGAAATGATTGGTTTAAAAAGTGCGGGAAAACCCTGCACTCTGATTGGCTGGCAACTGTGGCTGCTGGCTATAAGTAGCAGCCGCAGCCCAGCCAAATCGGGTCTGTTATGAGCTGTAGTCACTAATAAACTCTTCACTGAAGCACTCCGTGTCTGACTCTTCATGCAAACTTAACAATTTTCTTGCTCGCTTGTTTGGTTTGTTTCAAAGTTATTTTTCTATTGATTTTGTCACGGATGATGCATTTCAGTTGTGGTACACACATCCCAAAATGAAAATCAACCCATTCTCTTCCTTTGGAATGGCTCCAGGTAGAGATACAGTATATGAGCAGTGCTGGTGCACTTTGTCAAATTACCTCTGTAGGAACACATTACAAAAGGGAACCTTGATTCTGATTAGAATTAATGAGACAATCATTATAAAGAACTCACAAGAGATGAATTTTGTTATGAACAAAATTTTTAACAAAATACCACTTTTAACAAAAAAAAAAAAGAATCAAGCCACATCTCCGAAAATTTGATGTTGGACCATGCTGCTGTTATTATTTCATTTTCTTAATTATGCACCACCAAATGTGTCTGTTACTTTTCTGCCATCAAGGCCTTTGCCGAATATAAATGACTCTGAAAAACTGTCTCTTGACTATTTTAACCAGTGAAAGGCATTTGGCTGCAAGCCAGCCTGAACAGTATGTTATCTTGCTCAGCTGTTTTCCAATAAACTCCTGAGCTTAGCCCTAGGACTTCAGTTTGCAGAACCCCACTTAGTAATAACAGACGAGGAAAATTCAGTCACAATTTTCCTGATGCCTCTGATGCAGTGGTGGGATTCAAAAATTTTTACTACTGGTTCTGTGGGCGTTGCTTGGTGGGTGTGGCAGCGGAAAGTTACTGCAAAGTCCCATTCCCTCCCCACCCCACTAACCTGCTTTCCAGCTCCGTTCTCCTGGGCAGGGCAACCAAAGAAGACCCAGCTGATCACCTGGGACTCGGGAGGCAGAGAATAGATGGGGGCAGGGCCAGTCAGAGGTGGTAGTTGCTGGTTCTCTGAACTGGTCAGAACCTGCTGAATACCACCTTTGCTCTGATGTCCCCTCTTCTTCTGCCTAACTGATGGGTCTAGAAGGCGACAAGGGCTTCAGAAAAAATTTCTGGGACTGATGCTCCGGGGAGCAGGAGCCACAGCAGAAAAGGCATGCTGCCTGGGTTCCGCCAGATGGAGCTCCGTGCCAGATGGAAGTCACAACCCTTCCTGCTGGACCTGATGGGGTAGAGAGATGTGATCAGGAAGAGGTGGTTCCCCAGCCTGGGCCCATGCCATGTTGGCTGGATGACTTTGCTTGCAACTTAGAGTTAAACTGCAACAGTTTGTAAGAGTTACATTCCACTTTTGAATAGCATACCAAACCATAGTCTAGCAAATGGATGGCGGGTGACGGTGGTTAATTAAAATATAAATTAAATAAGACAGTAACCCTGTTTCCTTAACCTACAAGGCTCTTGTTTCAACCCATTTTCTCAATATACACAGTGCATGGAATCCTAAACCCGCTAATAGGTTGGGTTTACACATAAGAATTAATTGAGCTTGGGAACAGTTGAATACAGCCATTAGATCCTGAACTGATACATAAATATTTGAATACAGCTCACCAGTCTGGAACCTACATTATGTATCTGATATTAACACAGTAGAGAAAGTCCAGAAATATTTCACAAGAAGAGTTCTCCACTCCTCTACTCATTGCAGAATACCTTATGCCACCAGACTTGAGGTTCTAGACCTAGAAAACCTAGAACTACGTCATCTTTGGTCCGATCTAAGTATAGTATATAAAATCATACATTGCAATGTCCTACCTGTCAATGAATACTTCAGCTTCAACCATAACAATACAAGAGCACACAATAGATACAAACTCATGGTTAACCGACCTCACCCCTTTCCAGGAAATAAAACTTAAGTGTCAAGGCCTACCTGAGGACTGCAATTGACTAATCAGATGCCATAGCTGTGGTTGTCAGCTGGGTTGACTCTTATCTAGAGACGAAATCCCAAGGACTGCCAAAGGCTCTTGCTTGGCCCTTTCCCTCTATACATTTTTCCTAAGTTACCTGGTCCTATGATTTGACACACTGGAACAGTGTTTCTTCTCCTCAACCTTGGTAACTTAAAGAAGTGTGGACTTCAGCTTCCAGAATTCCCCATGCTAACTGAAGTCCACATACCTTTTAAGTTGCTGGGGTTGAACAGAAGAAGAAGCCTCCTTACTTCAAGTTCATCAAAAATGAACATATTTTCTTGTTCCTTATGACATTGTCATCATGATTTAGGCTAATATTTTCAGGTTGGAAATATAAGTGTCACCCCAGTTTTGATAAATTAAGATTAAATCCTTCCTTGTCTCTCTGCTTTTGTAACCCTTACAGCATTCCATTGCAGAATTGCCATCGCTCTTGGCTGGCAATATGGGCACTAACTATCCATTTAAGGCTCCCTGCTCTACCTTATTTTTAAAGAATGTTTTAATTAAGAAATAAGCAAATAAGCTCACAATGCAGCAAAAATCCAATGCAATTGTACTTTCAGGTTCCATTGTACTGTTGCTGGGAAAGTAGCCTCTGTGAATTAGCCTTCTGGCACACATAGGTTTGGGGATGCTGTCCATCCTAATAGCTGTTTTTAGAACAAACTATATATAAGTATGTCCTCTAAATGCCCTTGAAATTCCCAAGGTGTCCTTACCCCTAAACTGTGTATAAAGCCTTAGGAGCAGAGTGAAACCAGGAAATTAGATGTCAAGCAGTCTGAATGTATGCAATTATTTTGGCCTTCTGCATGACAAAAACCAAAGTTTTATCTTCATATTTAATAGGATTTTCATCATGGAATAGAAATAGCCTCTTCCCTAAGGATTAGGCAAGGGGGCATAAAAGACTGAAGGGACTTCCCACAAAGGAAGATGCGCAATCAATAGGATCTCCCCATGACCCTTTTCTGAAAAGAAAACATGATTCACAACCACCCCCTGGGACTCTTACAGCTGGAGCCAAATGATGTTTTGGAGTGCACAACACAGGGGTATTTTTAGCTCCATAGCTAAAACTGCAGGGCAGCAGTAAAACAGAGAGGGCAGTAACCCCCACTGTGTGGTAATCAGAAGCTAAAATTAGAAGAAGATGCAGAGTTGTCTCATACAAAGATTCTTCTCCCCCCAACTTTTTGTTGCAAGCAAAATATCATCAGCACTAAAGTTGTGGCTATGGAGGAAAAGTGTATAGCTTTTCTAACAGCTTTGGGCACTTTAAGCAGTGGGAAATTGCATCTTTCAAGTGGCAGAAGCATCAACATCTAGAATATGTTTGTTCCAGCGCTCATTATTCCTATCTATTATCATAGCATCCCAACTTCCCAGCTAAACTCCGATGGGCTACTTCAAGAAGGAATCTCCTTGTTTCACTCAGACCAAAATAATTTGCTACAATCATCATCTTCTGTGCAGCCACCGAAAACCAATGCTACAAATAGAATCCCACATCAGCAACTCTTCAGAATTGCATCTCCTGCCTTTGGCGATGCTCCATTGAGAGCATGTCCTTGAAGGCATTTGCAGATACTGTCATTCCTCAAGTGAAAACCTGGCAGCCAAGATCTACTTGTAGGAAATGAAGTAGAGCAGTGTTTCTCAGCCTTGGCGGCTTTAAGATACATGGACTTCAATTCCAGAATTCCCCCGACAGCATGTAGTGTCCTTTAAGTGAGTTAAACTGCAGTTACAATAGCCAAATATCCTATTTTATAGCAGACCACTGAAGTCAAGATGGCAGCCATGACAGTGCAGTTGAAACTCTGCCTAGTTCAGGGATGTCAAACTCAGGTCATCACGGTGGCATCACATGACATATCTGGACTTTTTCCCCCTTCGCTAAACTGGTCGTGGGCATGGCCAGCACGTGACGTATCTGGCCCATGGGATGACAGCCCTGGCCTAGTTTTATGTGCATTTACGTGCTTTGATTAGTCTGTTGTGGCTGCCATTTTGGCTTTTTTGACCACACCTTGCAGACACTTTTAATTTATTTTTGAGAAGCTGTCTAGGGAATTCTGGGAGTTGGTCCACACATCTTAAAGCCACCAAGGTTGAGAGAAACATTAGAGTAGAGCTAAATATATTCACAACACACACTGAACCATCCCTAGGGAATGCTAGCACTCGAACCATGGTCTGGGTCCTGATGGCCTTCACATTTAGAAATGAATCCTGGGCTCTGCCATTACTGCCCGTCTCCTAATTTCTATCCATGGAAACAAGATGAATGATGGGGGATTTTTGTTCTATCCCAAATCTGTAGCTGATACATTGCATTTGTTTTTTAGTCCTACATTTTATGTATGCCTATAAGCCCTTTTGATCTTTTCACTGTGTCACAGTAAGATTCCAAAATTGAGGCTGAAATTAGAGGATGATGCTAAAGGCTCCAGCCTCTATATTACTTGCTGTTAGTGTTATGTATGTAGGTTTGAATGTCATTGGTTTAGTTTGAACTGTTCTTGTAAAATGTTAGAAATGATTGGTTTAAAAAGTGCAGGAAAACCCTGCACTCTGATTGGCTGGCAACTGCGGCTGCTGGCTATAAGTAGCAGCTGCAGCCCAGCCAAAACGGGTTCGTTCTGAGCTGTACTCACTAATAAACAAAGAGCTTGAAGCACTCCGCGTCTGTCTCTTCATGCAAACTTAACAGTTAGTCTTGGTGACGCTTTTTAAATTTTTATTTATTATAAAATTTACATCCTCTCTTCAAAAAATATTTTTGAAGCATAGCTCATTTCCCATAACTTGATCTCCCAGCCTGATAATATAATATAAATGTCAGTTTATATTCTTACCATGGCAGGACCTGTTTTTTTTTTAATTGGCAACTCCATAAAAGAAAACTCTCCTTTAGGACAGCTCTGATTTTCCATGACACGTACAGTGCAGAGCAGAGCAGTATCCCTTCCCTTCCTACAGAAGATAAACTGTCTCTCTTGTGAGATTATCCTGCCAAAGAGGCCATGAGAAATCTACAGGGAGAAATGGAAAATGTGAGCCGGCTTGTGGAAGAAGAGAGCACCAGCTACCAGATCATCGCTCACAGCAACACCAGAAAGAGAGAACCTGCTGGCCATCTTCCTAGTAGCAGATCAAAGTGAGAAGAAACTCTTTTTCCATGCCAAAGCAATTAACTCTTTTTCACACCTCTGCCACCTTTCTCATTACTTCATTCTGTGGGGGAGGCAGGGAGCACACATTGGGAGAAGAAGGCCTACTTTGAAAGGCTTAATTCCCATACAAACCTGGACACACTGATTTGGATCGAGTGGGGAACCTTGTGAACAGAGGATCTGTTCCTTCTCTTTTACACACTGTTTTCCATCTCTGGTAATTACTTTCCACGTCACCAACTCCAAATAACTGAAACCTCCTGGCCTGCTGCTTTAGATGGCCTTCAACAGCACCTCATATGGCACACATTGGTCCACATAGGTCAGAGGTGCTTTGTTAATTTGCCTCCTCAACGTGAACGAATATGGGTGGTGGTCACAAAATGAATAGCTTGTTGAATAAATACGATCTAGATGACATGAATAATTTAATAGGAGATTGGTATCCTTTCAAACTAACCTCCCTTCTACTTTCACAATTTCTCCCAAGCAGCTTCAAGAACTCATGCTGATCGACATAGTTCTTGCCTATCTTGGGTCTCAGGTTGCTTTTCAAATCTAGGAGAAAATTTAAAAAGCAAGAGGAGGGAAGCAGACACAATTGTGAATGACATAAAATAATAAGCAAGACTTTTTTGTTCTTATTCAGTGGCTGGGCAAAGAGTTTGTACAAGCAAAATGCGAGCTGAAACCTACAGAAATAACATTTAGCTCTTCCCAGCTTCAGAAATGATAGAACATAGTCACCCTTTAGACAATGGTCATTAGCAGACACCATTTCATGAGCACAAGTTGTAGGTTGAATGAATTTGGGAAGAGATGAAAATTGTTACTTTGGGATGGATGGATGGAAGTAAGGAAGGAAGGCCTTTTCTTTTCCTTTTTTTTTCTTTGGAGCACTTAAAGCATGTTTGAGCATGATGCTTCTTCCTTGCTTTGTTTTCTTAACGATTTTTCCCTGTCCTGCCAAATAAGATGCTAAAAATAGGGTCTCAAGCAGGAATATGTCTTACTCTATAAGCTAAATGCAAGGTATGTCTTCCTCTAGCCTTCACTTTTATCTGAGGTAATTGGAGATTAACCTCTTTTCCACCCGTAGCTAGTGAAAATCTGTTCTTTGTTTACTTAGGAAAGCTGGAATCCTGGTCAGCAATAACAAAATAATTTGCCAACATTTGTACAAAAGATGCTACGGCATCCTATTCTTCTGTGCAGTTCTCCAAAATCCTTTTCACTCAGGACAAAACCTATCTTCCTATCCTTACTGTTCAAACTTGAGGTTATCCATTGAAATTAAATGCAGGGGTATAATTAAACTGTGGGACTCACTGGTAAAGGTAGCCAATTTGGGTAGTTTTAAAAAAGGACTGAACAAATTCATTCAGTATCAGGCTATCAGTGTCTACTAATATTAATTTTAGAATTTCCTGAATCATGGGTAACACACTTTAAACATTGGTTTGCTGGGAAACTATAGTGGAAAGATGCTATGATTACCCTCTAGACTTGAATGCTCTCCCTATGCAACTAGTTGGCCACTATGTGATACCGAATGCATTTATTTATTTAAAACTTTTATATAGCTCATCTTAGAAACAACTCTGGGCAGCTCCCAATCAAAACAACCTATAAATCATATTAAAACTATAAAACTAAACAATTTTAAACATTAGGATATTAAAAAAAGAACAAAGACTTAATGCCAGGTCAACCTTCTTTTGTGCAATTATCTAATGTCACCCCAGCACTTGGTAGAAAAGCCAGGTCTTCAAGGCTTTATGGAAGGCTAAGAGGCTAGAGGTCTTTCAAACTTAAAGGGGCATAATATTTTATAGGGCAGGGGCTGCCACAGAAATGCATGCTTCCTAGCTTCCATCAGATGGCAATATTTACAGGAAGAGACTAGGAGCATGCCCACTCTATCTGATCTGGTAGGACGGATAGATGTCCTTAAGGAAAGGCAGTCTCACAGATAACCTGGTCCTGTGTTGGACAGAATGCGGGACAGATGGACTTTTGGTGTTACCCAGCAGGGCTTTTCTTACCTGGAGGAATGAATTGAATATACTCCACTGAGCAACTTCCTCACTATTTAAAATTGATGAAAAATTTGCCTGGAATGAATGCTTGGGAAGCTGGTCTCTAAGCTGCTGCTGTTCCAACGAATTGCACTTACCAGTCAGAATTAGCAAGAGTGGACAATGATTCATAAGGAAATGATTGTTAAAGAAAACAGATGAGAATAAAGTTGTTTGGAACAGTGGATGTGGGGCATTCGCACCACAGCATGCCTATGTTCCCATGACTTAAAATTCTTCAGCAGCCAAGACATTTACAATAATGTCTGACTCAATTGCAACACACAAGGAAATGTTGCAAAGAGATTTTTGTGGCGATAATGCTGGATTAGTGAAGTACATTGCTTTGCTCTGATAAGAATTATTCTTGCCTCATCTTGACCTCAGTTGTCACCTCTCGTTTTTCCATGTTTTCTAAACAGAGTGACTCTCCCACCCTCCTCCTTTTAAAACCAAATAGACAATTGCAAAGTGGGCAGCATTGGCTAAATGTCTATTTTTTTTATTCCCTTGTTGGTCAGATGGGGAAAGTGCTGGTTGGTTAATAGGGAGTGCTAAATGTGAGGATAGCAACAGTTAGGATGTCCTCAGTATGATGATGTGGAAACTGCTTCTGAGGGTGGAGGGATGAAAGCCACTGGAAGTGCTCCGGATTAATACTAACCCTAATTTCAATCTTTCTGCTTCCTCAACCATCTATATGAATATTCACCAAGATGGGATGGGCTGATAAAACCATAGGGCATCAATGCCCAATGGCTATTTATTTAGTAAATGTATATGCCATCCATCTCATCCAGAGGCGACTCTAGGCAGTTTACAACCAATAAAAGCAACAAGATAAAACATTAGAACAATAAATATTGACATTAAAATTGACTTCAAAATGAACAAAGATGGCAAGGAAGGGAACAAGAGGCACATGGGGAGGAAGTGGGGTCATATCTCAGTTGGTTACCCACCTCCAGTATGACACGCCCCCATTGGGTCCTAGGCTCATTGGCAGGAATCAGGTCTTCAGGGCTCTTCAAAAGTTAAAAGAGTGGGTATGAATCTCACCTCAGGGGGGTACAATGTTCCAAGGGTGGGAGTCATGGCAGAAAAGGCTTCTGTCCTGGACCTGCCAGCCAGAATTCCTTGGGGTTTGAAGCATGCTGTTTCTGCTGAGTGGGTGGGGCGGACCAGTTCCATTGGGTGAGGTGGTTCCTCAGATAACCTGGACCCATGCCATGAAGGGCTTTAAAGGTAAGATCCAGCATCTTGAATTGGACCTGGAAGCAAACTGGCAACTAGTGCAGCTTACACAACAGTGGTGTAAATGGCCCACCCTAAGGATCCCAAGAGCTGTTTGCATGGCTGCATTCCATGTCAGCTGAAGTTTCTGAACACTCTTTTAAGGGTAACCCCATGTAGAGTGTGTTATAATAGACCAGACATGAGATAACCAGGGCTTGAGAGACTGAGCACAGGTGTTGGAAGAAATATCCTTCTGGGTTCAGTTCCAAGTGGAAAAGAAAGACACTGGAAAAATGGAAGTTGCTTGGAAAGATGGTTTAATGGTGGACAGGACCACATGACTTGGAGCTCCTGAGTGAAAAAGGGATGCTGAAAGTCCCTGGGTTTTATGCCCTCTGTTGGGATTTGAATTTGAGCTTGTATTCTGATTGGTTGCCAGACTCCCATGGGGCCATGCAGGGGCAACTCTGTACGCTGTCCCGAGTCCCAGGATTGGTTGAGCCTTGCTGGATGATGATGTAATGAAAGGGCTTTGAGATTCCTATAATGGGTCTGCCTGGAGGAGGTAGATCTTTGTTATGTAGAATAGACTGGCCCAGGCCTTAATGGCCAATTAGCAAAGGTAGTGGGGCTGGGTTTCTGCCTCTCTGAGTTTCTACTTCTCTTTTAGGGGAAATATTCTGCCTTTTTAGTATATCCTAAAATACGTCATTTTCCTAGGAGGAGTGGGTTTTAACTTTCTACACAGGGATTCCTGATCCAGGACACAACTGGCACACAACACAAAATTGTGTAAAGGCTTTTATAGTCATAACTGCCACTTGCTTTTTGAGCAGGAGTTGCAAGTCTAGGAAAACCCCCAAGTTGTGTACTGGGTCTATCTGGGGCTGAGCAACCCCATCCAGAATTAAATATGTTAATGTTCCAGATCCTGAAGCTCCATGTATCCAAAACCACTTAGTCAAAAGCTTATTTCATATTGGAATGTGAAAAGTCTTGACTTCCTACATTACCAGAGCTAGCATGAACTTTGGAACACAGGAAGCACTGGATATTAATTTTTCTAGAAAATAAATCTCATTTATTCCTATTATATTCTACCAAGGTTATATGGGAATTTCTAAATATTTTGGAAGTGAGTATTTTGCAGCAGACTGGATTTCAGAGGGACGAGTGAGGAACAGCTGCTTTATCCTCAATCCGTATAAACCTTCTTGGTGTATCCCCAATTCTAGCTTACAAACCACTAAATACAAGTAGTCCTCAACTTACGACCACAATTGAGTCCAACATTTCTGTTGCTAAGTGAGACATTTGTTAAGTGAGTTTTGCCCCATTTTACGACCTTTCTTGCCACAGTTGTTAGAGAAAGTCACAAGTCACTTTTTAAAGTGATGTTGCAACTTCGAACGATCATGAAATGAACTGTTGTAAGTCAAGGACTACCTCACAATTGCAAGAGGGCTTCTGAACCCCTCCCTGTGTTGTTTTGATTGCTTTATACTGTATCTAGAAATTGCTTCCCCTTCTGTTATTGGTTATTTCCAATTCTTTCACTTTTTTTTCCCTGCCCTTCTATTGTTTGGCCATGGCCACTTTTTCTTGATTTTTCAGTGAGTGTCCCTAACAAATAGGCAGCTGATAAAAAAGATATTTTTTTTAAAAAAAAGGCCTCCTGCAGTAGGGTATCCAGCCCCCTTATTTCCTGTATTCATACTTAAGTTTATTCTTATACCTATTACCTTGTAAACGATTGACAAATAAAATAAATAAAATAAAATAAAATAAAATAAAATAAAAGTATAAGAAGGGGGGGGGTCATCTCCCTGCCCCTCCTTTTTTCAGTGCATCTGGAAAAAAGACCACAACATGGTAATGGCCGCTTGAGGCTCCCCTTGGTCTGGCTGGCAGTTCCCTCAGAACAAGTGGCTCCCTTCCTTCTCCAGGGAAAGCCACATTCCGTGCCTTGCCCCTCCATGTCTTCTGGGAACCTTCTGAGCACCTACAGTTCTGTTATCTCGGAACGCATGGCGCCATGCACGCCTCATCATTCCTGCCTGCTCTATGTAAGGCTCTGGCAGGAACAAGATAAGTGCCAGGATGCAGGGAGGCAAACAGAGCATCCCTCCAAAGGGCCTGATTGCAAGACAAAGCCAGCAATGGCAGTGACCTAATTGTTTTTCTCCTTAATTGCTATCTGTTGCACACTGCAGGATACCCCCGGAAAGAAGGATACAAGGGGGAGTGGAGGGGGAACGGCCTTCAACTAAGACATAGGCTCAAGCCATGCTTCTAACACCAAGGACTCCTTGGTGGACCATACCATGTATGTTCTGTCAGCACAGAGAAATAGCAGAAGGTCCAAATCCACTCATAGTTAAGGTTAAGAGGGGAGGAAGCATCATATACGTTATAGAATAGAATAGAATAGAATAGAATAGAATAGAATAGAATAGAATTCTGTATTGGCCAAGTGTGATTGGGCACACAAGGAATTTTCTTGGTGCAAATGTTGTCAGTGTACATAAAAGAAAAGATACATTCAAGAGTCAAGAATCATAAGGTACAACACTTAATAATAGTCATAGGGTACAATAAGCAATGAAATCATACAAGGAAACATATGCTGTACTAAAACACTTTTCCAGAACTCTGGGCAAGTAATAATCTCATCAAATGTCATCTACAGAAAGAAAAATGTTGGGCAGAGAGAGGACCATTGTTTTGAAAGAGAGGTAAAAGAGGCCATTTGTGTTAACACTCAACAGTCTTCTCTCCCCAATTCACAATGCAGTCCTTTTGGCTGCTCCAAGAAGATTCCACACTTCTGATCCAGGTGACCCCGTAGTCACAGATAAAACCTCAAGTAACCACAACGGCTCTCGGAGAAGTTAAGACCAGTTGACTGCAAAGGGAACCCCCCACCATCTTTCCATTTTCATTCCCACCACCTGTCAGAACCTCTCATTCCCCCTACCGCCAACTAATCTTGGCTGTCAATAACCGTCCTTCCATCTCCCACAGCATCCAATACAACTGATGAAGCTTCCAGAATAGGAAGCGAACATCGTGTTTTTCCTCAAAATCAGTGCAGTTGCCTTTTCAAAATAAAAACCACTTTTGATAGAGTTGTGACCTGGATAAATGAGAATCTTCATAGATATTACAGAAAGAAAAAGAAGAACAACAACAACTAAAGGACATTAGATTGGTTCTGACCCTCCAAACCTTTTGGAAAGCATTGAAGATCTGGATGCACTTGAGGGCATGAAGTTCAGGAGGTTGAATGGCCCATGAGATGTTATGGTCATTGGGTATTTATTGGGTCAGTTTTTTGGCAATCAGGTTTTTTATGTGTTTGTATTGTTTTCAATGTGTTGTTAGTTGCTTGGAGATGCCCTTGTGAGCTGGGTGGTCGTGTAAATCAATTAAATAAATAAGACAAAATCAAAACATAAAAACCATTATCCTATCAACATCAATATGAACTTCCTCTGCACTTAGCATCTGTCTCATCATCTAAGTAAGAGAGGCTTTTAAAGAAAAGCTATCACCAAACCGGTAGCCGCTATCCTTCCCTAGCAGGGCAGAGAACTTACCTCCAATCACAGCATATTCCACCTGGCACATAATTCCTCACAAAGGAAAACCTCAACTCAGATAATGGGAAGAGAAGGTGGCCTGTGAGGTTGCCATCATAAGACACGGTCTCATATGCCAACAGCCTGGAAACGAACCCTTTGCATAGGGTCACCATAAAAGAGCCAATAAGCTGCTTGTCTGAAAAATATTCAATCACAATTGACATCTGAATCCAGGCTGCCAAGCTGAAGGAGAACAAGAACTGGCTCAAGTGGTGGCCTTCTGGAATATAAATCTTCTTCCACCAACTGAATGAGCAAATTTTAACTTTTAAGAAGCCTTCATAGCAACCGCTGGTAAATATTGACTCCTGGAAGGATGCAGAGGTGCTTGGCATGAGGGGACAGATGTGCAACCCAGGTCTGTCATTGAGTATTGCTGGCACCAAAGTGGAGAGAGAGGGGGAACCAAGTAGCCCTCTGGGGTCTTTATTATGGAAACTCCAGTGATCAAAGTCACTCTGAGTCATAAGGATATTTCTTTCTCTCTGTTCTCACATCCCCCCTTTCCCTCATTTAAAAATAATGACTGTAATAGACTTGCTGAGGGAAGCAGAAAGGTCTTCCCTTCCTCTCAGAGGCCAAAGAAGGGGACAGAAATTTCCCACCCCCTTGGCCAGCACTGAGAATTTAAGTACAGAGGACTGCCTTTCGTCACATTCCCACGACCTGCTAAACCAGATCATTTACATTACTGAGCAGCTGTGAAGGCATCACATACAAAGTCTCTTTAGTTATAATGTTGGTTTATTTTTTTTCTTGGGGCTGAGAATACTGCACAATGTCAGCCTCCTTGGTTAGTTTATAGTTCAATATATTATGTGATCCTAGAAAATGAGAGATTATAATCTGTAAATATCATTCCCTAGGCATCTTTTTAAAAAATTATAATCACAAGAGCTAAGAACCTATCTATTTAAAACAAATGTTTGGTTTTCAGGTCAGTGGTTTCAATCCCAACCACTTGAAAGCTATTTAAAAATTGAATTTCTGGGCAATGTGGCATTTCTCCAATCCTGTGTCTTGGTTTGGGACATTATTTTGACCCTCCCTAAGGCTGAAACTGGAAGGTGTTGCTTGACATATGAAGTGAAAAGCAATTTGTGGAAGGATGAAGTGCTTGGCTGACAGAAAATGGTTGGCTGTGTGCCAAGGTCATCCTTATACCTATATTTAAAAAAAACCCTTCCCTTTTCACAAACAGACCTTTCTGTCTATCCATTCTCATTTCTGATCATAGCGTGCAACCATTTTTTTAAATGTAGGATCTTTCCTCTGTATGAACCTTATGTCTTGGACACCAATCTTTGCCTCTAGCCTTAACTGCTCATCTCAGCTCTTTACTTAACCAAGGAGGCTTTCTATTACCTAACAGCTTGAGACACAATTGAATAATTACTGCTACCTTTCAGGTTTATCCATGCAATGTGTGGCTGCAAAATTAGGTTTTGCATCCATGTTGCACCTGGATAGAGCTGTCTCCCAGAAATGTGGAATGAATTTAGGTCTAAAATTTTATAGGGCCTCCTAATGTTTCTGGCATAATGGCAGTTCTGCTTTGGAGCACTGGTGAGAAAATCCATTTGAAACTCTTCCAGCTCCCCCACCCCATCTCCTTCTTCTGGATTTATATTTGGATTTTTTTAAAAGGATAGCAGGAACATATTGCAGCCTCTTCACTGATGGCTCCAACGGAGTCATTGCTTGGATTCTTGAGAACCCACTGGGAATATCCCCATCCTGTTCAAGGCCTCAGTTCTTAATTATGATTCATTGATCCTTCCCTGTGATCTCAGCAGTGGCAGCACCTGGCCAATCTTATCCTGGCTCAGAAACTAAGTGGGATTGGGACTAGTTAGCTCTTGGATGAGGTACCACCCAGAATCCAAGGGTTGTAGGTTACACTGGAGACTGGAGAAAACAAAACAAAAAACACTATTGCATCAAGAGTGGTAAACTGCCAAGAAACCCACATGGCTATGCCTACAAAATCACCAGGATTAGGTCTGACTTTACTACTTCTCTGAAAGGCCAGAAAAGGCTTTTCATGTAATAGTTCTTTGCCCTTTAATTTCTCTCTCAACCAAGCAGTATGAATTAATATAATGAAAGCCCTCGCAAAGGGCATTTGATAACATTTGAATAGTAATTCCAATGAACTACATTAATTTCCAGTTGGCCACATTAAATTTCAATTGTTTACTTCCCAGGCAGGCAAATTAAAGGTCAATAAGAGGTTCTTTATCCCCCTCTTATGTAAAATTCAATTTTTCCTCCAATAGTAAGTTCGTCTTTTAAAATTATAGTTTCTTTACACGCAGCAATTTCTGTCACCAATGCTCTTCTGTGCATGTAAAAGTAACACATTCATCAGAACATGCAACAGCTGTACAGTAACTATTTGGCTGAGCGTCGTTGCATACTCCTTTTTCCTCTCGACACACCATGATATATGGATGCACACATCTATTTTAAAGATGGTGTTGGTCCAATTTTCCTGTTCTGAAGCATACAGAATGTCTTGCATTGCTGCATGCTTCCCAGGGCTGTGCAACACAACAGTGGGAAATACCCTCCCCACCACAGGAATGCTTTTGAAGGCAGATTCAGACTATTTTTGAGAGTATTATCCATGAGGATCTAGTCCATTAACATGGCAATGTCACAATCATTCTTTTAGCAAATTTGATAACCTATCTTGTAGATCTACTTCCAAGCTTCTCAGTCATATGAGACATTTTAGGGACTCTCTTACTTTTCCAGTAGGTCAAACTCCAGACTAAATGCAAGGAAAGTGCCAAAAAAACCAGTGGTCACAGTCGTGATATGTATATGTATATACATATGTATCAGGACTGTGATCACTGATCTGTCTGTCTGTCCGTCCATTTATCCATCCATCCATCTATCTATCCATCCACTCATCCATCAATCTTTCGAGTTATAATTACATGTTGTATATGCTTATGTGAAAGTCAGTCCCACTAAGTTTGTTTCCACAACATACTTAACTTGGTTACACAACTCAGATGGGTTTGCATCCCTTAAATGATCAAATCTTAACCATGATTAACCCCAACCAAGTTTAGCTCAGAGTACAAATATAGCTTAGGGTGATTGATTAACTAGGTTAAGAATATGAGCCTATCCAGAAACATTGGAAGATCTTGCAGCTAAATATGACTCTCAGTGATGGCCAGTTAATTCCTTGGCTTGCTTCATACATCACAAACTGGTTACTAATCCATTTTCAGGGATCTCCCAACGTATTGAATCCTAAACAAACAGGCTGGTTTTATAGATTGTTACTGTGACCCCTACTCTCCATTAATAAACTGAAAACTAATAAACTAACCAGGTTCTGCATTATGTGGAATAATTTATCTGCAACCAGTGTTTTCAAAACAGTGATTGGAAATTAGCCCAAACGCAATAATAAAATACAGCAAGATTACCTAGAATACTCCCTCATGAGTCAGAACTCCCAGCAAAAATGATCCCTGAAAAAAAAAGAGTCCATCCATGAGGTTGATCCTTTCTCAGGCTTTGGATGACTGTCTTCGCCTTGCTTTTAAGCAGCTCCCTAATTGAAAACAGTGACTCACCAGCAGATCACATAACAGAGCAATGCTCTTACAGGACTCCAATGTGCTATATGCTCTCAGTTGCCAGCAATTTCACACTGCATACTCCATAGGTCTTGTACAAACATGGCAAACTCCAACTGAATAGGCTTAATGAATTTCATCTTTAACATAATAATGTAAGAATGGCCCTGTGGGATCAGGCCAAAATGCGTCTTGGAACTCTTCAGCAGAGCAGCACTGAATTGCTGCTCTCCAATGTGAGCGTTGCAGAAAACATGCCAGTTTCAAGAAGTGTGGACTGTACTCCTAGCCTTTACTTTGCTTTGGCAATAAAGCAGAATAGGGGCCCTGTCTGTACTCCAAGGCAAGGTGGGAAGGAGAAAGATATGGCCAAATGCCTCCTTTGGTGTTAGTTTCTGGCAGCAGAAGACTGCAGGTCTTTGGTCTTTTCTCTGATCCCATGGACTGATCACTCCAAAGGACTGGAGAATTGGCAACAAAGGAGATCTTCTCCCTTGCTTCTCCCTCCTCATCACGCCCTTCCACCAAGGATGGCAGACAAAGCAGAGAAGAAAGGGGAGCCCTTTCTCTAAGCAGGGTAGAAGTTGCCCATGGTTTAACTGAACGGCTGTCAGCTGTTTCTGCCCAGAAACCATGGGCATCTTTCCTGCAAGGCTGCCAGAGTGAACCAAATTAATTCATAAGCTTTTATTTTAAGGATTGGATTTTGGGCCTTGAGTGAAAAGCATTGACCCACTTGATTATTTCCAATGCTGCATCACAGTTAGGATGAGTCTCCATCATGTTACAAGTGGGTTTCCCCTTTACAGGAGTTTTCACAAGTTCTGAGACTGGTCAGCATCTCTGATTGTCTTGCACCAAAGTTCAGGACTTTAGGAAGTTAACATTTTGACAAGACAGGGCTGGAAAACCACTTCTCAGGGATGGTTCCAGTAAAACTGTATATGGTAGAGAGTTTATTTATTTATTTATTTGATTAATCAATTGCTTAGAAGATAATAGGTATAAGTATAAACATAGTTATAAATACATGGATACATATAAGAAAATAAAAGAAACAATAGGACAGGGACGGTAGGCACTTTGGTACGCTTATGCACGCCCCCTACAGACCTCTTAGGAAAGGGGTGAGGTCAATAGTAGACAGTCTAAAGTTAAAGTTTTGGGGTTTTGGGGAAGAAACCAGAGTCAGGTAGAGTATTCCAGACATTGACCACTCTGTTGCTGAAGTTGTATTTCCTGCAATCAAGTTTGGTGTGGTTAACCATGAGTTTGTATCTATTGTGTGCTCTTATATTGTTATGGTTGAAGCTGAAGTATTCATTGACAGGTAGGACATTGCAATGTATGATTTCATATACTATACTTAGATCAGACCGAAGATGGCGTAGTTCTAGGTTTTCTAGATCTAAAACCTCAAGTCTGGTGGCATAAGGTATTCTGCAATGAGTAGAGGAGTGGAGAACTCTTCTTGTGAAATATTTCTGGACTTTCTCTACTGTGTTAATATCAGATATGTAATGTGGGTTCCAGACTTGTGAGCTATATTCAAGTATTGGTCTAGCAAATGTTTTGAATGCTCTAGTTAGTAGTGTGATATTACCAGAGAAAAAGCTACATAGGATTAGGTTAACAACTCTTAATGCCTTTTTGGTTATGTAGTTAAAGTGGGCTCTAGCACTTAGATCATTTGCGAACTACCCGGAGGTTACAACTGGTACAGAATGCGGCTGCGTGGGCTGTGATGGGAGTATCCCAATACTCCCATATTACACCCCTCCTGTGTGACCTGCATTGGTTGCTGGTTGCCTCCTGGGTTGGTTTCAAGGTGCTAGTAACAACTTATAAGGCCCTAAATGGCTTGGGTCCAGGGTACTTGTGGGAACGCCTCCTGCCAGCATCGTGTGCCGATCGCCCTGTTCGCTCCCACAGGAGAGGCCTCCTTGGGATACCGTCGGTTAGGCATTGTTGGCTGGCGGTCCCCAGGGCTAGGGCCCACCCTTTGGAACCAGCTCCCTGTGGATCTCCGTTTGGCCCCTGATCTCCGCTCCTTCCGCCGGGACCTGAAGACCTGGTTGTTTCAACAGGCCGGCCTGGAATGACCCGGGTGGGTTTTTTTAAATTGTTTTGGTTTTAATGTTTTAATGTTTTATCTTTATTCTGACTTGTGAGGTTTAATTTGTTTTTATGTAAATTTTGTGCTTTTTTAATGTTAGCCGCCCTGAGTCCTTAGGCAGAAGTTGAATAAATTATTATTATTATTATTATTATTATTATTTGAGATGAGCACTCCAAGGTCCTTGACAGCGTTTGTATCATCAACAAGGTCTTGACTATTCAGCCTGCATTTTATTTTCCAATTTTTTTTTCCAATATGTAAGACAGAGCATTTATTTGTTGAGATTTGAAGTTGCCATGTGTTTGACCATTCTGATATATAGTCAAGGTCTTTTTGAAGGGTAGCAGAATTATCTGTGGTGTTGAATAGCTTTACATCATCAGTGAAGAGAACGTAATTGCTCTTAATATGAGCACAGAGGTCATTTATGTAGCGTATGAAGAGAGTTGGACCTAGAACACTGCCTTGAGGGACACCACTGTTGACAGGTACAGAATTTGATAGGACGCTCCAATTATGACCATTTGTTGTCTGTTTGACAGGAATGCTTCTATCCAGTTATGCAGGTGTCCAGAGATACCATAAGATTTTAGTTTTAATAGTAGTTTGTCGTGTACCACTGAATCAAAGGCTTTACAGAAGTCTATGTAGATTGTGTCTATTTTGTCCTGATCGAGTTGTGTAGTCCATATGTTTTTGCAGTGTAAGAGTTGCAGATTACAGAATAGTTTTTTTTAAACCAAATTGTTTATTAGAGAGTAGGTTGTTTGTCTCTAAGTGGAGGATAATGGATTGGTTAATAATTGATTCCATGACTTTACAGGTGATGCAGCATAAGGAGATTGGTCTGCAATTTTCAACTAAGCTGGGATCTGCCTTTTTGAAAATGGGGATGACCGTGGCTAGTGATCATAGGTTTGGCAAGGAGCTGGTCCTGAAAGATTTTTCAAAGCTTATGCTTAGAGGTTCGGCTATGGCAGTGGATAGCTTTTTTTTTTGCTGTTTACAAATACTGAGCCAAAGAATGTGTTAAAGAGGTTTGCTTTAATGGTGTCATCATTACAGTCTTTGCCATTAGGTCCTTTCAGGGGTGAGATGGACCTTGAGTCTTTTGGTTTGTTGTTTACAAAATTGTAGAAAGCGTGGGTGGAATTGGTGCGTAGAAGGTTTTCCTCTTGTTTAATGTGATAATTGATGCATTCAGTCTTTATCTGGTGGCATACATTTTTGTATCGGCTTATGAAGTTGGCAACATGACCAGATTTATTTTTTCGCCAAAGTGATCTCTTTTTGGATTGAAGCTTCCTTATTGTTATGGGTAATCTGTTTTTTTCTGGTTTTGGGAGTTGTTATTGGTACATATAGTTTGATGACTCTTTGGATTTCAAGTAAAAATGTGTTGTAATGGTCTTCAACAGTATTGCATCCAGTGAATAGAGATTGCCAATCAAGGGATGAGAGATCGTTGTCTATAAGATCATAGTTGCCTTTTTTGAAATTATAACTGGGGGATCACATTGTTGTGATGAATTATGATGAGTTGAATTAGATAATCTTTGTAGTCCCTTCCAACTGTACAGTTTTATGACTCTACCATTCAAAATATTCTAGACATGCATTTCAGATGAAACTGGTTTGTTTGAATAAACCATAACACCTCAAACTTCACTTTGACTTGGATTCCATCAAATTCTATGGAGATGACTGAAGAAATCTTTTAAAATTATCTAGGAAGTGGACAGAGTTCTTGGAGATGTAGGTATGGCATCCTGTATTACAACCATGTTTCTTCGGTTGGTCAAGACCTCCAGGGAGGGAGCATTTTACTAAATCCATGTGATGGTAAATGCCTCTTTGAAAGAGGGGTGATTATGCTGGCTGTGAAAGGTGTGGTGTTCTCTCAAGAAACTATTCTTGGATCCAGCTGATCTGACCAACTTTCATCCAGTAGCAAATCTGCCCTTTCTAGGCTGAGCCTGAAACAGGGATGGTGGCACTCTAAGCCTCAGACAGGGTATTCTGGCTCTCCTTGATCTCTCAGTGGCCTTCAATATCTTCATCCATGGTAGCCTTCTGGGTCAGTTAAGGAGTTATGAGGCATGATTTTGTAGTGGATCTCCTCCTTCCTCTGTGGGTGCTCAAGATGGTATTGGTGGAAAGGGAATGGTTGAGCCCTAGGCCTCTGTTTTGTGGGTGCCTTTTCAATGTCTGCATGAAACTGTTGGGTCAGGTCATCTGCCAGTAGAGGGTGAGGTGTCATCAATATGCAGATTGGACTAGTTATGCATCTCTATTCCTGGCCATCCAAGTGAAGCTATTGAGGTCCTGCTCTAGTGTTCTGTGACTGACAGTCTGGATCAGGAAGAAGATGCTACAGTGTAACCCTAACAAGATAAAGTGGGGTCCCCTGAATCTGGGAATTAGAATATTTCCATCTTTGGTTCTTGATGGGGCAGTACTACCCCATTCAGACTCGGTGCACAATCTGGCACTTCTCCTGGACTCCCAGCTCCTGTTCAAAAAGGAGACAGTGTCTATAGCCAGGAAAACTTTTACATAACTGCATCTTTTGCATCAATTGCATCCATTCTGGGAGGCCCTGGTCATGATCATTCATGCTTTAGTCACTTTTCAACTGGACTACTCTCATGCACTCTATATGGGGCTGCTCCTGAAGACTATCCAGCTTCCTTTCATCTAGAATGGAGCAGCATGGGTAGTTCTGGCCAGAATTTGATATGCCCATGTAACATTGTTACATCATGCTGTACTCTAATGATTTCTGGGTATGATTCAAGTTCTGATCTTTAAATAGCAAAACACTGGGTTACCTGAACGTATCATCTGCCTACCCCAGAAGCTGCCATAAGGAGGTCATGCTACAGGTTCCATCATTGAAACTTTGCTACCTTATGGGACCAAGGAAACATGCCTTTTCTAAGGCTGCAGCTCTGCTCTGAAACCGAGTGGCCAATTTGCTATTGGCAACTTGCTGCAGCCAACTTGCCATGGCCAACTCACCATGGGACAACTCATGGTTGGACAATTTAACAATTCAATTTAATGATTTAAAATAAATAAAAAGTATTTTAATTTTTGTCATTCACATTTTATTTTGTCCCTCCTTTTGCATCCTTTCCTTAATGATTCAATTCCACCATTTCATTGATATTAGTGTAACTCTTGTCCTGCAGTGAGTTGGCCACGGCAACTTGGCTGCGACGAATTGTCGTAGACCCCTCTGAAACAATCTCCCCTCAATAAACAAGCCCCAACTCTGCTCACCTTTATGAAAGTCATTAAAGACCTGGCTTTTTCCTCAGGCATTTTTGTCCAGCTGAGTGGCATTCCCTTTCGGTTGTTTTATTATGTTTGGCTGCCATTTTACAGTTTATATTTATATATTATGTATGCTTTAATGTTGTGTGATTCTCTTGCTTTCTTGTTCTTTTTTTCTGTTGTATACCACCCAGAGTCAAACTGTTTGAGTTGGGCAGCCCTATAAATCCAACAGATAAATAAATTTACTCCCAGAAACTACAAAACTGTCCCTGGAACAGTCCAGGAGGAACTTTGAGATGTGATTCAGATGGAAGTGTGATGTTTTGTTCTCATATTGACAACTTTTGCAGATACCTAATTCTTAGGTTGGAATTTACAGCTGCTACACAATGAGTCATTATCATCCACCTATCTATTATGACACCAATATCATTAAAGACAGCTCAGACTCCATCATTGCATACATGGTTAGTTTTGGTTGCCCCAGGGTACATAAACTTACGCTTCCTTAAATTGAATTAGATGTGCATGCGGTTGATTGTTCACCCAATTTAAAAAGATTCTTCTGGAACACTTCACAATCACTTCTAATTTTTACCACAAAGAATAGTATGATCTGCAGCCTTGGCCAGCATAAGGTTTACTTCTAAGTCAAGATCCTTTAAAAACGGCAGTGATCTTTTAAGACAGAGTTCCCCAATGTTTCTGGCTTTGTGGACTGGCAAGGAGGGGATGATTTCGTAAATGGCTGACAAGCACGCGTGTGCATGCAGCTCCATTTGCACAAGTGGCCTGCCATTCACGCAGAGTGCACATGCTCACCCACAGCTTGCGCAATTGAGGATGTGTGCACGCATTTCTGCAGCCCTGTTGCAAACACCTCATGGCCCACAGGTTGGGGACCCCTGCTTTAAGGGATTCCACTATGCATCTTGCTTCACTGAGAAAACTGGCATTTTATTCCTATTCTGCTTTCTGATAAAATATTTGTAGCTCAGGGCTGAACTGTGGAGTCCTTGGTGGTCTTTGAGCTTGGTTATTTTCTTGCAGACTTGTTAAGTATATGTACATAACGTAGTTGGGTTGACAATATATAAAGCACAAATATATATGTCTGTAGCTTTAAGGAAAATACTGTATTTTGCTGTGTACTGATTGGTTGAGTATGCTGCAAAGTGCCATGAGAGGGAGCTATAGATCTTGGTTTAATTCTCTCTCCCACTGAAGCTCTCTCTCCCACTGAAGATCTCTCTTGATGCTGATGTTGATTTTCTCTCTGACTGAATACGGACTGATACTAACTCTTTACTTTGATATTCTGTTGATGTTGAAGATTATCTGTTGTATTGTGGTTTGATATTTGTCTGCTGTAAAAGACATGAAAAGGGTAAGAAGACTTTATAACTGGATACTGCTGGACTGTTAAAACGTGTATGACCTGGACTATTTATTTGGACTGTGCTATTTCTTCAAGTAAATATTAACACAATTTGGTATGTCTCTGTGTGGCTGTGTATTTATTCATAACTGTTCTCATATCCGTTTCCATGTGCATATCCTTGTTACACAAGGGTTACTCTGCATATATTCTAACAAGACTTTTCATTACCAAACTAGGTAACATCATAATCCACGTTAGAAGGGAATGGGGTTTGTTTTCATTCATTTGTTCTCAGAGGTATGCCTTTTGATGTTGATGGGAGTGGTGTTGGTAGTTCCTTAATTAGGCTGCTGTTTACAGGTAGTCCTCAACTTATGACCACAATTGAGCCCCAAAATTTCTGTTTTAAATGAGATATTTGTTTTGCCTGATTTTATGGCCTTTTTTGTCACAGTTGTTAAATTAATCACAGCAGTGGATAAGTTAGTAACCCAGTTGTTAAATGAATCTGGCTTCCTCATTGACTTTGCTTGTCAGAAGGTTGCAAAATATGATGATATGACCTTGGACACAGCAACGGTCATAAATATGAATCCAGTTGCCAAGCCTCTGATCATATGATTGTGAGGATGCTGCAACTTTCGTAACAGTGAAAAATGGTCATAAGTCACTTTTTTCAGTGCCATTGTAACTTTGAATGGTCAATAAATAAACTGTTGTAAGTCAAGGACTACTGTACTGTTAACTTGTTTGTCTGCATTGGTAGTTTCAACATTAGGCAAACAATCAAGAAGTAAACAAAATCCCAATGAAGGAATTACCAATGCAAACAAACTAACAGTAATGAGGACAGTATTATATAAATATAACACTGCAATGACTCAAATAACTTTTGATGAGGGACTTTGTTAGGTTTTTTTAAAATTCAAGTTGCAATGTTGACAAGATCGTTTTCTTCCACTTATCCACTGATATCTCCCTTTGCATCCTTTTTTTTAAAAATGTGTCAGTTCTTCTTGTTCTCCAGCACCAAAACTAAATTTAGTAACAAGTTCCATATTTTGCCCAAATATTTTATATTTGAATTCTTTTAAGAATTCTTGGGTAGATGCCACCAGGATCTGAAGACGGGGTAGTTTCTCAAGATTTCTGCCTGGTGTTACCTCAGTTTGCTATTTTTGTTTCTATAAACACTCAAAGAATTTACAGTCATTAAGTATTAAGACCATAAGAAGAATGAATCTGAGGGTGATTCGATAGTCTAAAATTATATTCCTATTCAACAACTTTTAAACCTGAGGGAACCAGAAAGCAATGATTATATATAATTCTACTCCTCTGCTCCTTTTCCTCCTCATTCTTCCTTTTGCTTTACCCTTTTTTTGCCAAGTTTGTATTCCAATTTGTTCTCTTCTTTAAGACAAGCTTTCCACTTCCTGAAAGAAAACTCTTATCTTTTACGGTTTCCTGAACACTACTAGCCGTGCTGGCCTCTTCCTGAATTTGGTTGACCCTTTCTTCCTCTGTAGAATAAGCTTTAAAGAACCACCTGGTGCTGTAAATAGATTTAGCCCCTTTTATACTTTTCTTTCAATCTCTTATTGACCTTTAGCTTTGCATATAAGGGTTCATAGTCATCCCAACCTTCCCTAGTCATCCCAATGCACTAAACTAGGCCAAAATAGAGTTGCAGAGTTTAGTGTGTTGTCGGATCTGTTGCATTACCATCTTGTGTGAAATGGGCTATTATTAAATCATAACTTGATTTATTTTTAGCAGAGCAAGTTAAGTGAGCTCAGTAACTCTGTTCTGCGATCCTCGGTTTTGGGGTAAGGTGCTGGGGGAGAACCAAGCAATGCCTACCTCTTAACTTGAATGACTCAAATAAACCATTTTCTGGAATTACACAACACACCGAACATAAATTAAACGAATGAGTTTGATACCCACAAGATAACTTAGTCAACCCTGGCGTGTTATGTGAATGCAGGGGCAATGCCTTTACCTCACCTGGCCAGACAATGAGGGGAATGAAGCCTACAGCCTTACTGGGGAATGTTTTGATTCCGTGGCGGCGCCTCAGAAAGGAGAGAGGCGGCCACTCCTTCCGCAGCCACCAGCTCGGCCCCCGCCTCAAACACGGCCGGTCTCCCTCCTCTCCAGCTCCTCCTCCGAAGGGGCGGTCTGCGCAGGCAGGGGGAAATAGCCGGGCAGCACCGCTTGCTCGGTGCACTCCTGCCCGGCCCCTATCAGCCCCTGGAAACCTTCCTTTTGCACCCTCCCACCTGCTCCTTCCGCCCAGTCCACCCGCCTATAAAAAGAGAGGTTGGCGCTTGCAAAAAGAGACGGTGAAGGAAGCGACCGAGGGTGATTCAGTGCTGCTGAAAGCGGGCATCGCGTTCTAAAGGGCGCTCGGGTTAAACCGGCCGGGACCTTTCCTCTTTGGACGAGAAAAGGGCTTTTTCTGGACTAACCGGGGGCGGGAGACCCATTTGCCGGGCCGCCATGGAGGTGAGCGCGGCGCGGACGTCGTCGAGCGACATCGCGGACCTGAACAGCCAAGACGCCCAGACGGTGTGCGAAGCGCTGGGCCGCTACGAAGAAACACTTCGCGGCGCGGTTAAGGAGATCCACGTGGATATCCAGGTCTTTAAGAACGGCGTGGACCGACAGGTGGCCGAAGTGCTGCGCTTAGCCAACCCGCTGGCCAGCACCGTAGCCGAGCTCCAGCAAGAGAACCAGCAGTTGCGGGCGCAGGTCGAGCATTTAAGTCAGCAGGTGGAGATCCTCAGCCGGGCAGCCGGACTCCCGGACATCTCCAAGCCGGCATCTCCGACGGCGTTCGCGGCATCGCCGAAGTTGGGAAGCGGCGGCAGCAGCAGCAGCCGCTTTGCCAGCCACGCTAGACTGTCCCTTTTCAGCAAGAGTCAGGTAACAGTGTGGCAGGAGCGGAAAAGCGCCGTCCGTGAGAGAGCTGCATGCAGAAATAACTTGATCTCCTAAGGGATCCCTGGCGCGCTGTTGAGCCAGCCGGTTGCCCTCGGCCCTTCTGCTCCCCGAGCTTTGGTCAGATCTATGGCTTTTCTCTTCCATTCCCCCCGACCTCCAGCGCCCCCTTCCCTCCGAATTTCCTTCCCTGTTTAGATGATTCCCCTCCCTCGGTGCGATTTAACTTCTGCTTTGCAGCTCCACCCCAGAAGGTCGCAGATAGGAAGAAGGGGCTCTGGTACGCTCCGTCGGGGAACGTCCAGCGCTGCGCGAAGATGCCCCGCCCCCTCCCCGAATCTGGACCTTTAAATACTAACCGAACCTCCAGGGCGGAGCAGTGGAAGTTTTCTGGAGAAGTCACTAGGCATAACTCTTTCTGCTATTGGATTGGTTCTCTTGGGAATCCTTTTGGGTTCCATGCTGGGGCGGAATTTTGTATGTGTATGGAATCTGCGGGTGTTGCGGGCGGGGTTTGCGGGCAATTCGTTTCCCGCCCCCTCCCCCCTCCCCCGGTTTTGAGGGGTGGCAGCGCTCCCTGCGAGCGCGTTGACTTCTTGCGCATGACTGAAACTGCGCTAAGCTGCGATCTGGTTGCTGCTAGGCGGGGCGATCCCTGGGCTAGGAATTTGGGAAAATTAGACGGGGCAGGTCGCCTGCCGTCGCCCAAGCAAAAAGAAGCCATCCTTCTTAATCAAGCAGCTTATGTTTGAAATAAAGCAGGATTTTTTTATTTCGGGTCAGGCTTTCCTAAGCACAGACTTGATTTCATCACCCAAATATCAAACTTCGGACACAGGTAAAGTGTGCTTTTAAGCGTGATCATAATATATCCTCCTGGCTTGGACAGTTTTTCAAGACATGATGCTTCCGTAAAAGAATTGGAACAAATCCTCTGTTGAAGGAGAGGTGTTCAGCCAGGAGAAGAAGGGACAATAAGAAGCAATGCAATCTTTTCCTTTAAGCCTTTAAAGAGCTTTCCTGTACTAAACGAACAGATTCGCTTCGTGTTTTGGAACCAGAAAGTTCATATTACAAGGAAGGGGTATATATGAGGGCTGTGCTAATCACAAAACCTTTGGGCTTTCAATAAAATGTGTTAGTCTGAAAAGATGCCACTGGATTCTTTCTGAAATAAGCTGATCCTACTAACCGATACAATCTGTTTGAGAATGGAGCAGAATGCTTTGTTTCATGCTGTAGGTTTGTGGTTCAGTGTGTTGTAGAAATCCAGTAGGTTGTGTGAATTAGGCTTAAGGTGCTTTATTTGTTTGGGCCTAATATGCTTTATGAATATTCCGACGGGATCATGTCTTATTAA
Source organism: Naja naja (assembly GCA_009733165.1). Lineage (NCBI taxonomy): Eukaryota > Metazoa > Chordata > Lepidosauria > Squamata > Elapidae > Naja > Naja naja. The sequence continues at coordinate 26,373,122 of CM019148.1, read as the reverse complement.
CCAGGTATGTTGCATCAACTCAGCCACACTTTTGTACCATGGTGATTCATTCACTAGAATCTTTTAAAGATGAGTCCAGGTGCCAGGAGGACAGAGTGTTTTCTGCAGGAGGGAGCTAATTACACATGACCTTTGAGACAGTCGCCAACTCCAATTCTTCTGTGGTTGTGTGAATCATGGTTTTCTTCTTTTTCTCCCACAATCCCCCTGGACGTTTCCATGTGACTGGAACAGCTGCCTCCTTTTCTGTTTTAGCCTGTTGCCCAGAGATATTTGAGGTAAAGCAATTGTGCAGACATCTGTCCAATGTAGACTTGGCCTCTATCTGTTTTACTTCACATAATAGATAGAATAGAATAGAATTCTTTATTGGCCAAGTATGATTGGACACACAAGGAATTTGTCTTGGTGCAAATGCTCTCAGTGTACATAAAAGAAAGATATATTTGTCAAGAGTCAAGAATCATCAGGTACAACACTTAATAGTCATAGGGTACAATAAGCAGTTAAATCATACTAGGAAACAGTCAATAAAAATCATTAGGATACAAGCAACAAAGTTACACTCATACAGTCACAAGCGGGAGGAGATGGGTGAAAGGAAGGATGGGAGGATTAATAGTAATAGTAATGTAGACTTAGTAAATAGTTTGACAGTGTTGAGGGAATTATTTGTTTAGCAGAGTGATGGCGTTCAGGAAAAAACTGTTCTTGTGTCTAGTTCTGGTCTGCAGTGCTCCATCACTAATTCCCTTTTCCATCTCAATAGGTGCTTCAGACAAGCTCCTTTCTCTCATATTTTCAGACTGTGAGTTGTTTGGTTGTCCATGATATCCTCAGAAGTCTTCTTCAGCATTAAAGTTAAAAACATCAATTCTCTTCCTATCCTGCTTCTTCAGAATCTAACCAGGAGACTTAAAACCAGGCTACGTAGTTTTTGGTAATTTGGGAATTACCCTTAACTTGCTTTGAAGGGGCAAAGGCTACAAAAGATTTTGTGGTAATATAAAGTGGGAAGGGAAACAATTTTCTCCCCCTTTCATTTTTCCCTGGTGACTGAGGTTCGGTTTCCTTTTAAAGTAGGATAAGTCTACATAAGATTTTAGATACCATTTTCCATGTGTTTTGTGAATTGCTCTACAGTATCTGGAGAACAGTGGGAAGGTGCTTCTGGTGCCAAAAATAACATTCAGTCTTGTATCTTAGATTGTTTACCTCTACTTTAAGAGCTGTCTGAAAAGAGCAAGGGACTTGCATCATTACGTCTCCTACATACATACCTCTTTTCAAAAATGGAAAAATATTGTCTGCTGGAGTGCTTTGTCCACACCTATCAGCCTGAGGGTAACTTACCACATACTGGACTGTGTTTGTACAACACACCCAACCCAGTTTCTAAAGGAGCCCATTTGGGGGGGGGGTCTGAAATATATTTTTCAACCATAAACTATCCCAAATATCTGCATTTGCACAACACACTAAGGTATGAAAACATTAACCAAGTTTTATACATTATATAAATGTAGCCATTAGGTCTTCTAATGACCTGGTTAAGTATGCTGTACTGTATAAACACAGCAAAGATGTCTTTTTTGCATAGATCTGCCTTGCAAATAATTCTCTCAGAGAAATGCCAGGGGTTGAATTGGAGGTCATGATTATGATAGGAAAAAGACACTCTATATACGCTCCAAGGAATTTTTCTGGCTTTTTAAAATGTACTCCAGGATACAACATAATGTATATACTGTTCAGATCCTAATCCGATCTGGTGTTGCAGCCTGCTGCCTCCTAAACTCTATGAAGATTGGTGGGATCCTGTGAATTTATTTTCTAAATTTGGGCTGATGATGGCAGGTGTGATAAATGGAAAAAGCTTTGGACTTATCATATACCAAGGACATTTCTCAAACTGGAAATTTTCAAACTTGAGAGCACAGCACTCTTTATCTTTCCCTTTAGGATTTACTAATACTCTTTCTGGCAACATTCATATACCTACTCTGACAATCTCAATATATTCCTCCAACAAATTGATTCCTGTGGCAGGCGGGCCTTTGTAAAATCTTTATGAAGCCAAATGTTACAGAAATTAGGTAGGGCAAACAGACAGACCTGTCTGTCTGTGGAGATTCTCAGTCATCCAGTTCATGATTTTCCCAAAGGAGCTTTTTCAAAAGGCAATTGGACTTCCTTTGTTTTTCCTTGAAGATGTTTTGCTTCAGTTCTGATTTGCTCAAACATCTTCAGGGGAAAAAAAGTCCATTTGCCTTTTGAAATAGAACCTTTGAGACAGACCTATCGTGCTGTTTCTTTTAGGCTAAGCAAAACTGAAGAAAATAAGAAAGAAAGAATAAGGAAGAAAAATAAGAAAAAAGAATTATACATACAAGAAAAGGAACATAGCTAAAAGAAGGCTCACCAGACATTCCATGCATAGTAGAGAACGTTATCAGCCTTATTTGAACCTATGCCATATATGCACCATTCTCTACCAAGCATAAGTAAGCTGGATTTAAGCACCAGACCATGAGAATATATAGTAACAAGATCTCTGCTATTGAGTCAACTCACAGGGCTTATCTAAAAATTTTATCAACAAGGCAAGAAAACAACAACCCTTTGGCTCTTACCACGTTTGAACTACCCATAGCATTTGGCATATCACCTTTAACCAGATCAATTGACTCCCTAGCAGCTGAGTTCATTAACCAAATTCAGTATGCTCTCTGGAGAGTAGGTTCCAGGTAGCTCTCTTGTTAGTAATGGTGACTTGATCCCCTTCTTTCCCTAAATAATGTTTTTGAAAGCCTTATCAACTAGTGGCCTTCATCCTATTTTGTGGTGGTTGAATTCGGTTATCTTTGCTAATTTCTGCTCAGTGAAGCTGGTGTGTTTGACAAAGGGGAAAAAGCTGCCATAGCCCAGTTTCAAGGGTTTTGACTCCCCATTGAACCCTTTTATTTTATGTTTTAATTTAGAAATTAGTTATGGGAACAGTCAATGCACATTTTGGGAATGGCCAGCAAGTAATTTAGGGAATTTCCTAAATGTTTCTCTGGCCAAATACTGATTAGCACCTTCCTATAAACTCCCGAAGAAGCCCATTATGTACAAGTCAAGATGGATGTCACCAAATCATCGATAAACTGACTAGCTGGGGAAGGGCTACAGTTGGAGTATTAGCTGCAGGTGTGAAAATACAGTTATCACAGCTACCATGTTTTCCCCAAAAATAAGACCCAATCGGAAAATAAGTCCTAACATGATTTTTCAGGATGCTTGTAATATAAGCCCTATCTAAAAAATAAGTCCCAGTTAAGATTGTCAACCAGACAGATGCATTTAGTATCTTATTTCCCCGAAAATAAAACCTAACTGGAAAATAAGCCCTAACATACCTTTTGGGGCAAAACTTAATATAAAACTCGGTCTTATTTTTGGGGAAACACTGGTATCACCTGGAAATGAAGTGCTGTTCCTTTTGCTTAGAGTGGGACTGCAAAAAATTCAAATAACCACTGAGGAGTTTTGCATCCAAGATCTAGAATAAGCTTCAGCCATGAGTATTTATTGATTTGCCAAGCTATCCATTCCTAACTCATAAATGCAATACCAGTATTGTTTAAAGTGTTAATAAAATTAAGGGAGCCAGGAATGTCCAACACTACTTCCAAGGAAATTGTAAAAAAACAACAACCCCACTTTGTCACCAGGAGACAAAATTATCTTCAATGTGAATGCCCAAATGTGGTAACTCTCCCAGTTTATATGAATTCTAAGTTTACCATTTGACTATCTTGTGCTCGAGGAATCTAAAGAGAATAAAGCTGGATAATAATTGAGTTCATAGTGCTGGAAAATGCCAAGACTCAGGTTTTTCATCAAACTCATAATTGTTAGTTGAATAGGTTTTAACAAATATTGTATCATTTATTTAATTACATCTTATTTCATTAAAATTACATTTAATTCAGAGGTGGTATTCAGCAGGTTCTGACCAGTTCTGGAGAACAGGTGGCGGAAATTTTGAGTAGTTTGGAGAACTGGCAAATACCACCTCTGACTGGCCCCACCCCTATCTATTCTCTGCCTCCCGAGGGCCAGCTGATTGGCTAGGTCTTCTTTTGTTGCCCTGCACAGGAGAACGGAGCTGGAAATCAGGTTAGTGTGGTGGGGAGGGAATGGGATTTTGCAGTATCCTTCTCCTGCCATACCCACCAAGCCACACCACGCCCACCAAGCCACGCCCACAGAACTGGTAGTAAAATCTTTTGAATCCCACCACTGATTTAATTGTATTAAAATTAAAATACAATTTTAAAATACAGATTAAAATGTGTTTCGTTCATGAAAAAGCAAATTATAAACTAACAAGGGAGAAGATAGTGAGTCGGTAACAATTATTATTTATTAATACTATTATATTGTTTATGCTTCTACTAAGAAAGTTATCTAATTAGATAATGAAACATCTGAAAACGAGCAAACAAGTTCAGAGCACCCAGAATTCCAGTTATATCTCTTCTTTCCTTTAGAAACTGGGAGGAACAAATAAGAACCTCAAGCAGATGAAATGGGAGAGGCAGGCTATCCATTGGTCCTCTTCTTGTTTTAGTACTGTTCTACCATATCAAGGTTGCCAGAATTCATATGACTAATGGATGGCAGCAGAGTGATCCTGGAAACTCTTGCTGCCAATCTAATAGTCATTCTGACTTTTTCAACCCAGATGCAATAATTTTATTTTTAAGTATCATTGGTGTATAATTGCCATATGTTAAGGTAAATACACTTTGTTTGAATGTAGCATGTTATTCAAACAGAGCAGTTATGCCTTTTTAATCAATAATATTGAGCTTATTGTGTAAACCCGGCCACATGGCTGGCAGTGATCTGGACCACCAGGGTAAGTGATGAAGTACCATTACTGATGCATTGTCCTTATGCTCTTAATTGCCCAGTGCATCTAACATCATGCCAATAAATGGAATGGCTGTTGAGGTCTGTCCTTCTTCACAAAGTTGTCTCTCAAGGTTTATTTTAGTCAACAGACTAAAATCTGGCTGAGCAACCAGTCTAAAGTCTGACTTCCATTGTTTATCTCCTTGGCTAGGACGTTTTCCTCCTTCGTGCAGCCTCCAGCCAGGATCTGGTGTGGATTTTTTGAGCTCAAGCAGGGAAACAGTGCACTGTCTCTGTGCTGTATTACTCAGGTGGCTGCGGCTTGGAACTATGGTGGATGTCGTGACTACTTAACAGTGATGTCATCCTAAGGAGCTAGGCCCCATTCCTGGCCTTGGGGAGAAGAGAAAGAGCACTGGCAGCTGGAGCTCCCTTGAACTGCCATCAAGTGCAATAAACATCCTCTCCATTTCTATCAATGTGATTAATGGCTTTTCTGGGGAATAGTCCTGGTGTATGTTACGCCAAGTGGCACTGAAGGCTGACAGCTGCAATGGGATATGAAGTAAGGATTTTGAGGGATACGTATTTTGTTCCTGTAAATCTATGATGGTCTCGTGAATGATTCCCAAGTTGGTTGGAGCTTAATTCCAGCATTTAAATTTCACCGTGATGTGTGATGATCCTTCACACTTGGAAACAGCTGTAGTTAAGCTTTCTGCACAAGAAGGAAAAAGATCAGACTGGTTTGGATGCCTGCTCAGAACTAGCATATAACTTCAGAAGAGCTAATCATATTCCCTTGGTTTATTTTGGCTCTAGACTAGTTTTTATGATGTTCTAGGAATGTTGCTGTTGAGTGAAGTTTTATTTCACCATTATGGGCCTCCTCACAATCTCACTTGATGCTATTAGATGGAAAAGAATGGATTAAGAGCTGACCTGGGCACCTAAGATTTTCCCCTGAGTTTTGAGCGACTAGAAGAGGATCCCGCCATTAATGGCCTTTATAGTCCCTGAGTCTAGATAGTAGAAGACATTACCCAGAGCTCCTGTCATCTGCTGCTTGCAATGCAATGGCCACCAATCCATTTCACTTGTTTTGCTGCCTCACATGCTGCTTTTACTTTACCTGGCTCTCAAACATGAAAGGCACTGAAGAGATGCTTGCTCCTTTAGAAGGAAGCATAATATGTAGCTGTAACAACCATCACTGTTTCCCTTGTATCCTACCCATTTCTGTACTTGGGCACTGTTTCCTGAGCTGATATTATGAATACAGAAAAGGACCGCCCAGCTGTTGCTACAGAGAAAATGTTCTGCAAATGCTTAGATCTTCTGTAATTCTTCCTTCAGTATCAGAAGCAAGTTTTAAAGCCTAACTTCATATGTATGCATTTTGGAAGTAATGTATCTTTTTGTAGTATGATGTGAATTTTGGTCTGATAGCCTATAGTTCTGCAAATCATTTCATGACCATTTGTTTCAGGCTGGAATTAGAAGAGAAAGAGGAATAAAGTGTTTAATTCCTGGATTTTGCATATTTAAAATTAATTTTTAAATATATAAAGAGTACTAGTTTGAGAAATCAAATAAACGCTACATCTGCATAACCACAACTTGTAAGATCAGGTTTTATTGTATAAACTATAACTAACTTGTCTTTGAAGGGCATTGCAGCAATAATGTTAGTAACAATTTGCACATGTGTTTTTCCTCTGGTTTATTTTATTTTATAGATAGCAAAAACACTGCAGAGATGTAGATAGAGAGGAAAATTTGTAGAGTTGTGATTGCAAGCTAATTAAGACTATGAACAGTCAGATTCTGTTACAGGCTTGTGGAATTAATTTTCCTATTTTCTGACAGGAACCCAATAAGGTGCCTAATCAGTTGAGGCTTTTCCTGTACAGTATTTGTTCAACTGGAGGTTGTAATCTATAAGAGCATTTGTTTTCAGTTGCTGCCCCCCCCATAATAGAATCCCTCCCCAGGTGTTCAAATACCCTCTCTTTTCCTGCCTTTCCAAATGGTTGTTCCATCATGTCTTTGAGGCAAGGTTGCTGTGACTACTGTATTCTTCTGCACATTGAATTGGTTCTTTGGTTTTTAATGTTCAGGTCATCAGTTTATGTATAACTTTATTGTGATTCATAGTTTTTAGTTGTGGTTTAGGTCAGTGGTTCTTAACCTGGGCGATATTGCCCCCCAAGGGGCGATTTTGTTTTTCAGGGGGGCGATGGAACGAAAAGGGGCGATGTGGGGGCAAAGGAACGGAAGGGGGGCGATATGGGGGTGATGGAACGAGATATATTGAGAGAGAGAGAGATCTATATTGGTAGATAGGTAGGTAGGTAGACAAAAAGACAGACAGGTAGGTAGATAGATAGCTAGGCAGGAAGGCAGGAAGGCAAACAGACAGACCTTTTGGATGGATGGATGGATGGATGGACGGACGGACGGATGGACAGACAGAAAGAATGCAAGAGCGGCAGCACTTTGGGAAAGCAGTGGTGGCGCCTTTTCCCAACATGCTACCGCACTCGAGGCGCCAGTTCAAGTGCGGTACAACAGTCAATGGGTGAGCCTGCAGGGCTGGCCGGCACCTCGAACGCCCCCCTGCCACCTCTTAGCATCCCCAAGGGGTCTGGCAGAGGGACGCTAAGAGGCGACAGGGGGGCGTTCAAGGTGCCAGCCAGCCCTGCAGGCTCACCCATTGACTAGCATTGCTCCAGAGCTGGTGCCTCCAATGCAGAAGCAGTGGCATGTTACGTGCCGCCACAGCCGCGTTCGACACACCACCCCCCTGCTGCCTTTTAGCGCCCCTCTGCTGGCCCCCTTGGGGACGCTAAGAGACGGCAGGGGGGCGTTCAAGGCACCAGCCATGCAGGCTCACCCATTGACTGTAGCACTGATCCGGAGCCGGTGCCAAAATGGGTGAAACTGCAGGGCCGGCCAGTGCCTCGAACGCCCCCCTGCTGCCTCTTAGCACACCTCTGCTGGCCCCCTTGGCCTTGGGGATGGTAAGAGGTGGCAGGGGGGCGGCGCGTCGAATGCGGCCACGGTGGCACATAACGCACCACCGCTTCCACATTGGAGGCACCGGCTCCGGAGCGTTACAGTCAGTGGGTGAACCTGCAGGCCGGCACCTCGACGCCCCCTGCCACCTCTTAGCGCCCCTCTGCTGGCCCCCTTGGGGATGCTAAGAGGTGGCAGGGGGGCGGTTATGTTGGGGGAGGGGGGTGATGACAACTTCCTCAATGGCTCAAGGGGGCGATTCTTTCAAAAAGGTTAAGAACCACTGGTTTAGATTACGTAAACGATGATTTGTTTACCTTTTCTATTAATCTTCTGTTTTAATTCAAGTTGTATATTTGGGAAATTGTACATTGCCCCAGGTTGAGAGGGTTTTGGGCTCTATAAACAGAGCTATGTGTAGGAGGTTTAAAACATTGTCAAGATGCAGCCTTGACTATATGATCAAAGCCCCACCCCATTCTAATATGCTTTACTGCTTATTGAAAAGTGTGGGGCTTTGATTGCTTGGTCAAAGCAGCTGTCTTCAGTTCTCTCGTCTCTCCCTATAGATGCCTCTGCTTGTAAATTAAAAATAAGCATGTCTGTTACTTGGGTGGTTCAAAACGGCATCTGCTTCAGAAACATTGCATCTCGGGACATGATTTGGTATAGTGGTAAGTGTTGTGAGGCACAAAGAATCAGGATCGTTCATTGGATTGCAGCATAGAAGATTTATTCAAGCCTATAGACAAAAATCTAGCGGACTAAAGTTCAACCCTATACTGGCACAGATAAGGGTCAATGGAATTCAGGATGAGTTGGACTTGGACCACTTGTGGGAACCTAATGACTTCAAGCTGATGACATGCTTAACTCCACTTCCCACTCCAGCTCTTCTCCCACAAGTGTAAGATATGAATGGATGGCTGCAAATACGCATTTGTTATTGCCACAGCCTTTCATACTGATGAGTTTAAGCCAGGTTTAGCCAATAATGCTATTCTATAGCAAAATCCAGCCGCCTTCAGTCCCTCTCCTTTAAGATGGGCAATGCTGGTTTGAGGACAGACTTGTATCCCTTTAGTCAGATGTTATTGAGGATCGTACAGAAGAATCTTACAGGGTATTTTCAAACAGAGTAGATGAAATTCAGTTAAAATTTACAACTGAGGAACTAAAGTAGTTGATTTACAGGAAAACAATCAAATGTATGCTGGAGAACAGCTTTTATTCTTGGCCTCAGAGGAGATGGATTTAGATTTAGTAACATTACTAGTACCTCATACATATTGTATGTTATCTTCCCTCCCCAATCTTTTTTAAACAAATGGAGCTACAAAAATATAAGTGCATGTTCTGGTGGGATGGCTTTAAGCCACTTACTTAGATCACATATTGCATTAATCCGTAGGTTGTATAACCCATGTTTTATTAAATAAAACACCCACTGTAAGCCATAAACCAGGGTATGTAAATCACAACTGGCTGGGTTCCCAGAATTGACTAAGCCATAATAAAGTTTGTTCTTTTAGCTCTGTGTATTTTGTGAGCACAGCCGCAAATTCTCATCAGTCTACTCTAGGCACTTCTCTTCCCTTTCAACAGCACAATGCTCCCTCTTCCTTTTGAGCAAACTGGGAAGTTGTGGGTTTCCAGTCTGGGATAGCCATCTGCTCTCTGGTGTTTTCTACCCCCCAAATAAATGCTTGTAACAGTGTACATTATCTTTTTGCCTTTGCAGAGTTTGGACATTGAGGATGAAAAGAACTTTATGAGCAAAAGAACTCCTGATTCAGCCATAACTGAGAATGGGCATCAATTGTCAGGAGGTAAGGAAAGGAAGTCCTTTTAGTGAGAACATAAATCTTTACCTGTTTCTGATGTGGTGAAAATTAAATTGGTTTTTGGAGTCATGTTGCACAGGCTCTGGAAGTTTGATTCACTCTTTTTTTTTCCTGCCTAGATTACACAAAGAAAAATACCCATTTAGGCTAGGGATGAAATAAAGAGTGTCTTCTAAACCACTAAATATTTTAACGTTTACCACATTGAGCTTAAACCCAAGTGGATGGCCAGCATTCTAGCAACAACTTACAATAGTTCAAACTGAAAGAGTATTTCATGTTTCAGGAGAGGGTGATTCTTTTAAAGATGTGATTAAGACCATCATAGATAATACCCTATTTAGTATATTTAGCAACTACTTCTGTTTAGCAATCATTAGCAAATAAGATGGTAATAAAAAAAATTCTGAACAATGTGCACTTTTACAACCAAATTTAGTATGCCTGACAACAATGCATATCAGAGTGAGAATAAGGCTGCCATAGTTATATAAGAACTTTATCTGGATAAGACAGCAGCATCCACTGTTCTCTGCAGCATCTTCCTCTCTCAATAGTCCTCAACTTACAACAATTCATTTAGTGAACATTCAAAGTTACAACAGCACTGAAAATGTGACTTATGACTTTTTTTTACAGTTATGACCTTTACAGCATCCCCGTGATCATGTGATCAAAATTCAGATGTTTGCTAACTGGTTCATATTTATGACCATATTTATGACCTCCCATGGTTATGTTATCCCCTTTTGCATCCTTCTGACAAGCAAAGTCAATGGGGAAGCCAGATTCACTTAACAACCAGGTTACTAGCTTATCAACTGCAGTGATTCACTTAACAACTGTGGCAAGAAAGGTTGTAAAATGGGGAAGAACTCACTTAACAAATGCCTAACTTAACAACAGAAATTTTGGGCTCAATTGTTGTCATAAGTTGAGGACTACCTGTATGTGTTTATTTAGCAACCATTTTGCTTAACAACTTGGTCTTTGGAATGGAATTAGTCATTAAATGGGGAGTGGGTATATAGGAATGATTTCCTAAATAAATATTGGTCCATTTTTAAAATAAGACATTTATTCAGAAAAGGGGTTCTTGGTGCTCTCTGAGCTTGGTTGTTTTCTGGGAGACGTTTTCTTATAAACAACCAAGCTCAGAGGGTACCAAGGACGCCTCATTTCAGTCCTGAACTACAAATATTCTCCTTTATTTATTGAAAAGACGGCATAAACAAAGTCATGGATGTCTTTTAAACAAGTAAAAAAAAACCCCATGATGAAAGCATAGATTTTCTTGGTTCCATATTGAACATACCCCAATAAACATAAAAAACGGAACTTTATTTTATTTTATTTATTTATTTTATTTTATTTTATTTTAATATTAATATTGGGCTTGTTTCGGTTTAATTCTTTTTTAACTATTTATTTATTATGAATGTATGTTTTTAGCTGTGAGCTGCCCCGAGTCCGGACTCGGGGCGGCATACAAGTCCAATAAATAAATAAATAAACTTATTGGGCTGTACAGTCAGATAAAAGTTGGAGATTGGTCTTCTTGTGGTTTATATGCTGTAATCAGGCAATTAGTTGGCCGTTTATTTACTTTGTTTAAAGGGGTCTCGTATTTGTGGTGTTTGAACTTAAATGATATTATTCTAAGAAAAAATAGTATTTAGAAATAAGAATTCCCTGGAAAATTTGAGACAGTGTGGAATTTTAAATTAAAAAAAATATCCCAATGCAGTTTTGCTCCTTTCCTCACCAGTCCTGGCTGGCCTCAACCAGGAAACATTCTTCTCTTCACTTTTCAGATTCTCCTCTTGAGGCACATGCTCCAGCCATGTCTTCACGGATGCCCCACCAGCCTGTTACTGCAGTAACTAGAGTATCGGAAACATTTTCAGGAGAAACAGTTGGATCGTCAACTGTGCCAAACTCTCCTGGTGGGCAGCAGAGCAATGCTCATAATGATGCTGCATCCAAAACATTGATTCAAGCAGGTAAAGTAGTGGATGAAGAAAATAATCCCCATTTGTGTAAGTCTAGCTGTGCAAAGATACCTATTAGCGCTATGCCCCCTTTGAAAATGATGTGGAAGAAATGCTTTGAACTTCACATGAATACAGTGCCTCAGTAGTTCATTAAAACAGTTCTCTTTTCTTCATGTCCTAAGAGACTACCCTAAGAGTCATATGGTGAGTCAACTTTTAAAGTGGGAGCACTTTTATTCGGGATGCTGCGTCACTTCTGAAAAAAAAAGCTGTGCCTTCTTTAATGAATAGCAGAGGCTCTCTACAAGACTCCAAATATGATGGAATTACTGGAAGTGGTCTTCATCAGTAACCCAGGAGTGCCCCATTGCATCCATTACGTATCTTAGAGCTAAACCTGTGGGGAAATGTTTATGTCTCAAGTAACCCTTAAAGGAATTAGCATTTTAATTTGGTGTGCATGTTTTGGTTTTAGTGAAGAGAAAGGAGAACATAACTTCCTTGTGCATTAAATTGGGTCAGTCCTTTTCTTTTAAATAAAAACATCAAAGAAGTATGGCTTTGTTCTGGGAAGTGTTATCTCTCACTGAATGCATTCCCATAACATATTTAACTTGGTTACAAAACTAAATCATTTTCTGGGTTTGTACACTCACATAGAATCTCATGCTAGTCAAATGGGTTGTTGGGCAAATGCTGACTTGTTGGAACATAGCCTTTCGATAAGAGGGATCTAACCTGACTTGATGGGTTAATGGTCTAATTTGGGGCTCTGATTTTCTTCTCTGTATAAAACAAAATAATATTTTTTGCTCTTTGTTAAAAAGAAAAAGAGATGAAAGGTGCTAGCAGTTCAACCCTGAGCACTGCGAAGAACTGGAACGTGAGTTCAGTGAGGACAACAAATGCTTCCTTTAGTTCAGGTTGGCAAATGTGTTTGCATATATTTTCATTATGTTTGCGTAATACTTTTCTGTGCTATTATACCATGGTATGGAAAAACTGACACAATAAATAGGTTTCCAAAGATCTCCATGTTCAGGTTCCGTACATTTACCCTCATTTACCCTTGGTGGTGCAGGCTGTTAAATGCCTAGCACTTAAGTTCCAGTTGCCTGCAATTAGTGCAGGCTCGAATCCCACCAGGCTCAAGGTTGACTCAGCCTTCCATCCTCTCAGGGTAGGTAAATTGAGGACCCAAGATTGTTGGGGGCAATAAGCTGACTTTGTAAAAATGCCACTTAGTAATAAGCAGGCATGTACAATGGAATGAAGGCTATTGCTGAGCACACTGGGTTGTATCCCAAAAAATTGTAAGCCGCCCTGAGTCTTCGGAGAAGGGCGGCATATAAATGTTTTAAAAATTACATTTATATAATTTTTAAAATTATCTAAATTTTAAATGCATGTTTATTTCTTATTTTAATGTTTTTTATTGTATTTTAATTATATGACTGTAGGCAGCATAGAGTTTTAATAATAATTTTTAAAAAATGTTCAACGGTGTTTGTGCAAATGGTGTCTCACTGACATTTGTATCAGGCAGATGTTTGGCTGAAGAACAGGTACTCCTCGCTGAAAGATGAAGAACCTAGGGACTAGAAATTGCATGGAAACCAGGTGGCTTGATCAGAGTGGAAGCAGAGGTCTCCGCAACATCAGAGGATTTGGCAAAATGATAAAAACAGCCCATGCTGTTCTGAAACAAGCTCTACCCCTTTGATCTGTGCATTGTGTGATGCACAAACAAAAGGGGTGGAGTTTGCAGCGGGTGTTTGTTTTCATCTTCAAAATTAGCAAGTGGGTAAACACTTGGTGCATGGTGAAGACATGGGCTGCTCTTCATCATAACACTGCCATCTTGCTGATTTCAACACATGCTTATAGTGTCATCAGCTAAGGAACTTCTGCCTTAATGTGGCTCAGATGGGCTTTAGTCCCAGACATGAATACCTGCAGCAGATTCCACAATGTCAAAGTGAATGCAGCAGGGCAATTGAAGCCTTTCCCCTGTTCAGTGGGTCGGTTTCTTAGGCCATCTTTTTTTTCAAGTTCAGGCAGGGCTCTGAAAATGAGGTGGCTACTTTAATTAGCAGAGAAGTTCAATGCTTACCGAGAGCTAGATAGTTTTGATGTAGTCCAGCAAAGCCAAATATATTTGTATGGTGACCAATAAAAATCTGAATCTATTTTTAAGGAGATTTTGATGCATTTGTACTTAATCTTAATAATATAAGCAATGCTAAGAAAATTATCTGAGTACTTTATATCCTGATCCAGATTAATCATCAGTTTGCCTTTCCTGGGTTTGTAATTCAAAGGTGAAATCTACCTAGTAAAGAATTCCTCTCATATGACATTGGTGGATCTATCATCAGTACCAGTGAATTGCAAATCCCAACCTCTTCTCTATTTGGAGCATGATTTCCTCGCTCCCCCTCCCCAATACACAAACTTGGCATCAGGCATTCCACCCACCTCCTCAAAAACAAATGCTGAAGGACAATGATCTGGGAGAGACCCAATTTCTTTATTTAATTTTCTGTGCAGATAAATTTTCTTCGGGGACAAAATCCACATCGACTGGAAACTATGGAAGCCAATCTAGTGAAAGGTGAACATTCTTGGATTTGCAAGTATCTGCTCTTTGGGTTTTATTGTAATAAGGGCAAAGCATGGACATGCTGTTGGGTGGAATAGATATCAGGCCTTTCCCCACTGCTGACTTGTGGAAAATTTGTACCAGCATGAAATGTGTTGTCCCCATTTCCTATTATGCCATATTCTTCCCTTTTCCTGCACTGTTTCTAGTCATTGCAGTACTCTTGACTTCCCACCAAGGTGGGAAGGTGGGCCTTATAAATTTTACACATCTTGTAGCTACCCTTGGATGGTGTTAAAACAGCGGTCCCCAACCTTTATGGCTTGGTGACCTGGGGTGGGGGGAAGAGGGGAATCGACCCACTGTTTGGGCAAGTTGAGCTCTGTGTGTGTGTGTGTGTGTGTGTGTGTGTGCCAGCCAGCTACACACGCAGCCCAGTTCCAAACAGGCTATGGCCCGGTAATAGGCCACAGCCTTGAGGTTGGGGATCCCTGTGTTAAAGTAAGTAGAGAAACATTACTTCAACATTAGTACAGCTAAGAACACTTAAGCCTGTCTCACTCTGAAGCAGGGAACAAAATAGTTGCAATGTTATGGGTATATGGCAGAAAAATATTACTAGAAGGCAGTAGTATGCTAAGATGAAACTAAACTAATAACACAGGCATGGTAACATAATATGCATTGCTACTGTTCCATACTTGTTTCCCGGTGTGCAAGTTCATAAAGTTTGTATGATGACATCCTTGTGTCCATGTTGTCATTTTCCCTCTGCTTTTACTCCCTGAAAATGTTATGAAGAAATGTTTATGCTATGGTCATGGCCAGTGGGAAAAGGCTCATTGGTTTGTTTTGTTTAAACAGGGTTTGTTAACTAAACTATATTTGGCTGTAGATCTCACATCACATTAAGTCATAATGAGCGAATTGAGTTTAGCACAGCTTTTTTTAAAATTGGGAAAAACATAAATGGGAAGCTAGCATGTTATAGAATAAAGCTCTGCTTTATTTTTTTTTATTTTCAAGAATGCCTCTACATAGGAATAAATAATAACAGAAAATAAAATGGTAGGAACTGTTATGTATGCAGGTTTAAAGTCATTGGTTTAGTTTGAACTGTTCTTGTAAAATGTAAGAAATGATTGGTTTAAAAAGTGCGGGAAAACCCTGCACTCTGATTGGCTGGCAACTGCGGCTGCTGGCTATAAGTAGCAGCAGCCCAGCCAAAGTGGGTTCATTCTGAGCTGTAGTCACTAATAAACAAAGAGCTTGAAGCACTCCGCGTCTGTCTCTTCATGCAAACTTAACAGGAACTGCGGCCTATTTAGGTGTAACTTCAGCCTTTGAATAAGTGGACATTGGTTTTTGTTTTGTTTTTTTACTCTGCATATCTTCCCTGGCTGCTGTGTTTTGAGAGTGTCCATGTCATGGTTTTAAAATTTCAGATAAGCCTACTGATCCAAATTATGTGTACGATATATAGTGGACCTGATGTAGCATACTATATGAATCCAGCTATTGTATTGCATCCCTTTTGGAGAACCCAGTGAGTCATCCTTTGCAACTGTGTTCTTTTGAAATGTATTTTCTGTCTTTTTTGTGGGGGCAGTGTCACCACAAGCCAACAAATCCAGGCTTCTAAGTCCCACTCTTCACCTTCTTCAGTCCATCGACAAGTGGAAAAGCGAAGGGAGCTGGTGAGATCTCAGACTTTGCCCCGGACCTCAGAGACTCAATCTAGGAGAGCACTCTTTGAGAAGTTCGAGCAGGATACTGGAAAGTACGTTGCTCCCTTTTGTCCAGTCCAACTTTTAGACAGTTAGTTCAGGGAAGACCTGAAGGGGCCGTAAAAACAGCTGCCTTAAATCAGGTCACAGTTTCTAGCCAAATTGTCCTGCAGACTTGTTTGTCTGCAGGACAAGGCTATGCCAGAAACTCTGTTCTGGTAAATACACAACAACTTTAAGAAAAATGTAAAATTGGCTAATCCTTAGTATAGTATAGTTCTTACAGTTTACTTAGGCAGCATCTTTAGTTGACGCAAAACAGCACAAATCATTGCGATGTTCTCCAACCAGCACGCAGAAAAAAATCTTAAAAACATTTGTTTTACTTATGCTAAAGTAAAATGTAGAGGAATTGAATAGGAGACAAGGGATTCGAATGGGAAGGTGAAAGCTAACACTCCCTCAGTTTTCAGATGTTCATCACGTACACAAGATAATGATGTTCAGATGTGACAGTTCCTCTGTGATGAAATAGGAAAAATCTGGGTAAAGGTTGAAGGAGATGCTTGTTCCATTTAAAGTACTACCTCTCTAGATGACAGCATTGATTCCTTCTCTTTGTGTCCCTCATTTGTTCAGAGGGAAGAGTGTAGGCCGGACCAAACTCAAGAGATCCCAGAGTTTTGCAGTTGCCAGTGCCAGCAGCATCAAGCAAATTCTCTTGGAGTGGTGCCGGTCCAAAACTATTGGCTACAAGGTAGGTAAGGAATTCTGTAAACTGCATCCCTTCTCCCTTCTTCATTGTTTCACTTTGTGAATCCATATGAAGTAGTACAACTTCTGGTTCCTCGCAGATACTTAAATTCAGGCTTCTTTACCCCAACGCTGTCAGATTATTATCCTGAATTACAGTACTTGCATCCCCCTTCTTCTGCCCTGTCACCCTCTTCCCCACTCTCCCCATCCTCTAGCACATAGATCTGCAGAACTTCTCCTCTAGCTGGAGCGATGGGATGGCTTTCTGTGCACTGGTGCACTCCTTCTTCCCTGAAGCATTTGAATACCACACATTGGACCCCACCAAGCGCAAGGAGAACTTCGAATTGGCATTCACAACAGCTGAGTAAGTAGGATGCTACCGTCATGAGTTGCCTGCTGTAAATTTATAGTAGCTGCACAGAGTTCTTAACTTTCCTCAGTTAAGAAGGCTACACTTTTAAACCCATGTCTGATAATGGAAAACACGAGAACATTAATTTTGAGGAAAGTTTTGTAAGATGGTGGGTTGGTCCTTATCCCCTTGAATGCTAGTTTTCCTTCATTTTTCCATTTCCAATTTTTCCAAATTGCTCTCCTTCCTAAATCTGATGTCTTGCCTCCCTTTGTAGAAAAATGGCCAACTGTGACCGCTTGATTGAAGTGGAGGACATGATGCTGATGGGCCGCAAACCAGACCCCATGTGTGTCTTCACATACGTGCAGTCTCTCTACAACCATCTTCGGCGTTTTGAATGAATCCAGGAAGGCCGTGACTCTTAGAATGGGACTGCTCCACAGCTGCTTTTGTGCTAATGTTTGGTGCTGCTACACAGCTGCTTGCAACCCTGCAGAGGGAAGCCCCAGGCGCTGGACACAGCCACAAGCCAAAGAGAAAGAAAAGATAAAAACAGTCAAGGTTCCAGGGCAGCTAGAGCTCTTGCTGAAAAAATGATAGAAGGCCAGCAGTTCCTTCCTTGTTCTCTCTAGGCAGCTGTGAATAGAGATTCTTGTTCCAAGAATTTCCTTTTAACTATATGTGCAAGCTGATTTGACCAAATTGGCCTAGAGGGATAATTCAAGCATGATCTCCTCTCTTCCTCCCTGTCTTTCTTCTATAGATGTCTCAAAAGTCTGCTATGTCTATCATTTGTGGGCAGCTATGCTATTAGTTGCTTTGTATTATATACCCCTTCTTTTCCCTGATTCCACTTCCTTATGCTCTGGAATTCCTGGGATAGATTAATGCGGTGTGGATAGTTTGAAGGCTAATGTTCAAATTCTCCTGATCACAGAGGCTTCTTGCATACTTTTAGAACTCAGCTTGTTTCCAAAAGCTGCAGTATTGAAACCTATTTTCCTTCAAACCAAAAGACTTACTTGTACATTTAAAAAAATGTTCTTGCAATACTGGAGTATATTAACTTGCATGACCATAACTGACACTTCACCACAATTTGCTCCATCATTACTTTCCCCCAATATCTGTTAATTTGTCACCCAAAAGCTGCATGCTCAATCCTGCTTTGGACCCACCTGAAACTGAGCTCAGTAAAAGAAAAGAGGACTCAGTCAGGCGATGTTATCTGATACTGAATCAGGTATTGGCAACCATGTGAGGGTTATCAGATTTGGCATTTGGAGGGGAGGTTTAGGGAAAAGAAAGTCCACATGAAAGGTGCAGAGAGAGGCAACAAAAAATGGGACAAATGAGGCAGAAAGGACACAAAAATGGTGCAGTGAGGCAATCTGGCTGGAGGAGAATTTATATATTATTTTTCCTAGTTGTGGGGAAGAGTTTATTTAAAAAAACACTATTAAACCTTTATAGGTGTACATTATGATGTAGTAAGAGGGGGCTCTGGGGGAGGCAGAAATGAGAGTTGTGGGATGCATAATCCTGAGCCCTGAGGTTGCTCGCTCCTGCAACAGAGCACAGATACTTAGCCCAAATGGCTACGGTGATGCACAAGGACTGTGTTGAGAGACTCTTATGGGCAGATTGTTGAAATTCTGCATAATACTTGCATACCTTAGTCTTCTGGTCTTGAAGGAATGAGGAGAATTTGCTCTTTATGATATACATCAAATTCCCAGGAGGTGATTGCCAGAAAGGAGACTGATTACAGCAAGAGCACCACTGAGTCCAAAATGTTTGTCCAAAATATTTGAAGTAACTGGTGCCAGATACATCAGTCCTGGTGCATGCTGACTGAGAATACTGAATGGTACCAAATTGGTAAGAGACATTCTAGAAGCATTTGCTCTGATGTGGGAGAACTGTGCTCAGTAAAAGAAGGAAGAGGCTAAAATGGAGTTATGGTTCAGATTAAACTGGGCTGGGAAAAGTATTTACATCCATCCATAAGAAATTATGCTGCACTTAGACCACGCCATTTGAGAAACAGCCAGCTAAGGTGTAGCACACTTCTAATCTCAGTTTTGGGATTTGCTTTGCACATCTTAAAGCTATTTTGAAAATGGTCTCAAGTATTACACAAGATTTTGCATGAAAGCAAGTTGCCTAGTATCAGCATAAGCTGCTTTATATGGTTGACCCCGCTGGCCACTCGTTTAAGAGTTAAATAATTAGTTCTGTACTCTGGGGAAATTAACTTTGTCTCAAACATCCTTTGGATTTGGGCTCAAACTCCTCTAAACCCATCATTGACTAGACTAAAGCTATTTACACAGAAGTTTAATTTTCTCTTGATCCAGTTAACTGTGTTGTATGATTAGGGATAGTGTGACCTGAACCTAGGGTCATGCTATTTTCTAAACACTAAATCCAGACTAACAAAACCCAATTGCTGAGTTCACATAGCGTCTTTTACATGAAGAAACCAAATTATGGTTTAGGTTGGTAGCCTGATGGACACAAAATGTAAGACAAGGGCAGGGACCCCAGAACATTTAATTCAGCTTCATCTACCATATTCAACCATGTACGCTTGTGTATGTTTGGAGCAGAGTGTATGTCATAAGTCATGACTTTATTCAAATGAAGAAAATAATATAAATTGGACATGACTGACAGATTATGGAATCTGCACCATTTGTATAATGCCAGTGGCTTATGCTCCATCCTGATTTTTACAGACATCTATGTAATCACAGCTGTTTGGCTATCCTGAAGCAGCAGGAATAGGCATATGTGTGTTTTGGGGTGAATTAGTGCTTTTTTAGCTGTCTGTCCCACACAACTCTGCCACTACAGATCCCCATCAACTTCTTGCCAAGGTGTTCCCTGCACAGCCAATAGCTTGCTCAGAGCGGTTTCCTGCCTTGGGGCTGTACAGATGGCCACTGTAAAACAAATAAAATAAAGGCAGCTTTGTGTTTGGTCCTTATTTTATTCTTAGGAGCAAAATGCATGTATTTATAAACTATAACTCATCACAATGACAAAAGAGTGGTCAGATAATGTAATATAAGCATTAGAACAGCTGATCCTTCCTGAAAGGGAGTGTGAACAACGATTTATTAAATTTAATGTGTCCATCCATTCCAGTGGATTCTTAACAGTGAGACATGCATGAAGAATACATTCCTACATATATTTTAGGTATTATGCTTCCTCCCACCAAATTTAGCTTACATGACCTTTTCAGAAATAACAGTTTGGCCGGAGAAGGGGCAGCTCCTTGTTTTTATGCTAAGGATACCTGTTGCTACTGATTACAATATTTGGAAAGAAGAAAATGGCAAACTGTTTCAGAAAATGTTGCTTGGGAAAGCCACATGGATTTATTTATTCAAGTGCTTGTCAAAACTCGAGTGATGTGAAAGCCTGTTTCCACCACCCCCTAAAAGGAAAATGAGGCAATATATATAAAATAATGAAAAAAAATCATTCTGACAGGTTTGTATGCGGATGGAATCCTGTTAAGGGATGAGCTTTTTTTGAGGGTTTTCCACTTATTTTTGGCTTCACAGGATGGGAGTGGGTGGTAACGAGATTCAACCCTTCCTAGATTTTCAGGGATGGGAGTAATAGAAGTAATTTAATTAATTACTGTTAATTATGTAATTAATTACATAATGTTGAGTTTTAAAAACACAGGAAAGAATCAATCTACCAATTGTTTATCAAGCTAAACAATGTTCTCCCTGACTGGAAAAGCCACCATCAACCTGCATTTTTCATTGTCTCCTTCACTGATAGAAAGCACTAATCAGCCAATCGCATGTTGGCCCAGAGTCTCACCCTTGATAACTTCTGTTTCACAGTACTATGCGAACTAGGCTAATTGTGGATGCTGTCAGTCACCTGTTTGTCTGAAACTTAACCAGGTCACTTAGACAAGCAATTACATTCACACAATATGCCAAAGCTGGTGATGGTTCACTTGATCTTGTTCTACAAACCAGACACTTTGGTCAGGGTACGATTCATTTAAGTGTACAAATATAAAATATGGATTAACCTAGTAACCAAACGCAGCGAAGTTTGTTGAAGTAAACATTTTTGGGAAAGTAATCTCTGAAAGAGAGGAGGCCCTATTATTCCTGACTGAAGATCGTGGAGAGGCCAAGATAAAATCACGCTTCAAAATTGAGGAAACTTCCAGCTTCCTAGTCTCCGGAAGTATCCCTCGTTTTTGGGCTGCTGCAAAGATCTGGAGTATGTCAGTGAAGAGTTTCTGACTCGCTGGAAATCTATTGGTCGTCCGGATTTTTGTAGCCAGATGTGGCAGCCCTCTTTGCAAACCTCCTCGTCCTTCACATCAAAGGCAAGATCAGAGAAAAGGATCCCTCGGCTTTCGGCGCTGCAGGGTTTGCTCCGCCACCACTTCATCTGCATATCCATAGCGAATCAGCTCACCCAGGGCTAAACCTTCGATCCATTCGTGTTAAAATTGCTGCCGGCGGGACCAAGGGTTTGCTTATAAGGGTTTAACGCAGACGTCTCCAAACTTGGCAACTTTAAGACTTGTGGACTTCAACTCCCAAAATTAAGTTGCCAAGTCTGGGGACTCCTGATTTAACGTATTCAAATATCTTGACCTGGCGCGTCTTGTCGATTCATTCATTCATTCATTCGTCTTTTACGGGTTTACCCAGAGTAGCAGCCAATCAGGGCCTCGTTCTACAACGCCTGCCTCGTTGCCATTAGGAGGCGTCGCCCTATTCCCATGGAAACAGGTTTTGTTGTGCCTGGTTTTCCGCCTTCTTACGCCCTAATTCGAACTCGCGAACGGAGGAGCTGCTGTGGAGAGCACCGCCAAAGGGTGGGTAGCCAGGCTTGCATGGGACGGCCAACTCTGTTAATAATCGGGATAATGAATGTAAACTTAAGATCTCCGTGTCCTCATGCACGTAAAGATTGGGAGCAGTTCTCTTCCTTTCTGGGGATTTTGCAAGAAGGTGCTACAGTAGTGAACTTGGGGAAAATGTACTGGAAGTCTCTCAGTTCTTTAATTTCTAGCTTAAGGCAGTGGTCTCCAGCCCTTCCTTGCTTATTTCCAGGGGATAATTTCTCCCTCTTCGAGCTGATGCGAGGTTTTTATGTTTCTGACTAGATACATTTTTAAAAAATGAATTACTCAAAGTCTCAAACATACCGAATATTCCTTCCTCCTCCTGTTTTCCCCACAACAACAACCCTGTGAGGTGGATTGGGCTGAGAAAGTGATTATCCCAAAGTACCCAGCCAGCCTTCATGCCTAAGGTAGGACTAGAATTCATGGCTTCCCAGTTTATAACCTGGTGCCTTAACCACTAGACCAATTTTTTAAAAGTATTTGAAATGTTTTTTTTTAATATTCATTTTCTTTTCATGCATGTTTGGTCTTCTTAATATTTCCTATAACCTTCCAGTCAAGCTGGTTAAAAAACTGAGCAAAAATTTAACACTGAAGGAATTCTGGATGTGAGGTGACCACTGACTTTTCTGGATGAATCCATAGAAACAGCTATTTGGCTGTATGATACCAAAAGGTCTTTGATTTTTCTAAGTCCTGATCCTTGGAGGATGTCCTTCTGAGCAGAAAGAAGCAAGAATGGAATACATGAAATATTCAGAGGGTGACCCTAGTTTGGTGTTCTAAATAAACGAAGAAGCAGTAAATGGGCTCAGTGTGTGAAGAAGAATCATGTCTCCTAGCTATGCTAGTGACCATCAGTTATGATATTTCCCTCAGCTATTATGTATTTTAAGTTTGGTATTTGTGATTGGGATTGCTTTTAATGCATTTTAAGACTGTTCACCATTCAATCATTTATTGAGATGGACACCTATAGTAATTGAATAAATAAATACACAGACATGGAGAATTATGAAGATATACATTTCATTGTAATAATTTTTGAAATATAACTATAGTCTTATTCCAAGCTGAAAGGGAAGTTTTTTTAGGGAATGCACCTTTTAAAAAATCAACTTCTCTTGGTTCTCCCCGCTGTTTACCTAGACCATTTTGTTGTTGTTGTTGTTGTTCTTTTCCAATTTTATTTCCAAGTGCTATTTAACTCCTGTTCCCTTCTCAGGATCTTCTGGATGCCATAATGGCCAAGTTGATACAAGTACCCCCTAAGTTTCTGCCCCCTGAATGGTACATTGCTAACAAGGTCCAATACAATAGTGCCGAGGCCCAGCGGTCTCGTTCGGAACGCTTGGTGGATGAGAGCCAGCGGCTGGTAGATGAAATCGAGAGAACCACTCAGAAGACCCAAAGTGATGTCAACAAGAGAATAGGTGATGGGTGCTTTTAATGCATTTATGTGAACATGACTCTGAAAGATGAGTTTGCAATAAGATGCTTGAAGCAGGTCAATTAAAGATCAAGTTGCTGTATTTGTACAACAATGTGCAAAGCTTTGTATTAAGTTTCATTATTGCCTTTGTGTGTGGGGAGTAGTGTCGTGTCCATTTTGTTTGTTTGTAGTTGTAGTATATCTGAGGGACCGTCTCTAGCCAGTCACATCTACCCGACCCACCAGAGCAGAGGGGGGGCATGGTCCGATCCCCTAGGGAGATAGACCTGGTAGGACCCAGAAGGGCCCTCTCCGTGGTGGCTCCCTCTCTCTGGAATGTCATTCCCCCAGAGATTATAATGGCCCCCCACTGTAACACTTTTCTGGAAGGCGCTTGAAGACCTGGTTCTGCCAGCGGGCCTGGGGAACGCAGAGCGGGATGGAGCCATTAAATGGCTCATGTGATGTGTTGCCGCCGGGGTGTGTGGGGTTATTATTTTATTATTTTATTATTATTCTCTTTCATTAGTTTTATTGTTTTATAATGAGGTTTTTATATTCCTGTAAGCCGCCTTGAGTCAGGATGTGTGAATAGGCAGCAATATAAGCTTCCTTAAATAAATAAATATACACCCAGAAAACACAGGTAGTCCTCAACTTACAACCAGAATTGGGACCAGAATTTCCAATTTCTGATAAATGAATTGTGCCTGATTTTACGACCTTTTGTGCCACAGTGAATCACTGCAGTTGTTAAGTGAATCATGCAGTCATTAAGTGAATATGGTGTCCCCATTGACTTTGCTTGTCAAAAGCCAGGTAAGAAGGTTACAAATGGCAATCACATGGTTTAGGGATGCTGCAATCATCGTAAATACTTACCAGATGCCAAGTGCCCAAGTTTTGATTTGTGGGGATGCTGCTATGGCTGTAAGTGTGAGGACTGTTCATAAGTTTGATTCAAAGGGTAAGAGATTGCTGGGTAAGGACTGCAGGAGATGGTGCCTTCATGTACAGGAGTGGATGGACCAAAAAGAACCCTATTTGGGAGAGGTTGAGAGGCAAAATAGATATCTTAAGCATTAAAGAACAAAATGGGGAAATTGGCTTGATACTGGAACTTTCCAAAGGGCTTAAATGGGCATGGCAAATTTCTGTAAGACAAGGTATCAATTTTGCCCTGAACCATCCAACCTGACCCCAAAATAGAAAGTCTGGAAGGAGAGTGATTGGAGCTTGCTGTGCAATATCCTTAGGGGATGATTAAGCTGCAAGGTTCTTGTTTCTGTTGGATTGTCTTATGGTTCTGTTTTAATGCTACTGGTTTTACTGCTGTTGTGGGCTACCCAGAATTGTTTCAGATGGGTGACCGTAGAAACCTTTTAAACAAATAATTAAAGAGATCTGGCCTTGTCCATGCTAGAATGGCTGTGGGATCCAGGGACCCTCAAAGGGACTCTTGAAGACTGCATGCTGGCTGGGATTGTCCATGCCTGCTGAAGGAATCTGTGGTGTATGCCTGTCACATTTATTTATATTTGTTTCTTCCTTCTGTTTCCAACATTTAAGAGCCGCAGAAGGCATGGGTGCTGGTAGGTATCCCATGACAATGATGCAATGATGAATTTTTTTGTCCCTAGAGGGAAGAGGGTTGGAGGTTGTTTAAACTGGGAAAAAACAGTTAACATACCCATTTGACAGTGTCAGTTTTTAAAAAGACAGCTATATTATTCTGCTGGAGGGTGCCATTTGGTCAACACATTTTAGCAATACAATGTTGGGCTGTAAAAATTGTCCATCAGTCTTCTAAATCAGGGGTACCCAAACTTGGCAACTTTAAGACTTGTGGACTTCAACTCTCAGAATTCTCCATCCAGCTATGCTGGCTGGAGAATTCTGGGAGTTGAAGTCCACAAGTTTTAAACTTGCCAAGTTTGGAGACCTCTGTTCTAAACCAATGGGAAGCTCTTAAATATTTTTTTTTTTTTAAATTACATTTATATGCCGCCCTTCTCCGAAGACTCAGGGCGGCTTACAATTTTTGGAGCACAACCCAATGCGCTCAGCAATAGCCTTCATTCCATTGTATATGCCTGCTTATTACTAAGCGGCATTTTTACAAAGTCAGCTAATTGCCCCCAACAATCTTGGGTCCTCAATTTACCTACCCCGAGAGGATGGAAGGCTGAGTCAACCTTGAGCCTGGTGGGATTCGAGCCTACAGTAATTGTAGACAGCTGGATCTTAAGAGCAGGCATTTAACAGCCTGAGCCACCAAAGCTCTTATATATTATCAAATATTGAGCTGTGAGATGATTGTGCAGATATTCATTTATTTATTTATTTATTTATGGAAATTTATATTGCCGCCTATTCGTACATGGCAACTCAAGGCGGCTTACAGGAATATAAAAACCTCATATATAAAACGATAAAACTAATAAAAGAATAATCATATAATATAATAATATAATAAAATATCCCCTCCCACTCCTTGCAATGTATGATGATTAACATGTCCACCCAAGATGCTTAATCAGGTAAGGTAAAGATGTAACAGCTGTATTCATAAAATATACAGCTTACAGTTTTAAAGGTTTGGGTCTCATTGTCCCACGCAAACCCTGGCTTTTTGGTTAGTTTATGGTTCAGTATATTGCACAACCCCAGAAAAATAGGTTATTGCAATACTGTGTGAACGCAGCCCTTGAACTGATGGCATCATTCACTTGAGCTTCATCCACATGGTCTGTTATGGTTGGTCATCGGATTCTCCTTTTGGTTGAAGCCCTGAGATCTAGCTGTTGCTGGACTTCAATGCTGCTTTCCTCTACCTTGGGGTGATTGAGTATTCTCACTTTTGCAGAACAGAGACTTGAGGAGATAAAATTCTGGAGGCAGCAGTTGGATGACAAGCTTGACCAGATTGTGAAGGAGACTGAAGTGCTTTTGTCATTCAAAACAAGGCTGGAAAAGGCTCTGGAGGGCTGCAAAGAACCACTTTTCACTGCCCAGGAGTGTCTCTTAAACCGGTGAGAAGATTTTTTTTTTGGACTTAAGAGGCCACTTCAGTTTCCACTTGCTGGAGGTAGGCGGGATAAACTTGTCTGGATTAAGAAACTGTGTAATATCATCGTGACTGGTTAGCTGGGAGAAAAGGTCTTGAGTCACTCATAATAGTTGGCAGGAAAAAATGTTATGAGAAATAACTGGAGACGTGGGAATATTTAGTCTAGAAAAGAGAATGGTGATCTTCAAGTTTCTGAAAGGCTGTCATATACAAGAAGGAAAAGGCTTGTTTGGCATTGTTCCTTCTGACCGGACAAGAAACAATAGGTTTAAATTAACTTCCTGAACTCTAACTTATTCACCAATGGAGCTGGCTGCAGTGTGAAGTGGAAAGTTCTCGTTTACATCAGGGGCTGCATGGTCATCTGTCAAAGATGCTGTAGTACAGGGGTGTCACACTCAAGGTCCACGGGCCGAATCTGGCCTGTGGGGCACTGGTGGAATTCAATTTGTTTTTACTACCGGTTCTGTGGGCATGGCTTGATGGGTGTGGTATGGCTTGGTGAGCGTGGCAGGGGAAGGATACTGCAAAATCCCCATTTCCATCTCACTCCAGGGGAAGGATAGTGTAAAATCCCCATTCCCTCCACACCTCACTAACCTGCTTTCCAGCTTCATTCTCCTGTGCAGGGCAACAAAAGATGACCCAGCCAATCAGCTGGGACTCGGGAGGCAGAGAATAGATGGGGGTGGGGCCAACCAGAGGTGGTATTTACTGGTTCTCTGAACTACTCAAAATTTCTGCTACTGGTTCTCCAGAATCTGTCAGAACCGGCTGAATACCACCTTTGCTGTAGTGTGGAAACAGTGAAGGACCGGCCCACGGTGCCTCTGCCAGTGAAAGCAGAGTTCGGGAGGGTTTTCATTGGCAGAGGGTTGCAGGAGGCTGTCACAGCCGAAAATGGAGCTCGGGAGCCTGTTTTCACTGGCAGAGCACTTGGACCACCAGAGGCACCCCCGACACGAGTGACGTCAAGCTGGCCATGCCCACCCTGTGCACGCCCACCCCCAGCCTCCCGAGATCAAACAAAAACCTGATGCGGCCCTCAATGAAATCGTGTTTGACATTCCTGCTGCAGTAGATCCTGGAGTAGGGTTTAAACACTGTGACCTCTAAGGTCACTTTTTTTTAAACAAGTTTTATTCAATTTTTAACAATTCAAATAAGGCTCTTTTTAGTAGACAGCATATTTCCGGGTCATCAGTTTTACATGCAAATATGACAATAGTTATATATTCATTTTTAACATTTAACTTCCTATCTTATCCAATTTTTACTTCCGTTCCAATTTTTGCAAAACAAAGGGCCAAACAGTAGCCTCCAATATTAACAATAGCCTCCAATATTAATCTCAATCTATACAACCCCCCATTTCATTTCAAATTATTAAAAATAATTCTTAGACATTAATATTTCTTTTAAAAATAACAATGTATTTGCCCACTATATAAAAAATAAAGTTTATCAATGTCTATCCTTAAACTATCTTCACATTATTAACGCTCTTTTATCATTTACATATTTCTTTTATCAGTCAGATTTGCCCTTTCATCACATATTCTTTCCATAGTTCTAAGTCAATACAGGCTTTAACACAAGAGAAAAAATAGGAAAAACATAAGCTTGCCCCCCTATTTACTACTTTGAAAGTGTCACCTCAGTGGTTAACATGATAGTAATCATTCCCTTTAAAACAAAAGATAGAATAAAAGGAGAGGAAGAAAAGAAAAGCTACATAACATTATATATCTTTTCAGTCGGGTTCTGCAACATATTTCCCCCAATTATAAGATTTATTTGTAATGTCAAAATAATAATAAAAAAACTAACCTTAGTCACTGACATTAAATCTCATTTTTAAACATCTTCAAAAATCGTTTCAATTAATTCAATTTATTTAATCAACATTCACCTTTCTTTTATAAGTAAAGAATAAAAGTATACCTTCATCTAATAAAAATTGTCAGTACCATCCCCCCTCTATTGTTCTATATTCGCCTATTTTCTAAATGTTTTATAATTGCAAATATATTCTTATTACCCCTCTTCTCCGTGCAGAACCCCCCTTCTTAATACATTAGCCATTATCTCTATGAAAACGAATTTCTTTCTTCATTTTATAATTCCCATATTTCTCTATCTTCTGCTCTTGTTTCTTGTTCCCTCTCCTCCCCTTTGTCCTGCTATATCCCTTCTCCATCCAATTTATATCCCTCTCTCTCTTTTTACCTTTCTGCTCCCTTTTCTTCTGGGCCTTTCTACCTTGCCTAGTTTCATAGATATTCCCCTTTTTAATTACTTTCTTAAGTTTCATTTTTTTAACCACCCTTCCTTTCCCTTTTCTTTGTGGTATTCCTTGTATTAATTGTCTCTTTAAAATGGCTTTTCCTTGGGCTGGCTCCTCCCTTTCCAGGATTCCTTCTTCTTGTTCTTTGTTCGCCATTTCCATGTCTTCTAAAACAAGCCAAATTAATTCAGTTACTTCCTGTAGCAATTCTCTCATACTTTTAAATTCCATTTTTAGTTCCTAGAAGAGCCACAAAAGTTTTTATTTTCCTTGTTTCTTCTTCTTAAAATTTTCTAAGATCATAACCCGAGCCCAGAATCTATATCAGTATCACCAATTAGTCCAGCAGTCTGTCTTTTGTTCTAGCGCAAACTTTTAATTTCTATGGTTCTTGCTTTTTTGTTTCAGCATTTATTTAAGATTGTAACAACTCCGGTTCACAAAGGAACAAAATATTTTCCTTCTTCTTTAAATTCCAATTTTTATCCACAAAGTGGCACTTTCTATCACACAAATTCTTCACCCTTTTCTTCTATTTTAGTATTCAGGGTTTTTCGAGCCTCAAATTCTTCTTCCTTTTTTTAAAAAAGTCCTAAATCCAGCTTTAATTTATGACCACTTAATGCCAAGATTTTTTTCCCTTAAATTCTTGCTCCAGCTTCTTCCTTTCCCGGTTCGAAGCCCCTTATAGCTGTCAAAGATATTTTACTTATTATTTTTTTCTTCACTTTGTAATTGCTCCACTTCCTTTTCTTTTTTAAAAAACTCGTTTTTATCTTAAACCCGGGGTACCTTTATTGATTTTTTCATCCAATACTCCCGATTCTTCTGCTGTCAACTTCTTTCTTTCCTCCTGCACCGATCTTAATCCAGCTGAGTCCTTCTCTTCGAGGTGGCCATGTTGACCACCGCTTCTTGTCGTCTTCGGAGGGAAAAGACCAGGCTCAGAGGGGGAGATGCGGCTCCCCTCAATCTGGCTGGCAACTTCCCCTTACTCTGCTGCCCCTTCGAGGCAGCTTCAGCCCCAAACCACAAGGATCGGGGCTCTCCAACGAAAGAGCACGGGCTGTGGTCGCGGACAATCGCAAACCACCGCCTGTTGGCGAGAAGGCTCAACCCGGAAGTCCACCTCTAGGGTCACTTCTAACTCAGATTTTATTGATAAATGTCACAGGTAGTCCTTGACTTACAATAATTCATTTACTGTAAGTTACAAAGTTCAAAGTTACAATGGCACTGAAAAAAAGTGATTTATGACAATTTTTCAAACTTACGACCATTGCTGCATAGCCCCATGGTCATGTGATCAAAATTTGGCAACTGGCATGTATCTATGGCAGCTGCAGTGTCCCAGGGTCATGTGATCGCCTTTTGGGACCTTCTGATGAGCATAGTCAATGAGGAAGCCAGATTCACTTAACAACCATATTACTAAATTAACAACGGCAAGGATTCACTTACGAAGTGTGCCAAGAAAGGCTGTAAAATGAGGGAAAATTCACTTTAAAATGCTCTTGCTTAGTAATAGAAATTTTGAGCTCAATTGTGGTCATAAGTCAAGGACTACCTGTAGTATATTTCAATTGGACATCAAATAAAATTTCATAATGACTCCTGACAATAGAACAGACTGCCTCAGGAGAAGTTGGACTTCTACACTGGACGTGTTTAAACAAACACTAGCTCACCATCTGTGGGGAACCTGAAGTAGTGGATTTCTACAATGAGCAACGAGGTGAAGGAAATGTTCTCCAAGTTACCTTCTAAGCTGTGATGGTTCTACAGCTAAATAGTGGAATGGAGAAGAGCTTGGCCTAACCCCTGGTATAGCTAGGTAGAGCTGGGAAAGCCCTTTCTAAATATTAGGGAGTTGTTGTAACCAATAGATGAATATTAAGCTGGATGGTTTGACTTAAAACCTGTGCCAGAGTAGTCTGTTTGAATCCATATATTATTTTTGCACAGCAAAACTGGCTACTTGTAGGTTTGCACCGTACATGAAATCCTAAGCTACCCCCATAAATTGGGTTCGTATTACAGGTAGTCCAAGGGTGGGATTCTACTGGTTCTGTCCACTTCTGTAGACTGGTTGCTCTGAAGAGCAGCAAACAGAGAGGATACCTAGAACCAGTTCTATGTTTGCTGCTGTTTTGGCCCACCCGCCCGCACAGGTTGTTACCTGACCTTTATTTCCTGCGTTTTCAACCGCAGCTGCTTTGCGCGACACAGCTGCGGTTGAAAAAACAGGAAAAAAGGGCTTTTCCAACCACTGCGCACTTGCACGCAGCGCTGTTCAGCTGTCCGGGCAGCTCAGCAGGTTGTAAATTGCACTCGCGGGCTTGCGCGCGCACATGCACGCACAACACAGAGCAACAGAACCGGTAGTTATACCGGTTGGATCCCATCCCTGAGGTAGTCCTTCACCACAAGTGAGCCCAAAATTTCTGTTGCTATGCAAGACAGATGTTAAGTGAGTTGTAACCCATTTTATGACCTTTATTAGCAACTGTGGCAAGAAAGTTTGTAAAAGGGGCCGAAAATCACTTAACACCTGGCTCACTAAGCAAAAGAAATTTTGGCTCAGTTGTGGTTGTAACTTGAGGATTACCTGCATTACACCTGTGATGTGCACTTTGCATTGATTTCCAGTAGGCTTTTGGATACAATTCCAAGTGTTACTGACCTAAAAAGCTATCTGTCTTCTTGGGGCAGGGGAAGTGTTATGCTGTAAGTTCTTCCCTCAAAATAAATTTGTGTCTTTTAGTTTAGTTTAGTTTATTGGGATTTTTATGCCGCCGTATCTCCCGAAGGATTCAGGGCAGCTCACAACAATAAAAACATACAATACAAAATTTAAAAAAATATTAAATGAACATCCCAATAACTAATTAAAACTAACAAACATCATTAAAAAAAACCCATCAGTCCAGGTCGGCCAGTTGAAAAAAACCGTGTTTTCAGGTCACGATGGAAGGATCTAAGGTCAGGAGCCATCCGAAGCTCCACGGGCAGCTGATTCCAAAGGGCAGGTGCACCCACAGAGAAGGCTCTCCCCCTGGGGGTCACCAGTTGACACTGTCTGGCCGACGGCACCCTGAGGAGGCCCTGTCTGTGGGAGCGCACAGGGCGATGGGCGGTTGTTGCTGGCAGTAGGTGCTCCCTCAAATACCCCGGCCCTAAGCCATGTAAGGCCTTATAGGTAATTACCAACATGGTGAAAGAGTTCTTTTGAAGCAGCCTCCCATCAGAGATCCAGGCAATGCATTTATTCTTACAGGAAAGTTCTGAAAAAAGCTGTTCAGAAAAGCGTCAATTGACATCTAGTCATGCCTATTTATTTTAGTTATGTTGTCAATGCTTTATGTGAGTCTATTGGTTTTGAATTATATTGATCTTTGTGTTACAGTAATGTGCTTAAATTTTAGTTGTGCGTAGCTGTGAATCCTTGGGAAATATAGTGATATAAAAAAGTAATTACATAAATTCCTGCCCATATTACACTGATGTTGGTATGATAAAAGGAAGGTTATAGTGGTTGAGATGTTTATAAATTTATTTTCTGTCTATGTGCCTTTATTTTATTTGTATTTATTTGTGAAATTTATTTGCCACTTATCTCACCATGGGGCTACTTTAGGCAGCTTATAACAATAAAATGTAGAGAAAAAAAAATCAGACATGCTTCATTATTTGGCAAACATTGATATAGTCCCAGAGTCAGGATTTCCTGATATGCCAGAGGAAAAAAAACACACAAAAAAATTTGTTTTTGTTTCAGGGAAAGGCGGGTTGGTATTGACTTGGTCCATGATGAAGTGGAACGGGAGCTGATCAAGGAAGTTGAGGTGTTCCAGGGAGTTGTTGCTCTGCTTGAACGTACACTGGAGCAAACTGATGAGCAACTCAGGTATAGGAAAAGCAAAATTCTGAGGCAGAACGGAAGAAAAGAGAAAACTGTGTAGATTCTGGAGCTGATATGGGTAATAGGGAAGAGTCGAAAGTGAGATGCATTATGAACTAAGGCTGTTAATCCCACAGAGTCAAGGGAGGTGGGGGGAGATCAACATATGGATGCAGTCGTTGGTGTTAAGACCGTAGTTTAATGGTATAGTAACAGTAGCTATTCTGCATGTAAAATTTCTGAGGTACAAATGAGCAAAGTTTTCACCTCATTTCCAAACAATGAAATTGGGTGGACTGTGCATTGACAATGTCAGGCGCAAAGAATCAGGACCATTAGTAAGGTTGCAGCATAAACCATTTACTGAAGCCTATATACAACAATCTGGTCAAGTAACAGCACTAAACTGGTGCTAGATAAAGGGTAACAGAATTGAAGGGAGGATGGGCTTGGATCTCTTGTGGCAATGCAAGGACTCTAAAATGATGACACATTTAACGCCCTCCAGCTTTGCTGCTCCTCTCCTAGAGACACATTTAGGAGGAAGGTGAGCTGGTCTCTTCCTTCAGCAAAAATTATGAGAGGAAAAAAAAAACTTCCTTGCAAAACTGGTGTTCTGTTCCATGGGTTTGTGATATGCACAAT
The DNA here is from genome assembly GCA_009733165.1 of Naja naja. Taxonomy (NCBI): domain Eukaryota; kingdom Metazoa; phylum Chordata; class Lepidosauria; order Squamata; family Elapidae; genus Naja; species Naja naja. The sequence continues at coordinate 26,339,677 of CM019148.1, read as the reverse complement.
ACTGCTCTAATATATCCACTGTGCTGTATTAAGTCCTTTGACACATGTGTAATCTGCATTTTAGGACTGTATAGCTGGGCAACTTTTTATTTATTCTCTTCTCAAAGATTGTTTTTCCTCTTACAGGCTTAATCGCACAGCCAAATACAATCTTGAACAGGACCTGAAGGATAAATACACGGCCTTGACAATTGACAACTATTGCTCCAATCTGACCAACAACTCTACTGATATTGGATATGCCCAAAATATTGTGAAGGTTGAGGAGAAGTAAGTATCACGTGGGGAACTTAGTGGGTGAACCAGGAAAACTTGTCATTGGGACACATTGGCTTTTCTGTAACCATGGTATATTTCAACAAAGGCCATATTGGAAAGGACCTGGGTAGTAGATGGTGCCACAGGTGAGAATAGCAAGATGGAAGTTCATTTGGTTTCATGCTCCACCTATGTCTATGCAGACTCTCAGGCATCCAAGTCATGGTGGTCCCAAAGGTGATTTTTCAAAAGACAACTGGACTTTCTTTGTTTTTCCTTGAAGATGTTTTGCTTTTCATCCAAGAAGCTTCTTCAGAACTGCTACACCAATCCATCTTTTCCCCCTCATATTATATTATTATATTATATTATTTTCTTTGTATTCAATGATAGAACTTTGATCGCATATATAATGTAATTTTTATACACCCACCTGATGGACATCCTTGATCATGATTCTTGCCTCTAAGATTTGAACATTTCATGATGATTCCCATCCTTTTCCCTAACTCTGAACACTTAGGGGTTTCCATGTAGGAATCACCTTTTGTCTCTTGTTTTTGGACAGCTCAGTGAGCCCTGAACAATGGATGGATTTCTCCAACACAAATGTTGAAAAAGCAGACAAACAGCGAAACAATTCCCTGGCCCTCAGAGCCTTGATTGACAGCATTTTGTCCCAGACTGCCAGTGACATGCGCAAGCAAAACAGGACAGTAAACATTGCATTCCAGAATAGAGTGAAGGAGACCAAGGATGTCAAGAACAAATTAGAAATTCACCTGGCAAAGGTAAATATTGGAGGGGTACCCAATTTTGGGATGCGGAGTAAAAAAGAAGGAAGGAAAGAAATACATCTTCCTCCTAGTCATAAGATTTTATTTGCATCTAGCCATCGTGTGCTGAATGAATTGTAACTTTTATAATATGGTGCCGGGTCTGCTAAAATCTGGAGCATTCCTCATATCTGAGCAATGACCACATTTACACACGACCACAAAACTCTGACTCAAAGAGTCATCTTACCAGGCTTCCAAACAAGCTAAGACTTCAGAAAGGAAGCAGCTATAGCTGTTTTCTGCCGTTTTAAGAATTACTATAATCCTTTAAAATTTTCACAGGTGTAAAATTGTGATAGCTTTCTGATACAGATAGCCCTTGATTTACTTGAGACTTACAATTGGGATCAGAATTTGCTACGTGGTGTGGTTGTTAAATGCATCTGTCAGGATTCTGGCAGTTACTCCAATTAAATCATGAGCCTTGAGTCACACTCCCAAAACTAAAAAAGATTTATTTGAAGGTAAAATTCTACGTCCAGCATTTACCTGGGCGCAGCCAACTCTGAGATACGTAATTCACTGTCACCCTTGATCCTGCTTTCCCCCCCACCCCTCTGGGTGTATCATCCAACGAAAAACGTCCATAGCCAAGAGTCATCAATCATGCTCTCCAATTAGATTTTTGCGTGGCAGAAGCTTCAGTCATCTTATCAGTGTTTGAAGAAAATATGAATGGAATGTACTTTCGATTCCATACTGCTGCCTGCTCTTTGAAACTCCCCCCCCCTTCTTTCTGTTGTCAACTATAAAACGTGTATACAAGATGTTTTATGAGTTGACAGCATCATCACATGACCATGCCCAATTTTACCACCTTTTTTGTTGCAGGCATTAAATGAATTGGATGGCTGTTAAGTGAATCCAGCTTTGCCTCATTGACTTTGTTTGTTGAAAGCTGGCTGGGAAAGTGATCAAACGGTGATTGTGTGACCCTGGGATGCTGCAACCATCATAAATATGTGACAGTTGCCAAGTGCCCAAATTATGTCACACGTGACTGTAGCGATGCTGCAGCAGTCATAAGTTTAAAGACCAGTCATAGTTCACTTTTCAACACTGTCATAACTTTGAACAGTCATTAAACAAATGATTGTAAATCAAGGATCACCTATACTCCCCAGAAAACCTGAAAAGGAGAGAAACCTTAAAATTGTTATCTGTCGTTCTCCCCCACCTTCACAGTATTATTTATTTAAAAGACACCAGTCTTTGATGGAGTGTTTTCTTATTTTAACCTTTGGCACCTCCAGAAGAGTTGAGAAAACCCTTCATAGGAACTGATCAAGCAACGTTCAGTTGTGGATCAGGAAATTGTCTTTTATTTGTAGTCCTATATATGCCCAATCCTGAGCCTTCTATGGAAAGAAGACAGTTCCATAGTTGTCAGGCACCATTTGGTTTCAATATTGTTCTGAACCACTTAAATAAATCTCAGGATTAACACCTGTTCAGAATATTGGGCAGAAAACCTGCTTCCCAACTGAGCTGCAGCAGTCCTGGCTTCCTCCAGGCAGAGAAACTGCTTGCAATTAATTGAATGAAAGGAATTGCTCTTTCTGTGTGGCGGCCAAGGAGAGCCTTCTTCAGCGGATGCCCAGCTCCTCAGCCCTGCAAATAGGTGCAAGCATTCCTGTGAACAAGCTTTAAAGAGTTGTGGGGAAATGGTGAGGACAGGGAGAGAATCAGAGTCTCTGCAAGCATTTCCTGCTCAGCAACCCCTCCTCTGACTCATCTTCCTTAAGTCTTTGAGAATCAAGGACTGAGTCTGCATAATATGTTTGATTTGGTTACTGAATTATGGTGATCCTCCAGGTTTGCAGTCCATTAAATCACAAGCTAACCAAGCAGACTCTATTCACACAGAATGTAAAGCTAAAAAAACTAAACCCCCCCCCACAAACAGTTTAAAAAGAATAAAGCCTAGGCTTAAAATGAACTAAGCTCATCATGTCCTATAACTGTGATGGCGAACCTGTAGCACATGTGCCAGAGGTGGCACGCAGAGCCCTCTCAGTGGGCACACACGCCATCGCCAGCTGCTCTTCTGGTTTCTGGCATGCTGGCCAGCTGGTCTTTGCGGGTGCCGGAGTGCCGGAAAACGCCTGAAAATCTGCCTGACAACGGCTCCCCAAATAGCCAAAAAACAGGCATGTATGCACCGGCCAGCTGGTCTTCGGTTTTCTGGCATTCCGGTATGCACCTATGCACATGCATGCATGCGCGTTCTGGTTTGGGCACTCGGTGCCGAAAAGGTTCGCCATCACTGCCCTGTAATATGGGCAGCCATTAGACTTTCAAGGTATTGCATGGTATGAACACAGCTGAAATATGTTCCTCCCTTTGTTCTGTGTGTATTTAAAGCTGATGGATGAGATCAACTCTCAGAAAAAAAATATTGATGCTTTGAAGAAAGCTATCCTGGATAAGAAGGGGCCAGCCAAGGTGGCCCAAACTCGCCTGGAGACCCGGACTCACCGTCCAAATGTAGAGCTTTGCCGAGACATGGTGCAGTATCGACTCATGAATGAAGTGCAGGAAATCAACCATAATATCCAGAGGCAAGTACAACACAGAAGCCACGGGGCTTAGTTTAATTGGGGTTATCCCAGGAAGTTAGTACTTTCTGGGGTGAGGGAGGAGCAGGAAACAGTGCGAGATCCCTGTTCTGCAAAACCTGTATGTGGTGGATCATTTCATTTTGTGATTGATCCTTTGGCTGTTGGCCTGTCATTTTCCTTAATTCTAGACCAAATTCTCCCTCTTCTGGTCAAAGATTTCAGTGGATTTGTGAAGTGACTTCTCTTCAGTAGAAGTGAAGGTGGGATTGCTTCATGGGGGAGATCAGAGCAGTTGGTTGCTCTTCTATGGACAAAGAATTTAAATGGAGGGAGTCTTTATTCTAAGGTATTATCAATATGACCTACAGCAGAATTAAACTCTAGGAAAGTACATAGCATTCTGAATCTTAGGAAATGATTTTTCTCCTTAAGCTTCTAGTTCTGGCTCTAAATGGAAACTCAAGAGGCACAAGCAATGCTACTAGGAATCCCAGCAATCCAAATAAGACTGATTGAGACTGAACAGGTGCTTCTAGCAGCTGAGTTGGGAGGCATTTGCCTGCCATTCTGGCAAGCAGGAATACATGACACACAAGAGCAGATGGATTACCATAAAGTTCTGTTCGTATAACAAGCTTATTGATGTTGGGTAAAGACTTGTTAAAGTAGATATTTGTGGCTTGGCTTGTTGTCCAAACTTAGCCTATGGATTGGTTTATCATTCAGTGTATTGATGGGATCGAGAAAATGGATCCATTTGGTAACCAGGTTAAGCATGCTGTGTAAATACATCAAGTGTCTTGATTTTATGGTACTAGATCAAAATGTGGTTGGCTAGTTTGTAGCTTGTGACTACATTCATGCAATATGCTTAATTTGGTTACTCAATTAAACATTTTCTGGGCTTGCACATATTTTGAACAATAACTTTAAGTAAGCTGGATATGCAAGCCCCATTAATTGACAAATTAACTAGGGCTTGTACACACATTTGCAACTTCTAGGTATCTAACCTCACTAATCACAGCAACCAAGACATTTGGCTTAGTTCTGTAAACAATGTTCCAGTAAACCATGCATGAATGTATTAATAGTGTGCAGTAAAACAAAACAGCGGTACCATGCCTGCAAAGCTCTCAAAAGTGTGGGATTTGCAATAGTTTATTCCTGGTAGAGTTATTTAGTTAGGGTGATGATGGGAGTAGCTGGTCCTGAAGGTGCCTGTGCATCAAGACATAAAAGATGCAGGCTGCTACATTTTGGACCAAATGTAGTTTCTGAATATTCTCTAAGAGGGCAGCCCTCAGTAGAATGCATAATAGTAATCCAAATGGGTGGTGATAAGGTTATTTCCTTGTCCATGATTTCTATTTGCTGAATAGAAAGCCAAGTCTAGAAACACCCCTAAGTTGTGAACCTGTTCCCTGAGAGATTCTGATTGTCTATCAGAGGAATTTGGTAAAAACTGGGCACCTCGTGTATTGACAACAAATTGCCAGGATTCAATTTCAGACTGTCCTTTTCCATTCAGACCTAGATAGCTTCCCGACAGCTGGAAAGAGTATTTCTCCCACTCCCTAGCTCAGAGTGGCAATGTACAATTGGGCACATTCCCTAAAGGTTGGTTTTCTCTAACACCAATGGCTGCACAAATTCCCTCATCAGGAACTTCTTTTTTGTTCTTTCAAGGTTGCCAGAAGCTCCGTCTTCTGCAATGAAGTGTCAGCAATTGTTTAGGTCCACATGGTCACCCCCTGCCTGTTTTCCCTACAAGTTGGGAGGACAGGGATCCAAGGTAGCAAAAGACAACTGAGGCAGCAGCCATCTGCTTCCTTGGATGCTGCAGAGCAAAATAATCCCAGATAACAGAGCAAGGCAAATACCAAAGACTCCATCCCTTCAGAGTCAAGGTTACAGGAAATCCACGGAGTTAGTTCCCTGAAGGAGATAATTTAATGTCAATGAGACAGGAACTCTTGGAAACTAAACCTACTTTCTTTTCTGAGGATTAGAGTTGGACACCCATCTCTTATGACATACTAAAGTGGAAGCAGGGCCAGACCAGAGCATACAATCAGAAGATTGTCATGATTTGTTTGGCTGAAGCCCTGGAGAGGCTTGCCAAACTCTAGAAAGTAGTGGCCTTCACCTTTTTCTTCTGTTCCTCCCTTAGGCTGATGGATACATTGGCTCAGGCTGAAATAGAACTGAAAGGCCTAAACCGCCGGCAGCTCTCCCTGGAGGAAGAGATTGAAGTCAAAGCAAATACCCTTTATATTGATGAAGTGCTCTGCATGCAGATGAGAGAATCCATTTCCATCAATAATTTCTGATCCGTGAGGCAGGCAGAATCTCTGCTTGGCTGGACCCTACGAATAGATCTTGAGACATTGGCTTAAACGTTCAAAAATCTTTTTACAGAAGCCAAACATCTGCCCTGAATTTTCTAACAGATAATAAATTAGTGAAACCTCAGAGCCCAACTTCATCATAAGCTCTTGGAGGGTCCCTGTGACAGAGGATTAGGGTGAAAGTGATGCCTGGAAAGAAAACAAGCAGGACTTGAACTAATGTCTTTAGTGTCAACAATAGTTTAAAAGGGGGAGTGCTGACATGTTGCTTTCCCAGGATTTGTAAATGTTCTGTCCTCTTCAGGGTGAAGACAGATTTAAAAAGTTAACTTTTAAAATAGGCTAAGGTGGGGATGAGATGAAGGCTAGAGTCACCCACCCTACGATCCTGACCTCAATTACTAATTGACAGCCCCATCCAGATCACACAATCATTCATCCACTGAGACACAAGATCAAAAAGGATACCATAGGAGATGGGAGCGATCATAAATGTTGGTGGCTTCAACCAAATGATCACAGCTGCCATCTTGACTCTTCTCTCCCCCCCTCCTCCTCAAAGACCCCCGCATAATTCTGTGCAATTTTATGTGACTCCTAATACTTGGGCTAATTTTTAAAATATAGATATTGTGTAGGCAATGACACCCATAGCTTATACAGGTAGTCCTCAACTTATGACCACCATTGGGACCAGAATTTTTGTTAACGAGGCAAGGCAGTCATTCAGTGAGACAGACCTGATATTATGACCCTTTTTTCTAATGGTTTTTAAGGGAATCATGCAATCGTTAAGCAAATTCGGCTTACCCCGTTGGCTTTGCTTATTGGAAGCCAGCTGGGAAAGTCACCAGTGGAGACCACATGATCCTGGGATCCTGGCACTGTTGTAAATACATGCCAGTTGCCAAGTGCCCAAATTTTGATCACGTGACTGTGGGGATGCTGCAACAGTCGTAAGTGTGAGGACTGTAAGTCACTTTTTTCAGTGCGGTTGTAATTTTGAACAGTAAGCAAATGGTTCTGAGTTGAGGACTACTTGTATATAATTTTAAGTTCTGGGTTCCACCAAACCTATATTTTCTTCCCGGGCCAATCAAGTTCTCTTCAAAGACCAACAAACTTTTCTTTCTTCTTTGAGAAACACAAGATTTGCCCCTGATCTGCAGTGCTTGTTATTCAGCATTTTTTTTGCATGTGCCATTCAGCTGCGCCAATCCTCATCCATCCTTTTTGCATTCCAAAGACTCTTTATTATAAACTCGCAAATGGTGCTTATGCTTGGTTGTGAACTGTAGCTCTTTTATTCTTAAAAAGGCAGATCAGGGTATTGCAAGGCACTTTACTGAACCCGATCCTGCTGGAACAAAAAGGGACAGTTCAGCCGCTGAGAAAGGTCATTGCCAGCTATTTCCTTCTGGTGAGCTTTGCACGGATTCTCCTGCAATACAAAATGGGGAAAGAGAATAAATACACTTTGGAACATGGCAGAGGGCAGCAGGGAACAATAGCTTTGAGGTGGGGAGGGGAAAATTTAAGGGGAAAGGGAATCATTTCCTCCTTGGCTCTTAGGACAAACTCTCCCATGCAGAGATTCATATTCCAAATGCATGCACATTAAAGGTCTTAACCTTTGCGGTTTATATGTTTATTTAAGGCCAGTGCTTGAGGTTGGTGCTGGGACCACTGCCGCCTACCCCATTTGTCCACTTAACAGAATAACAGAGTTGGAAGAAATCTTCTAGTCCAAACCCCTGATCAAGTAGGAGACCCTATATCAGGGGTTTGCAACCTGTGGCTCTGGAGCCACATGCGGCTTTTTTGGCCCTCTGCTGCGGCTTCCTGTCAGCTGATCCCACCACTGGCTGGCCCCTCCCCTCCCCATCACTCCTTGCATGGCCTGAGAAGGTAGGGTGATGGTGGGGGATGGAGACTCGCTCCATATTCCAGAGCAGGTGACTGGGTGGGAGTGAGTGATGTCGAGTTGGCCACGTCCACCCAGTCACACCAGTTGTTAAATTGGCTCCCAGTGTTTTCTGTGGGAAATGGGTCCAAATGGCTCTTTGAGTGTTAAAGGTTGTAGACCCCTGCCCTATATCATTGCAGACAAGTGGCTGTCCAGATTCTTCTTAAAGCCCTCCAGTCATGGAGCACCCACAACTTCTGAAGGCAAGGTCTTCCATTGGTTAATTGTCCTCACTGTTAGGAAATTTTTCCTCAATTCTAGGTTGCTTCTCTCCTTGATTAGTTTTATTAGCCCAGGGTACCCTCCTATCATCTGGTACAACTGGAGCCTCCAGTGGAAGTATTTTGATGAGGAGCTTGGTTAAATATAAATTCCATCCTGTCGCCACCACGGGGCCATTTTCAAACCGAGGGTGACCATCAGTGGCCCATATGCCTCCCAAAACTGCTGAATGAAACAGATGCTCCACCTCCCAGTCTTCAAGCAGCTGCTTTATTTGGAAGGAGACAAAGCTGGCTCCATAGGAGAACAAGGAGGTCTGGAGAGGCACAGAAGGCAGGCACCTGTTGAGAGGCTGGGGATGGAAGTCAATACGGCAACCCCATATACTTTTTAAATTCCTTGTTCCTAGAGAAACAAACAAGTTGCTTTCTTGGTTTTGCCTGAGTGATACCAGGATTGTTCTTTTAACTTTGGTTGATAAGAGTTTGCTTAAAAAAAACAGGCAGCTCTTAAAACCTTGATTGCTAGCATTTTTCTTTTCTAATTAGGATTGGACTGAACAGGGCCAGACTGGATTAGTTCTTAGATGGAAAACCGCCAAGAAATACTAGTGTTGTGCAGGTAGTACTTGACTTACGACCATAATTGAGTCTGCCAATTATGATCCTTAAGTCAGGTCAGTCATAACTCCAGTCACCCATATGACGCAAGACAATTTTACTACTTTCCTTATTAAGGGAATGTGGCGATTGGTAGCAAATGGTCATTAAGCAAAGCCATTGTTTACTATGGCACATTTTTGCTGGAAACTGGAAGTAAATGCAAAAATGTTGTAAATTGCAGTCTGCAAATAGCCGTTGACATGGGCTGGTTGCTGAGCTCCCGAAATGTCATGTGATCATGGAGTAGGGAGGCCATTGGAATTTTGGAATCTGGTTCTAAGTATCTTTTGAGGCAGGGTCCTCATAACTTTGACTGGTCACTAAGCAACAGGTTGTAAGCCAAAGACTATCTGTATGCTGGACTGTGAAATGTTAAAAAAATAATAATTCTGGCAACCATTTGGATGCGGCTGTGAGGAAAACAACTCTATTCATGAATAGCAATAGCACTTAAACTTATATTACTGCTCCATAGTAGTTTTCAGCACTCTCTATGAGTGATTTACAAATATCACCATATTGCCCCTAACAATCTGCATCCTCATTTTTACTGAGCTCAGAAAGATGGAAGGCTGAGTCAACCTTGAGCCAGTCAGGATCGAACTCCTGGCAGTCAGCAGAATTAGCCTGCAATACTACCTCCTAATCACTGTGCCACCAGGGAAGTTACCAAGAATTTCTCTTTAAAATAGTTACTAGAAGCAATTGGGAAGTGAAAGTGAAAGTCAAAGGGGAAATCACTCCCTACAATATCCATTTAACCCCCTGTTGTCCTTCTAGTGGTGGCAGAACAGAGAAGCAGCCGCTGCTGTCTCATTCTGAATCTCTAGCAGTGCAGAAAGATGGCAAATACTTGAGTGGAATAGAGCAGCCTTTTTGAGCAGGTGGAGATACTTTCAACATTTGTATGATGTTCCCCATTTAAGAAAAAAGCATGAAGTGGTTTAAATAATGACTAGGGAGGGAAGGAGCAAACCAGAAATTACAACAGTACCTTCTTTTTCCAAAAATAGTGGGCTCTGTTGAATTGCTTGTAGAGAAGCTGCCCGCTGGCACTTTTTCTGAAATAGGAATGAAATCGGGATTTCATGCGTGACCTGATGACATTTCCGCTATTGCAGCCCACCCACCCCCTCTCTCTCTCTCTCTCTCCCTCCCTCCCTCCCTCCCTCTCTTGAAATGTCCTTTTTAAAGGCATGGTAGAGAAATTCAATTTCAAAAAGCTCATTAAACTTGAATAATCTTTTTTTGGTCAACGTTTCCCTTCTCCCACCATTTTCTAAATGTTATTAGCCTGTTATGGTTAGGATTTCAGCTGTTTAGTAGCAAAGGCCAGGGAGCTTCCCCAAGAGAAAGAGGTCCCACTGTGCATTCTCCCCTGCAGCCGCAGCTTCGGATAATACCACCTCCTCCAAATGGCTCCCTTATTGCCACATTCTCATAGGCTTCACCTTCCCCACCTCATGCTTCTGTAGGGTTGGGCTCGGAAGGAGGATGTTGCACTGGGAACATGCGACCAGCTGGTCATACGTGTCATTGAGGGCCTGTGGCCCAGTGGAGGTCAGGATGGAGGCGAAGTCCTGGTAGTCAGATGCCTTTTGCTTCTTGAAGACCTCAGAGATATTTTTTCGATAGAAGACAATTCTCTGTCCCTCCTCTTGGGGCGCACATCATTCTCGGCCTTCATCTTCCAAGTAGGGGAAGGAGGAGCTGGAGTTGGGGGGCTCTGTGGAGATGGTGGAGACCTTGATCTTGCGGCAGAATGGGTGGGGAGAGACCCCAGGCGCTGGGAGATGAACTGCATTCGTTCTATGGGTGAGATAAAGGAAAGGTTTCAAAGAAGGCTTGATTAATGTCGGTTGAGTAGCTGTCATAAAAGTGGGCAAGATAACCCAGAAATTAATTGCCCCAAGATTCAGAGACTAAGATATTTTGCTTTCTGGTAAAACATCTTCCTCCTTTTCACCTAGTTGAGTGAGAAGAATTTCCCTTTCTTCATATCCAGCCCCACATTTCCAGAATTGGCCCTAACAACAGGCCCACAACAAAGGCCAAAGCTCAATGGTCTGCATCCAGGCAGTCCTGGGTTTGAACTCCAATATTCCAATTGGAGGGATAAAAGGAGAAGGGAATATTTTTACCTTCTGCCCCAAACTTGTTTCTCTAGTTTTTAAAGTTCTTTTATTAGTCAGCTTGATTAAAGGTTTGCATTTAAGTTTATTTCAATTGTCTCTTTTGTTTTTCTGATTTTAATTTTTAATAATTTGAAATCTCCCTACAAGCCTTTAGTAATTGAGTCAATTGGAAACATCATCAATCAGTTAAAATCAGAAAGAAGGACAAACTAGACTTACATAGACCTAAGTGCTTTTGAAAACACATGTAACTTTGTATGTTTTCACTTCTTAACCACCCATTTCCCTCAGAGTTCTTAGATTCATAGTTCTTGAATTCATTTATTGGGCACATATTATGAACCATAAATTAAATTTACTGAAGATGCTAGGCTATAAAGACGTTGAACAAGGTGAAAGCCAATAGTGTTTTTCATATCCTGCAAATGTGGCTGCTTCTACTTTAACTGCTACAGTTAACATGAAAATATTAGCTAGTATTTTCACAAAATTGCCTGTTCATCTTTGGCAGTAAAATTATCACGGCTTGGTTGGATACAAAGAGATCAGTTGTTCAGAAGTGTGACTGGCAGTTCAAGAGATATATTATCATCTCCAACAAGTTCCACTCTTAACCATGACACAAAAGAACACACCAAGGCTTGGAGTAACCATGCTGGTCTCTTGTGAGTCCACTGATCACTATCAAAATCTCCAGATTTTTTATCACTGGCCACTTCCACTGCTACAAGAAGGTCAATTTTTGATGGCCAAAATTCTTACCAGATGGTGTAGATATTGATCTGCTGGAAACCAATTGTTACACTGCTGGCATAAATTGGTTTTGAAACCTAAAGGTGAGAAGTAGAAGACAATAATCAGTCCTAACATTCTGATCAAAGAGCTGCAAAAAGATTTCAGAGTGGTCTGTGCCCTTCCAACAGCCTTTGACTGGCCAAAATCACCTAGACACAGATTTAGCAAGGGAAGAGAATTAATTAATTAATTAATTCATCCATCCATTTTGTCCCTGTCTTTAAGTTTCCTAGGATAAATTGGAAAATACTGAGAAATGGGTTGCACAACCCCAGTTTTAGCAAAATCAACAATATGTTCACAAAACAAATCCTCGATCAACTATTATTTTCACTAATAATAATAATAAACCTTACCAATTAATAATGTTGCATTCATGCAACACTTGAGTAACTAAAACAATCATATCAATGCGTTAACATCACACAACAAGCTAAGGCAATGATTAATAGGGCACTTGCACTATAGCCAGAGGGTCTCCAAACTTGGCAGCTTTAAGACTTGTGGACTTCAACTCCCAGAATTCCTGAGCTAACATGACTGGAGGAGGAATTCTGGGAGTTGAAGTCCACAAATCTTAAAACTGTCAAGTTTGAAGACCCCTGCTATAGCCGGTCAAATCAGTTAACACAACTTGATTCCCAGAATTTAAAAAAATAAATCTAGGTAAAGGAGGGCAACATTTAAACATGGTGCTAAGAGGTCAGCTAAGACTGTAGTTGGTAAGTACTAGCAGAAAACAAGCTGCCTGGGCTGTCTTTCACTCCTTAGCAAGGGACAATATGTCCTTTCATGGAGTCTGAGCATGCAAAGTGATGCCAGTGTGCAAGCCATGCTCTGCAACAGTGTCACAACATAGGAACTGAAAGGAAGGGGTTGTGCAGTGATGTCACTGATGGGTAGGGATTGCTAGACTTTGCCCTGCTTTGCTACAGAGCTGGGATGTTCTGAGCTACAAATTAGTCTACTTCATTTCAGCCTTCCCTAAATACTTATAATTTCCTTAATCCTCATTCTAGCTTCCAGTGAGGAATGTGGCATTCCTGGGGATCTTAATTTTTATCCTGCCCCCTTCCAATTTCTAAATGTCAAGGCCAGAGGTCTCCAAACTTGGCAACTTTAAGACTTGTGGATTTCATAGCTGGCTGAGGAATTCTGGGAATTGAAGTCCACAAGTCTTAAAGTTGCTAAGTTTGAGGACCCTGGTCTAGGCTAAGAACAGAGAACAAGCTTATTTATTTGATTGAATTTTTACCAGCATTTATTTATTAGTGGAGATAGTTCTTCCTGTGAACTGTCAGAGCAAGCCAGGATCTTTGGTAAATTGGAAACATGGGTTCCTGTTGGTGGCTTGAATTCAGCAGGAACCCATGTTAGAGGATGTGCTTTCAAACATAAGGGGAGTGCTGAATGAGTTCTGAGCAACAATGTCATGTGCCCCTTTAAAAAAAAAGACTGTTCATTATGTGACACTTTGGATGCAGATTATAAGCTTATGGCAGCTGTCAACAAATGCTAACAGATGCTCATTATATCTGAGGTAAAAGTTAGATTCAGAAATAGAGAAGGATAGGAATGCCTGACTTCTATCTAAACCAGAGGTCTCCAAACTTGGCAACTTAAGACTTGTGGACTTCAACTCCCAGAATTCTAGGAGTTGAAGTCCACAAGTCTTAAAGTTGCCAAGGTTGAAGACCCCTGATCTAAACTACATTTTGAAGAGAGGAAATCACAAGAGAGAAAGAGAGATGGGGAAGGGAAGGTCATTTTGATCTTTCATTTCACTAATCACAGGCTAGGAGAAAAACAGACGCAGCTCCTAGATGCAAAAAGATGAGGCAATCTCCATCAATTTCCAGGTTGCATTTCAAAAGGGCATTGATAGGGAGGAAGTCCACAAGCTAGCAAAGATACCTACAGGTGTGAAACTCACCAGGGGCCCTTGGCTTGTTGCCTGTCTGGCAGGTGAGCTTGTGCCCCTCTTGGGCTTTGTGCATGACATATTTGCCACAATCCCAACACATGGTGGTGCGGCTGCCACACGCATCCAGGTGAGATTGCAGCTTATGGAATGGCAGCTCCAGCTCGCAAAAGTGGCATTTAACTGAGCGCTCTTGACATTCTTCAGCCTGCAGGGGTGGGAAGAACAAAGGACCCAAAGTTCAGTTTTTGCAGTTGTGTTTAAGGCCTCAGAGCTTGCAGAAGGAACCTGGGCAGTTGCAATTAGCTATGGAGCACAGGAGGTGTGGATGGCATCTTGTCTTGTATGATGTCTTGTACATTGTATAAACCTGAATCTACAAAAAGTCATGTATTTTTATCCCACCTCTATTAATTTTATAATAACTCAGGGCAATGCACAGGCATAATATTCCTTTCTCCTCCTATTTTCCCCACAGCAACCACCCTGTGAGGTAGCTTGGACTGAGAGTGACCGGCTGAAAATTACCTAGCCGGCTTTCATGCCTAAGGTGGGACAAGAACTCCTGGTCCCCCTTTCTAGCCTGGTCCCTCAAACACTACACCAAACTGGCCTATTTTCTGGGTTTACCCAATGCATGAAACATATACTGACCTAAGAGACAGAATTCCCATGAAATGCTAGCCTACAAAAACTCCCTAGTCTGCTATATTCTCAGTTGCTTTCTGTGATTAACACTAAACTATACTAGGCATGTGCAAATGCTGTCACACTAAGTAACAAGCCTGGTATACTGATCTCTGATGTACAAAATGAGCACCCATTAGAGGCAACAGAAACATTCTCTCACCAATTCTTTTTTTATTAAATTTATGGACCTCCCATCTCTTGGCATTTACAATGTTAACATAATCTCATCAGTTAAAGCTTCCAGGGCATAAGACAATATCACAGCTACTATTAATTACATCTCACTTCATCCCAAAACCTTCTGGACTGACTTCCAGGAGGCTATTCCAGATAGGGCCACTCTTGTTCCAGAGTGAAACTGTTTCAAAGAAGAGTGCTACCACTCAGAAGGAGCATTCCTGGTCTCAGCCCTTCCCACCCCCAAATAGGCTACTACCCATGTTTCTCTGAAACAAGACTGGGTCTTATGTTAATTTTTGCTCCAAAGGTGCATTAGGACTTATTTTCCAGTTAGGTCTTATTTTGGGGAAAATATAGTACTAAATGCTTCCATCTGGCTGACAATCTTAATTAAGGGCTTATTTTGGGGATAGGGCTTATATTACGAGCATCCTGAACAATCATGCTAGGGCTTATTTTCCAGTTAGGCCTTACCTCATGGTGCTCCAGCAGATACTGTTGCATCATCTGGTGACAGAGCATGCATCTGACCTGGAAGAGGGAAAGGGAGGATGGAAAACAGCCAATCAGTTGCTTTACCCAAAGACACAACCACCCACTGGAAGCCAGGAAGGCAAGACACAGCACTGATCTGGCCCAAAGATGTTGAGGTTTTGCCAAAGAGCATGTCTTGCTTTGTAATTTTTTTATTGGCTGCCTGCAATGTTACAGCTCACTGATGGATATACATGCATGTTTTGAAGATGATCATGGAAAGGCAAGGTATATGAAGGTAAATTTTAGACAAATTAGGTTTATAAATGAAAGGTGAAGAGTCTTCCTTCTAGATGGGATTTAGGAAGAATAAGGCTAGGTGAGGATGTCCCAGTCAATTATCTGCTGATTTTCAGGGTCAACCTCAATGTTAATAAACCATTGCAAATATGCATCTATAGAAAATCATGTCCATTTCAACATTGTCTTCCCTCTGCAAGTTTTCAGAAGACTATCTTCTGCTGCAGTGGTGCAGTGGTTAGAATGCAGTACTGCAGGCTACTTCTGCTGATCACTGGCTGCCAGCAGTTTGGCAGTTCAGGTCTTACCAAATCAAGGTTGACTCAGCCTTCCATCCTTCCGAGGTCGGTAAAATGAGGACCCAGATTGTTGGGGGCAATAGGCTGACTCTGTAAACTGCTTAGAGAGAGCTGTAAAAAGCACTGTGAAGCGGTGTATAAGTCTAAGTGCTATTGCTATCCATCATTGTATTCTTTTCTGCAGATCTGGTGCTCACAAACAGGAGTATGAATCTCTCTTTCCCACCTCAAATTCTGCAAAGCCTGCAGCTGTGATAGTCCATTACTCCACCCCAGCCACAAAAGAAATTATTCCAATATGTTAACTAGTGTCAATGTTTGTTCAGTGGGAAGTCAAGGGGAAAACTCAAAACTGTTGCAGGGAGACATGTGGGGTGGGGATGGGGGAAATGGAGGTTAGAGTATAAATCTATCAAGCCAGCCCTGCTGTTACAGGACCTGAAGCTCAAAAGTTGCATAGAAAGAACCCTTACTTTCATTGGGGAAAATGGTGGCCCAGCATCCCCCAAAACAATGCAAAACTCTAAGCTGTTTCACATACGGGAACTTGACATAGCTATTTGTTATGACAGCACTGAAAAAAATCACTTATAACTGGTCCTCATACTTACAACTGTCTCAGCTTCATTGATCAAAATTCAGGCGGCTTGGCAACCGCATATAACATAAACAGAAACTCTCATCCTACCACGTTCCTGTGGCATCTTAAGATACAGCAGCCCATGGATTGCCTCCTGTCAAAGGTAAGCAAAGCAAAAGACCCTCCTTACCTCTTTGTGGGCCTTGGCAAGATGCTCTTTCATGTCCTTTGAAGCAACCGGTTCCTCACACTTGGGGCAAACAGCAAGAAACCGCATGCAGTGAGCTTCATGGAGGGAAAAGTTCACAGCAGCCACATCCCTCTTGCTAGGAACAGAAGGAAAAAAAACTGGCCATTGGCAAGGACATCAATATGTCTGAACCTTCACTTTCGGTAACGAGACTGCTATAAACAGACTGATTCTTCTTTTTACTCCTTGCAACCCAGTGGAATGTTGGGAATAAATTACATACACTTGCTAATTCTCGAAAAACTGAAGAGAATGGGATATTTGGTATTATGGATCACCAGCTAAAGTTTAAAAAAAAGGAATTTGAAAATGGACCAGAGCCAGCTGAAGCTGTAGAGAAAAATACAGGATGTCCTTGATTTACAACAGTTCATTTACTGAGCATTCAAAGTTACAAGGGCACTGAAAAAAGGGACTTCTGATTTTCACATTTATGACCATGTGATCAAAATTTGGATGCTTAGCCACTGGTTCATATTTATAACGGTTGCAGTGCTCCAGGGTCATGCAATCGGCTTTTGAGACCTGGTACCCACCCACACCACTCCTGCTTCCACTTCCAAAAGCTTTCTCCTCTCTTCAGCCTGCCACCAAGCAGATTCTGGAACAGGCAGAAATGATCTTTGCAAAAACAAAGCACATTTGCCTCTCTAGCTACAGCTCTGAAGATAGATCCCTATGTGAGAAGCTGAGATTAGCATTGAGACTTTCCTACCAGTTCTTGCAGATGCGTCTCTCCTCCTCCATTTCTCCGCTCGGACTCCTCCATCTTTCACTTTCATTTCTGCAATCTGGAAGGGCAGAAACGAAACTGAAAACATCTGCCTGCCTGTAGCATATTCCTTTTGCTGCTGCGAAAGAAACTGGACGAGCAGCCAGGATTTCTTTTTTCCTTCAAAGACCGAGCAACTGGGAGCCCCCTCCCCTCTCCCGGGAGCCCTCCCCTCCGCCACGCCGCTGCCCGGCAGATCTCCAAAAAATCCCACAGCTAAGCGCAAACAACAAAGTAATGAAATTTTTCTCTTTGTAAAAATATTTGAAAAATATTTCAAACTTCAGAAGCCACTAGAGGGCAGCAGAGCTCCTCTGTTTAAGACCAACTCCAGATCTGCTCTCACCTTACAGCAGGGAAAGTACCTCAGCAGGTGGTGGGACAGGCTGGATGAAACATTCCTCTCGTGGGGCCTAGCCAGCCGCCACCTGTCCTTTTTTCAAGGCAGCTAAGTCTGTATGTACCGTGTTTCCCCGAAAATAAGACCTAGTGTGTTTTTGGGAGCCAAAAAAAATGTAAGACAGTGTCTTATTTTCGGGGAAACACGGTAGAGCTTCTCAGTCATCCAGGTCATGGTTGTCCCAAAGGTGCTTTTTCTGGAGGCAACTGGACTTTTTTTTTTCTTTTGAAGACATTTCGCTTCTCATCCAGGAAGCTTCTTCAGTTCTTCCATTCCCCACTATCCTGTCAGAGCTGAAGAAGCTTCTTGGATGAGAAGTGAAACATCTTCCAAAAAAGAAAGAAAAGGAAAAAAAAACCCAAGAAAGTCCAGTTGCCTCCAGAAAAAGCACCTTTGGGACTAGGTGGCTAAGTGTAAGATTAGCCTTATTCAGCACTTTGGCTTGCAAGACGGTGTGCCATTTCATTTAAAATGGCAAGATCCCTAATGGTTAATCATTCTAGACTGGTGTTTCTCAACTATGAAGATGTGTGGACTTCAACTCCTAGAATTCCCTAGTCAGCGACATGAAGTCCACACCTCTTAAAATTTCTGAGCTGAGCAATACTATTCTCCTATATAAGGTTTTCCTTATTTGCAATTTCTATTGATACAACAGTGCCTGGCAACTCCCTATATTCTGCTTTGATTATGTAATGCTGACTAAATTTTCCTCCTCCAAGATGGAAATAGTCTTACATTGATGAAGCTAGCTGTTTTCCTTCTTAAATCTCCATACACCATTGAATATAAGCCTTAATGGTGGATGTTTATCTGTCAGCCTTGATCATTCCTTGGTAGATTCCTGGAGGTAGGTGGGTTCTAATTCTTAACAGGAAGGAAAACACCCAGTGCCTATTCATTAGTCAGTCAGCCTCTTCAAAATATTCTCATCTTTCCTGCTCCCCACAGTGAGGAGAATATGTTTTGCTAACAAGAGGAAGGGTAGGCTACCACTCTCAGGGAAAAAGCCAAGTGATATTAAGAATCTGCAGGTAGCCCTTGACTTAGCAATAGCAATAGCACTTAGACTTATATACCGCTTCACAGTGCTTTTACAGCCCTCTCTAAGCGGTTTACAGAGTCAGCATCTCGCCCCCAACAATCTGGGTCCTCATTTCACCCACCTGGGAAGGATGGAAGGCTGAGTCAACCTTGAGCCTGGTGAGATTTGAACTGCTAAATTGCACTCAGTCAGCAGAAGAAGCCTGCAGTACTGCACTCTAACCACTGTGCCACTGCAGCTCCTTGGGATGACAATTGGGCTCAGAATTTCTGTGCTGAGCAAGGCAGTTGTTGAGTGACTCACAAATGATTTTACAATCTTTTTGGGGGGCTATGTTGTTAAGCAAATCACTATGGTTGTTAAGTGAATCACGTGATTGTTGAGAGTCCTGCTGCCTCCATTGACTTTGTTGGAAGCTAGCTGAGAAGTTTTCAAGCGGAGATCCCATTTATGACAGTTGCATTGTCCCGAAGTCATGACATCATGCCCTTTGGCGACCTTCTGACAAGCAAAGTCAATGGGGAAGACAGATTCACTTACAACCATCACTAACCGAAGAACTGCAGGGGTTCACTTAACAGATGTGGTGAGAAAAGTCATAAAATGCGGCAAAGCTCGCTAAATACCTTTCTCACTTAGCAACAGAAATTTTGGGCTCAGTTGTGACCGTAAGTTGAGGACCACCTGTACATGGCAGCTTGCCAAGTATCTGAATTTTGAACATATGGCCATGGGGATGCTGCAATGGTCATACATGCAAGGACTGGTTGATCCCCTGACCATGGGGATGCTGCAATGCTTAGAAGTAGAAGGACCAGTCACACTTTCAGGGCTGTTTTAACTTTGATGGCTAAACAAATGCTTGAAAGTCAAGGACTACCTTTATACCAAAGAAAGGCTCTATGGTAATAGAAGAGGCATCTTCCACAGAGGTGGTATTCAGCAGGTTCTGACCAGTTCTGGAGAACCAGTAGTGGAAATTTTGAGTAGTACAGAGAACCGGCAAATACCACCTCTGACTGGCCCCGCCCCCATCTGTTCTCTGCCTCCCGTGTCCCAGCTGATCGGCTGGGTCTTCTTTTGTTGCTCTGGACAGGAGAATGGAGCTGGAAAGCAGGTTAGTGGGGTGGGGAGGGAATGGGATTTTTCAGTAACCTTCCCCCAGGAGTGGGGAGGGAATGGAGATTTTACAGTATCCTTCCCCTGTCACACCCACAAGCCATGCCCACCAAGCCAAGCCAAGCCCACTAAGCCATGCCCACAGAACCGATAGTAAAAAAAAACGTGAATCCCACCACTGAACTTCTGGCTGTCAGGCCTGACTTCCCGAGATACAACACGCATATCCCCAACGTACAAAGCAATACCATTCTTATATTTCATAACAGACGGGTGTGAAGCTTGTGCAGATCTGTCCTGATAAATCTGTTGGCTTTTAAAATGCCAGGAAGCTGTCTGGATTTTTTGCTGTGGCTGATCAGTCCTTGCCCTCCCCTTTGAAATGTTAATCATAACTATTGTTCCTAGAAGGAGCTGTGGCTTCCAAAACATAGACAATTAAACAGCTATCTGACAGTGAAAAAGACCTTAGGGCCAGGATGAGATCCTCAGCAGATTTCCTCTACTCTGAAGAATGGTCCAACCAGGAGAATTATGCCTGTTGGGACCAATTCAGTCTCACAACGCTGGGATTGCTCAGGGTATGGGATGCAGCAAGAGCCAAACTTCAGATATTCAGCTAAGGTCACCAAGTAGCTCTTGAGATGTCCCTATTTTTTCTGAACTTACCCGTCCTTGGGCCCCTTATGATGTCTGGACCAAGAGAGCAAATAATGTTTTTATAGTTCATCACCTTGTCCTCTAGCAATGTAACAATGCTTATTGCTGAGTCAACCAATCATGGCTTTGGGATTCAACCAACCTGTCACTCAGCAGCCATTGGAGAGTGATCTTGTAAAGAGTGGTTCACTTTCTCACACAATGGTAGAAGAACCTACCAGGTCATGGTGCTTTTGCTTGCTTAAGCTGGAATCATGATACTGGACCTCAGAACCACTCTAGGATAGGGAAACCCTCTCATACATTGAGATTGTGATGACTCAGAAGCTAAACCCATGTAACTCACTCCACCTGGATATTGAATTCTGCCATTTGGGGAGGTTTCAGTAATATATTCCATTTAAACTACTCAATATGATTGGGTTTATCCAACCTCCTAGCAATATAAGTAGCACTTAGACTTATATACTGGTGCTTTACAGCCCTCTCTAAGCGGTTTACAGAGTCAACCTATTTGCCCCCAACAATTTTTAGATGTTCATTTTACCAACCTTGGAAGGATGGAAGTCTGAGTCAACCTTGAACCTGGTCAGATTTGAACTGCCAAATTGCAGGCAGCCAGCAGTCAGCAGAAGTAGCCTGCAGTACTGCACTCTAACCACTGCGCCACCGTGGCTCAGAGAGGGAGAGAGAAGTACGAAAAATTCATGTTATCCAACAGGAATATAGTTATAGTAGGTCTTTAACTGGCTTAGTTTAATCAGTTGTGGGAACATAGCCAATGTGCACCCTTGGTTTACAAACAACCCCACCCAGGATAAATAATTGCACAAAGACTAAAATAAATATTGTTGAACTTTAAAGATTAGCCTTTTTGACTTGTACCAGATCATAACTCATTTCCTTAATATATGAAATGCATCATTTACATATCTTGCTAGTTAGTTATAGTTGTTATAGCTCAGTGGAAACACACATGATTTGAAAGCAAACAACTGTAGGTCCTCTCCCTTTGTGTTACCTGGAAAAAAGCAGCACTGTAAAACTCTAGGGAGCCCTTGCTAGTCGGTGATGACTGTAGGACAGAGGTGTCAAATTTAAGCGGTGCTTAGATCTGGCCCATGGGGCCAACCTGGAAACAGCAAAGGACTGGCCTGCGGTGCCTCTGCCAGTGAAAATGGAGCTCAGGAGGGCCATGTGTGGCTCTCCTGAGCTCCGTTTTCACTGGCAGAAGGTTGCAGGAGATCATCGCAGCTGAAAACGGAGATTGGGAGCCCGTTTTCACTGGTAGAGTGCTTGGGCCACCACAGGCGCCCCGACATGAGTGACATCGAGCTGGCCATGCCCACCCCAGCCCCTAAGGTCAAACACAACCCTGATGCAACCCTCAATGAAATCGAGTTTGACACTGCTGCTGTAGGAGATATATTGCAGCTAATTTCCCGTAAAAAGAATACTAAGAACATAAATAACAGACATCTAGCACAAAACAGAGGAAGTGTAAAACCAACACTTAGGATCAAGTCTTGAATTGAAACTTAAGCTGGTATGATACCGCAGCTGTAGCTGTCGTAAGACTGTCAACTGTTTAAAATAGCTTCATTGTTAATGGACAATAATGTTTTTATAGGTGTGTTACGCTAAGTGTTCAGAGAACTTCAGCCAAGTTTGAGTCAGTCAAGAGGAATCTGACATTGACAGTTCTGGGCTAGCTGAATCCATAGTCTGATTCAATTGATGGTTTCAGTTGGCTATAATTGTGACTGGATTGGGCCAAGCATGCTATGTGAAGCCATTTAGTTGGCTAGTTTATGGTTGGGTATGTTCTGTTAACTCAGCCAATGGAGTTAATTAGTTAGCAGGGGCTAAATTATTGCAACTGCACATGTAAAATATGGTTAGGTATAGCTCATTGTATGGTGGAATGCTTACTGGTTTCCTAACTTATATTTCAATATATTCTGGCTGAGAGAATGGGATAATTCAGTAGACAGCATGTTGTGCAAATTAAGTCAACCAGTATAAAATAACATATGCTGAGTCAATATAGAAATAAACAGGGACGTTAAACACAAAGAATAGTTAGTGACAATTACGTTATTGTAAATTACCTTGACAAAATTACCTACTCCTTTAAACAATGAAAAATAATTATTAAGAGTGGCCATTCAACAAAGAGATGTTGCTGATAATGGAAACATTGAATAGGTTTTCATCTCTCTGCCTTTTGTAAGTTTTCATGCAAATCTGATAAAAAATAGTTCATGCCTAGATTCACCTTCTGTCTAATTCAGAGACATTGATGGCCTTTGATGGGGCCTTGAACACCTGATTTCCCCTCCTCCACCCCCACCCCAGGCACTTGGGCCAGGATGTTGTTTGAACTTGCCTAGATGTGCTCTTAGATTTAATTGTCTCTGATTCTGTATGCTTATATGGATCTGTTATTTCATACACTGATTAAAAAAAAATCCTATAGACATACAAGACACCTGGCATTGCTCCATGAGCCTTAAAACTGACTAAAGTAAATACATTTTAATATTAACCCAGATCAGTCCATCCAGATTACACTTGGCAATGTCTTCTGGCAGGAGTGGGGTGTGGGTAGTGTATCCATCCTTGCTCTTCTTGATCTGGTAGCAGCTTCTGATTCCATCAGTTGTTGTTGTTGTTGTTGTTGTTATTATTATTATTATTATTTATTAGACTTGTATGCCACCCTCTCTCCCTAAGGACTCAGGGCAGCTCACAATACAAAATACAATACAATAAATTACCTAAAAACGATTAAATGATACAAGCCCAATATTAAATATTAAAACAATTAAAATTATTTTAAAAAGAACCCCCCCACCTTGGTTCAGTCCAGGCTGGCCTGCTGAAATAACCAAGTCTTCAGGTCACAGTGGAAGGAGCGAAGATCAGGGGCCAAATGAAGGTCCAAGGGGAGTTGATTCCACAGGGTGGGTGCTCCCACAGAGAAGGCCCTACCCCTGGGCACCACCAGCCGACAATGTCTGGTCGATGGTACCCCAAGGAGGCCCTGTCTGTGGGAGCGTACAGGGCATTGGAGTGTGATGCTGGCAGGAGACGTTCCTGCAAGTACCCCAGATCCAAGCCATGTAGGACTTTATATGTTGTCACTAACACCTTGAATCTCACCCAGAAGGCAACCAGCAACCAATGCAGGTCGTGCAGGAGGGGTGTAACATGGGAGTATCGGGGCACTCCCATCACAACCCGCGCGGCCGCATTCTGCACCAGCTGCAACCTCTGGGTGGTCCGCAAGGGCAGTCCCATGTAGAGAGCATTGCAGTAGTAGATTCAGGAAGTGACAAGTGCATGAGTGACTGTCCATGGTTTCCTTCTGGAGGATCCCTCTCAGAGTTGGTAGTACTGAGTTATGTCGGTTCTCCTCTTGCTTCCAGGCTTTCCAACTGGTGTTGATCAGGGGTGAGGGGGAGATTCAGTTTCTTTTGTGTGGGGTTCCATAGAGGTTCTGTCTCCTCCTGTGTAACATACAAATCATTTGGGCGAGGTCATCTTGCAGTGTGGAGTGAAATATCATCAGTATGCTAATGATGTGCACTGTTGCCTCTCTGCCCTTAAACCCTCCCCCCCCAAGTGATGCCATGGAAGTTCTCTCTCAGTGTCTGGAGGCTGTGGGGTTAGAATGGAGAACAATAGGTTTTTAAGAGCCTTAGTGGTGCAGGCTGTTAAATGCCTAGCACTTAAGTTCCAGCTGCCTGCAATTACTGCAGGCTCGAATCCCACCAGGCTCAAGGTTGACTCAGCCTTCCATCCTCCCGGGGTAGGTAAATTGAGGACCCAAGATTGTTGGGGGCAATAAGCTGACTTTGTAAAAATGCCACTTAGTAATAAGCAGGCATATACAATGGAATGAAGGCTATTGCTGAGCACACTGGGTTGTATCCCAAAAATTGTAAGCCACCCTGAGTCTTCGGAGAAGGGCGGCATATAAATGTAATTTAAAAAAAAAACTGTCTATGGAGATTCTCAGTCATCCAGGTCATGGTTGTCCCAAAGGTGCTTTTTTCAAGAGGCAACTGGACTTTCTGGTTTTTCTTTGAAGATGTTTCTCTTCTCATCCAAGAAGCTTCTTCAGCTCAGGAGAAGCGAAACATCTTCAAAAAAAACCCAGAAAGTCCAGTTGCCTCTTGAAAAAAGCACCTTTGGGACTTTGGATCATCTCTAGCAAGATTGACTCTGAATATTAGGCCCCTGGTTCTGGAGAATTTCTATCATTTGTTCTGGATGGGGTTATACTACCCACCCCCCTATACAACCTGCTATACATTTGAGGATTCTTCTGAGCTCATGGCTCCTTCTTAAGGAACAGATGTAGCTGTGGCCAGGAGGGCTTTTGCACAATTTCATGTTGTTTCATGTTGTGTGCTAAGGGAGCCCATTCCTGGACTGGAAGGTTCTGCTCATGGTCACTCATGTCTTGGTCACCTCCCAAAAGGCATTACTACAACATGAGAAGATGTCTTGATGTTTGCAGAAGATATCAGGGATCATACCTGGGTAGCAGGCCTCATTCAGTGGGTGTGCTATGACTGTTGGTAGGCACCAAGTTAATACAGTACTATTACTATTGTAATACCATTGTCTGATTGTATTTCAGATACAATTGTATTTTTTCTTGTCTTCGTAAAGAAGGCTGGGCTTTCTTTCTTGGATGAAATATCAATTAAGCCAAACTGCAAAAACAGAGTAGCTGCTACTCAGAAAAAAATAAGCGAATCCTGCTTTAATGCAGCAGTCGGGCCACAGAAGCTAGCAACTAAAATCCTTCACGGCACCATCCCTACTGATTATGCTAGACCAAACATTGCCTATCCAGCTGTGAACTTTTGCAGTTTGAAGGCTATTTTTCCCATTTCCTTTTTCTGCATCTTTTAATACAAATGTCTGGATCAGAGGTGGTATTCAGCAGGTTCTGACCAGTTCTGGAGAACTGGTAGCAGAAATTTTGAGTAGTTCGGAGAACCGGCAAATACCACCTCTGACTGACTGGCCCCACCCTCATCTATTCTCTGCCTCCCTGAGTCCCAGCTGATCGGCTGGGTCTTCTTTTGTTGCCCTGCACAGGAGAACGGAACTGGAAAGCAGATTAGTGGGGTGGGGATGGAATGGAGATCTTACAGTATCCTTCCCCTGCCACGCCCACCAAGCCACGCTCACAGCACCGGTAGTAAAAATTTTGAATCCCACCACTGGTCTGGATGACTCTTGTAAACAGCACACCCTTTTCTTGGGATTCAGGGCATGAATGATAGAATGAAGCCAGTGAAATCATACGGCAATGCAGTGTAAAGCAAATTAGGGGTGTCTTCTTTTCAGATGGACCCCAGGAACTCATGAGCATTCCCTTCCAGGTTACACACACACACACACACACACACACAAGTGGTGAGATTCAAAAATTTTTTACTACTGGTTCTGTGGGCATGGCTTGGTGGGTGTGGCCATGTGACTGGGTGGGTGTGGCTTTTTTTTGCTTTTTTGCTGCCCCCACCCATTTTTGGGAGCTTCTAGCCTCAGAGGAGCCTCGGGGGGCATTTTTGCTCCCCTAAAGCTCCTCTGGGGCTCTGGGAGGCAAAAAATGGAGGGGGGGGCCTGAGCTCCTCCCTTCATTTTTTGCCTTCCTGGGCCTCAGCAAGGGAAATCCCGGCACAGCTGATCTATGCACAGCTGATTGTCGGAGAGGGGGAAAAAAAAGAAATTTGATTTGATTTGATTTATTTGGATTTATATGCCTCCCCGTCTCCCGAAGAACTTGGGTGGCTCACATACCTTAGGCGAATGTCAGGCGGGTGGGTAAGCGAGCATTGGGCAGGAGGGCGACTGGATCGGGGGCGTGGCCAGCCAGAACTTACTACTGGTTCAGCAACCCATGCCAAATTCTTGCTACCGGTTCGCCCAATCCGGTGTGAACCAGCTGAATACCACCACTGACACACACACACACCACACCTTTCCCTGCTAGAATCCACTTTCGATCAGTGCCTACCTAAAGGCAGGAAAGATGAGGCTGTACCTTCTGTGATGGCAAAGGAAGACTAAGAGGTCCTTGGCGGAGGCTGACCCATCCTTTTTGATCTGAAGGTCAGAGAGAGCTTTGGGCTGCTGACATACAAGTCATAACAGAACCTGAGAATGGTTGCCTTGGAGGCTGTCAAAGGAGACTCTTGAAAGGTACACAATGGCTTAGCAAACCATGGGACACCGTGGAAGAACATGTCACTCACTCTGTCACCTTCTCTCCTTCATACAAAGGCTTGTGTGGGCTCTATGGTGCGTAACAGAACAATACAAAATAGGTGTGTTGGGCACTGCAAGCTGAGGGAGGCCTCAAAGGGGCCATTTGTTTTGAGTGGTAGTTCTTGTTTCCTGTGCCATATCAGATTCAACACAGGGTGCCCAAATTTACCTCCGTGACTCATTAATATCCGAGATTGCAATTCAACATTTATTTTTTTAAAAAGGGATATTTTGGAAATAAGCACTTTAAATGTTGCCTGACCCTGTGACGATTCATTCAGAAGAAACTTTATTATAGGTAGTTCTCGACATACAACCAAAATTGGGATTGGAAAATTGGTTGTTAAGGGGCTCAGTCATTAAGTGAAGTGTCATGTGACCGTGACCTTTTTGGTGGGTCATTAAGTGAATCACTGTGGCTGTTAAGCAAGATATCATGTGACCGTGACTTGTCTTTCTGTAGTGACCACTCATCTTTTGTTGGTTGTTCTCCTCTTTACCATACATGTAGTCCTCAACTTATAACCACAATGGGAGCAGATTTTCCATTGTTAAGTAAATTGTACTCTTTTATACGATCT
Source organism: Naja naja (assembly GCA_009733165.1). Taxonomy (NCBI): domain Eukaryota; kingdom Metazoa; phylum Chordata; class Lepidosauria; order Squamata; family Elapidae; genus Naja; species Naja naja. The sequence continues at coordinate 26,312,326 of CM019148.1, read as the reverse complement.
TATTTGCCACAGTTGTTAAGAGAATCTCTTCAGTTGTTAAGTGAGTCACATGGGCGTTAAGTGAACGTGGCTTCCCCCATTGACTTTGCTTGTTGGGAGCCAGCTGGGAAGGTCGGAAGTGGCGATCCCACGATCCCAAGATCCTAGTTGTTCTCAATACATGTCAATTGCCAAGCCCCTGAATTCTGATCACCTGACTTTGGGGATAGAATAGAATAGAATTCTTTATTGGCCAAGTGTAATTGACACACAAGGAATTTGTCTTGGTGCAAATGCTCTCAGTGTGCATAAAAGAAAGATACATTCATCAAGAATCATAAGGTAGTTTGTAAATAATTGAACAGTGTTGAGGGAATTCTTTGTTTAGCAGAGTGAGGGCATTCGGGAAAAAACAGTTCTTGTGTCTAGTTGTTCTGGTGTGCAGTGCTCTATAGTGTCATTTTGAGGGAAGGAGTTGAAACAGTTTATGTCCGGGATGTGAGGGGTCTGTAAATATTTTCACAGTCCTCTTTTTGACTCATGCAATATACAGGTCCTCAATGGAAGGCAGGTTGGTAGTAATTGCTTTTTTTTCCTGCAGTCCTGATTACTCTCTGAACTCTGTGTCTGTCTTGTTGGGTTGCAGAGCCCAACCAGACAGTTACAGAGGTGCAGATGACAGACTCAATATGGAGGGTACAATGGTCAGAAGCGCAAGGATCAGGTGTCAGTCATTTTTCCAGTGCTGTTGTATCTGTACTTCCACTTTTCCCAACCCTAACTTTTGAGAACGAATGGATAAAAGAATGCTTTTCACTCCTTCCAGTACAGGTAGTCCTTGACTTACAACAGTTCATTTAGTGACCAGTCACAATGGCATTGAAAAAAAAGTGACTTATGACCATTTTTCACACTTAACATCCTTGCAGCATCCCCATGGTCACCTGATTTACATACAGATGCTTGGCACCGGGTTCATATTTATGACGGTTGCAGAGTCCCAGGGTCATGTGATCCCCAGGGTGGGATTCTACCAGTTCGCACCTATTCTCTAGAACCGGTTGTTAACATTCTAAGCAGTTCAGAGAACCGGTTGTTAGAAGAAATTACTGGCCTAATCCTGTAAGGAAGGCAGGAAGGAAACATTCTGGTGTTGCTTACAGAAACTGCCTCTCTGTTAACCCTTATTACATTCTTGGCAGGACTAGACTTCCTGTCTCAGGAACGTCTCTGGAGTTTTTTTCCCCTCCTTTGCTGGTACTTTGCTTGTGTGGAGTGACCATTCAAAGTTACAATGGCACTGAAAAAAGTGACTTATGACCCACACTTATGACTGTTGCAGCATCCCCACAGTCATGAGAGGCCAGGTGATGTGAGTGATATTGAGCTCATCACACCCAGCCAATAACATGACCACCAAGCCATGTCCACCCAGTCGCATGACCACCAAGCCATGCCCACCACCAAAGCCACGCCCACAGAACCGGTTGTTAAAAATTTGAATCCCACCCCTGGTGATCCCCTTTTACAACCTTCTGACAAACAAAAGGCAATGGGGAAAGCCAGATTTGCTTAACAACCATCTTACCAATTTAACAACTGCAGTGATTCACTCAACAAAGGTGGCAAGAAAAGTCTTAAAATGGGGCAAAAGTCATTTAACACATTTCTCACTTAGCCACATCAATTCTGGGCTCCATTGTGGTCGTAAGTCGAGGACTACCTGTATTTGACTGACTTGACTGCGTGCAGTCAGCATCCCAAAATTGAAAGTCCTGCCATGGGAAGCACTTTGTGCTTTGCAGATTATAGATGGAATGGTGGTTTGAAAGACTCATCACAAAACCAAGGGAAGGAAACACATTTATGAGAGGAGATTTAAGAGAAATAGTAATGTGCAAATACACACACACACACACATACATGGAAATACACAAGTATATTTTAGCAGAAGTGCACTTACTGCACATAGCCATGAAGGTTTACCAAAAAAATATGCAGCACCATGGGTAATTTGGTCCTGTCATGCCCTTGGTAGAGTTGGAGTCTGAGGGAGAGGAGGAACAGCCGACGGGGAGTGGGGGTATGGCTCCAGAGGTTGTGGAGGAGGCTGGGGAAGGGCAGAGGCCGGCTGGGCAGTCAGAGGAAGAACCAGGCCCATCCCCTCTGCATCCTAGGACACGCAGAGAGGAACGGAGAAGGCAACAACTTGGCTTACGAGAGAGGAAGCGGCCATGATCCTCCTCATTGGTGGCAACTGGGGAGAATAGTATATAACAGAGACTATTACAACACTGTGTTGCCAGAAGCAAAGCGTGTGTTATTTTGGGCTGAAGTTATCTTGGTTGGTGTCCTTCCAACAGACTGTACCTTGTTATCTCCTTGAATTTGGTAATTACTTATCCTGGTCCATTGTGGAAATTTCGTCATTGTAGTTTGTTTGGTTTTTTATTTCACCTCTATCTGCTCTTTAAGTTTGGACTGTATTGCTTTCTTTTGAAGACTATTTTTGAGTACTGAGAATTATTGAACAGTGGGGCCAAGTTGGAGGCATTAAAGGACATTTATTTACGTTTTGGATTTTGTTACATTTGTGTTACACTCTGACTGACAAAATGAGAAATTTGCATGACTTCCTCATCATGAAGACTTGAAAATAGTGATTTAATTATGATTATAGCCAGACAAGAAACATACACTTACGATACTATTTGCTTTAATAAATACATTTTAGTCTGTGCTTTGCACTATTTCTCAAAGTTCGCAGTACTACCATCACTGTCTGATACAGCTCTGTGACATTGTTCATCACCCAATTGGATTGAGATGGGAGGCTATAGAAACTGAGTGACTGATGGAATAAATATTACAACTGTGAAGAAAAAAATGTGATCATGAGTAGCTTGAAGAAGAAACTAATTCCATTAGTATAATACCCCTAACCAAGCCAGCGGAGGCTGAGTAGCTGCTTTCTGACATGCTAAGTTTAACTGACATTGGTTTGCTTTTTTGTTGCTCGGTGTGTTACATGAACCTAGCCCAGGGGTGTCAAACTTGAGGCCCATGGGCTGAATCCGGCCTGCAGGGTGCTTAGATCTGGCCCACAGGGGCCAGCTCATGGTGCCGCTGCCAGTGAAAACAGAGATCCGTTTTCACTGGCAGAGCACTTGGGCCACCACAGGCCCCGCGACACAAGTGATGTTGACCTGGCCATGCTTACCTGGCCACGCCCAGCTCCCCCAAGGTCAAACACAACCCTGAAGCAGCCCTCAACAAAATCTAGTTTGACACCCCTGACCTAGCCTTTTTAGTCAGTGTGTGGTCCAAGTTGTGGTGCATCACCTTCAGGGTGGGTTTTCTGGATTTGCACAACACAAGAGCCGAGTTGTTTCAGAGATTATGAAGACAAGTCTTCTTCCACGTGTTTCTGTCAGTAGTTAGAATGACGAGCATTGCAAAGCCAGTCTTAAGCCAGGGGGCACCATGATGTGTTTGTCCATGCAAGGAAAAAAAATGATAATGGGGCAATTGGGCAAATGCAGCTCCACCCCTTTTAAAAAATATATGTCGTGTGACAAAAAGAGATGGGACGTTCATTGCACAGACCCAGTCTCCCTCTAATTGCAGTCACAATACCTTTAAAGAGCCCTAATTTGAGAAAGGCTTTTATGAAAGAGGTAAATTGTTTTATTGTTTTAAAATGTTTTTATTGTTTTAATTGCGGTATGCTTTTTGAATCGTAAGCCACTCAGAGTCATTGACTGAGATAGGCAGCTATAAGAATCAAATAAATAAATAAACCCTCACTTTAAATACACACACAGAGAGACACACACACACACACATATATATGGAGGGTGATGAAACTAAGGAAAGGCAGCAGGAGGCTCTTTTAACTCAGAGCAGGACAGAAAGAAAATTATTATTATTTTTATCCAGGCCTGACCTCCTGGTTGTGGGGAAGCAGGAGTTCAGGTACAGGTGAAAACTAAACCACAAACTACTCTAGGCAACTTCCCAGCAGAGATCAGAAGTGGATTAAGGACGCTACTTGACACGACTTATTCACCAGCCTCCCTCCAGCTATGCGGAGAAGCCAGTTTTTCTGGTAACTCATTGATGCCCGTATCTTTGATAACTCCCACATAGAGGGCATACATGTACACAAATGGGTTTCCTAGGGAGAGGGCCTGTGTCCTGAGACAGCCACCCAGAGTTACTGATAGCCCTGTCACCTCTTGGCCTTCAAGCAAAGACAGCCAGACCTCTGAACTCCCTAGCTCGACAGTCCCTGAGTAGTGTGTGTGTGTGTGAGGGGAAATACATTTCTGATGTATCTCCTGTTGGTAGACGGGAGCTTTTGTGCATGGTTCAGAAGGGTTCATGTACTTCATCTTCTCAAACACTTCACTGGGCTGTGGGAGTAACACGCCATTCCATAAAAACCCTGATGTTGGCTTGAAAGAAATCAGATTCTTCTGGCATCTAACTCAATATTTCCAACGTTGCATATCACCAGCTTTTCTCTTCAGCCAGGACTAATTGCACCAGGGTTTTCTGACTGCTACACAGGTGTTTTCTTAATTACCTGTGATCCCTGCCAAAAAAAAATCATAATTTATCTAAAGCTGCCTTACATCAAACCAGATCGTTAATTTTCCCCCCACATTTCCTGGGGCTTGAGGGAATTCCTCATTCTTCTAGCACATCAATTATTTTCTTCCTCTTATTCTAAATATTGAAAGTTTGAAAGGTGTATTGCAACAAAATGCTGAAAGCATTATTAGTCTTTGTTCGCTTGGTTTCTGAACAAACATACCCACCACACAATTTTTTTTCAGGGTATGTAGAATAGGAAGAAGAAACTGTAAGCAAGAGAAAAGGAAGTTTGCTAAATCTTGTTTTCCCCATCTTGTTTTTGCTCAAATGGATAAACAGTTGATTGTATAAGTACGGAATATGTAATATTGCATGCTGTATATGGTTTTTAAAAGAACAATAAGTATTTGGAATATGGTGTAAATGTTAATACACTTATATAATCATACAAGCAATAGATTAAATATAAGCACAATATCATTAGTACTATATTTTTCCTTCCCCATCAACTTATTGTCATTATTTGTATCTACATGCCACCTTTTTCCAGAGGTTTGAAAGCTTTAATAAAACAGCTAAATAAAAAAAAAAGTATTTGGCTATGATTCTTTACCAGTCAGCCTATAAAATATGGTCAAGTGAATTCGAAAGATTTCCCCCCTCCAATCCTATCAAGAAAAGATGCAGGAAATGGTGCAGAGAGATCCTAATAGTTCCCAATGTCTTCAATAGCTCTTATGGGGCAGAATATGGCCATTATCTCTAGGCTGCAAACATCTTTATGACCAGATGGCATAAAGCCATCATGTTTCCTGTAGTCTTTTGCTTCTATGTTCAGTGATTGTCCATATGTTTCAGACAAATGGTTGTAGCCAAGTCAGGGACCCCAAAAAAGCCATATTAGACATCTGCACAGAAGAAAGGAAGAATTGACTAAGGGAAGAATATGAAAGAACATGGCAACTCTTAGCAATGTTCCAATATCTAAGGGGGTGGCACAAAGAAGGAGTCAACCTATTCTCCAAAGCACCTGAAGGCAGGACCAGAAGCAATGGATGGAAACTAATCAAGGAGAGAAGCAGCTAGAACTAAGGAGAAATGTCTTGACAGAACAATTGATCAGTGGAACAACCTTCCTTCAGAAGTTGTGGATATTCCAACACTTGAAGTTTTAAAGAAGAGATTGGACATCTATTTATGTGAAATGGTGCAGGGTTTCCTACCTGGTCAGACTAGAAGACCTCCAAGGTCCCTTCCAACTCTGTTATTCTGTTCTGTTATTCACTTTGCTGCCATCTAGCAAGTTACGGATCTTCTACAGCCCAAATGAGAAGTTTTCCTTGTGACTCAGATAGGTCTGTTTCCGCTCTGAATTCACCTTTTGCATTAGACCTGGAAATGACCCTCAATAAAAACCTTGCCAGTGTAATGTCCTAGTTAAAGTTCTACACTGAGACGAGACAGGTTCGAGTTCAAATCCACACATTCAGGAGCCCTGGGTAACTATGAGCCAGTCATGTTCTTTCAGCCCAACCTACTTCGCAGGGTTGTTGCTGCAGGAAAATTGGCAAGAAACTGTATTATGTGTGTCACTTGGAGCTCCTAGAAGAAAGGTGATGTGCAAATGCAAGGAATAAGTAAATCAACACCAACTAGTAATCATTGTTTTGAACTACTTAAAGACAATTCCTCTTACTGTTGTGGAGCAATAGAAAAACTATAAGTATAAGAATATATATCTGTATATGTAGTGAAACAGCTATATATATATATATATTTTAAGAATGATTATAATGAGTCAGTTCTGAACCTCTGAAGCATATGGATTCTGGAGACTCTCAACTGGTACAGAAAGTGGGCTTCATCCATTTCATTGGCTCCAGAGACAGAAGCCCAAGTGTGTGGCTTTATTGTAGAGGCAAATGGCCCTGCAAAATTTAGATTACTGGGCACTGATCTAACAATCCCAATTCGTAATGTCTTTCCATCTTTTTATGATTTATTTTTTCATCACATTTAGAAAACCACCCATCTCCCTCATAGAGGGATTCTGATTGACATCCAAATAAAAACCTTTTGAAAAAAAAAAGTTTTGTGTTGAATTCAGGTTCTACCAAAGAGGGAGAGAAAGGTAGTAGAGGGAACAGAGGAGAGAAACCTAAGAGAAGAGAGAGGAAAACAGGGGGCAGGAAAGAATATAACCCACCAGGCAAGAGCTGTACTCCACATGGACCAGTTCAGAATGTGGGGACGGGGCAGACACCCCTCCCACTTGCTTGCTGAAAATTTCTGAGCGGGTGGGATGAATACAGGTAGTCCTCAGGTTACGACCACAATTGAGCCCAAAATTTATGTTGCTAAGTAGAAATTGGTTAAATGAGTTTTGCCCCGTTTTATGACTTTTCTCTCCACGTTTCTTAAGTGAATCACGGCAGTTCTTAAATTTGTGGCACGGTTGTTAAGTGAATCTGGTTTCCCCACTGTCAGAAGGTTGCAAACATGACTCCAGACACTGCAACCATCATAATTGCGCGTCAGTTGTCAAGCATCCCAACGTAAAATCACGTGACCCTGGGGATGGTGCAACAGTCATAAGAGTGAAAAATGGTCATAAGTTGCCTCCTTTCGGTGTTTGGTAGATTAGAACAGTCATTAAATGAACTGTTGTAAGTCGAGGGCCACCTGTACAAGATTGAGAGGCCACCATTGGCCCGTTTGGGAACCTTCAGTGGCCCTCTGGGGAGAAGGACTCTTCCACACTCATCCAGCCCATGCTGGCCCTGTAGTTGCGGCTCGTGGTGGCAGGTGCGCCCCGGAGTAGCCGGTGCGGCTGGCTCGACCTTCTTCAGCTGTTGGACATCCTTCGAAGGCCGTCTGTACCGGCGACAGGCGGCCATGACTGGGGAAATTCCATCTCTCCAGGACCTGCGAGGAACATGTGGAACTTTCCAGCCGTCGCCCTGGAAAGATTCGAGAAAAGCGGGCAAGGAGGCAGGATACAGAGCCGCGGGTGGCTGCTTCGAAGGGGAGCCTTTGAGGCGCTATGAGGGAGGCCTGCCCAGAGAAGAAGAGAAGGGTCCCCGGTAGAGACACCCCGCGGAGGTGGGAAGCGCAGCCTCCCGAGAGAGAGTCAGCGGGGGCCGGGCAGAGGGAGGGACCGGGGCCGGCGCCCAGGAGGAGCGCCGTTTAAAAGGCCCGGGCCGCTCTCTCGCCCGCCCCGTCTAAGCTGTTCCCCGCGTCTCCCGGTTATGGCTCCTCGGCTGCCGCCGTTCCTGCGCTCCTTGTTCCGCTACAGGACCTTCATCGCGCTCTTCGGCACGCCGCTGGTTCTGCTGCCGCTGCCGCTTCTGATCGCCACCAAGGTAGGTCCGTGGCACGGTTGGTTCGTTGCCGGAGGGAGGATCGGCGTTCGGTGGTGCCGGTGCCCCGTGCAGGAGACGCGAGAGCGCGACGCGCTCTGCACCCGTGAAAATCCCCAGGCTGCTGTCGCGGGTCTCTCTCGGACGGTTCTTCGACCCTTCCGACGAGCCCAGACTTAGCAGCCGGATCGGATGCCACCAGCCCGCCCGCGAGAGAGGGGCTCTCTCCCCCCTCTCTCCCCCCTTAAACCGAATGGCCGTTGGCTTCTTGGCGGACCAGGATGACAGCTCGGAGGCGAGCGAGGATCTCTCGGAAGAAACAGGAGAAAGTGAGCCTTTCTCTAACTGGTTTGCTGGAGAAATGGAGCGCAGGCACCTCCTGCCCCTCTGGAGAAAAAACGGAAAGCTTGTGTAAAGTTAAGGCAGCCGAGAATGGAGAAAACTCCCTATTCTGCGGAGTGGAAGTCTTAAAACTGTGATAGAGCCTCCATTGACAAATCCAGTCTACCTTCAAATGCTTAGTTCCCTGGCGAAAAGGGGGAGATATTTTTCCACCTGGTAGAGAAGGTGTTGCCAAAAAGGCAAGACTTTCTGGAGGCAAAGTAAGCATTATGCATTAGGTCCGTTCACGGACAGTATGTTGTAGTCATACTACCTGAAGCTGGGTGCCAATCCCTGGGGAATACACCCTCCTCCTACCCCAAGTGTGAACTGCTTGAGTCACCTTGTTGACCACTGGACAGACTTGATAGCAGGTCTTTTAGTCTGAGGGATCCAGCAGGAAGTCAGTGGATTTTGGTCTCCATTGGCTCACATCTAATGACAGTAATAACAGAAAGCTTTTCAGAATATAGCTCAGCCTTCAGTCATTTTTGTCCTGGTTTGCAATGTTTGAAAAGTCAGAAAAAATCTTACAGGCTTACAACAGTCCATTTAGTGGTCTTTGAAGTTACAAAGGCACTGGAAAAAGTGATTTATGACCACTTTTGACACTTAACTGTTGCAGCATTCCTGTGATCATATGATCAAAATTCAGATGCTTGATAATTAACTCATATTTATGACGGCTATTAACATCATAAATATGAGTTAATAGCCATCTTAAATATGAGTTAATTGTCAGGGTCATGTGAGCACCTTTGGTGATCTTCTGACAAGTCTATGGGAAGCCAGATTCATTTAACAACCATGTTACTAACTTAACAACTGGCAAAAAGGGTTGTAAAATGGGGCAAAACTCATTTAACAACTGTCTCACTTAGCAACAGAAATTTTGGGCTCAGTAAGTTGAGGACTACCTGTCAGGTTGACAACCATCAAGTCAGAAATTTTGATTTTTAGGAACTGATCTGGGCGTTCTGGAGGAATTTTAGCATCCAGCAGGCAAAGTTGCAGCCTGTTTCAGCTCAGCAAAGGGATTGCAAACTTCTTCCACAAGGGACGATTTCCTCATTTAATGGGACAGGGCACAGTTTCTCAACTTTAGTAGCTCCAAATGTGTGTGGACTTCAACTGGCTGGCTGGGGGAATTCTGGGAGTTGAAGTACACACAAGACTGAGAAACTCTGGGACAGGGAAATTGGGATTTCACAAGGATGGCCAGTTCAGAGAAATTGGAATGAAGCGGTTTTCTCCTTTCTTATGATACTAGAACTGAGATAAGGACAAGATTGAAACATTCAAGTGATAGATATTAGCCAAATTAAATCTTGTGCTCATAGGCAGTCTACTTCTAAATGCTTGCTGCATGGGGATGGGAGGAGTAGAGAAACCTGTAGGACAGACAAGAAATAATGGATGGAAACTGAACAAGGAGAGATTTAACCTGGAAATAAGGAGAAACTTTCTGACAGTGAGAACAATCAGCCAATGGAACAGCTTGCCCTCGGAAGTTGTGGGAGCACCATCACTTGAGACTTTCAAGAAGAGATTGGACTGCCATTTGTCAGAAATGGTGTAGGGTCTCCTACTTTGGCGGGGGTTGGACTAGATGACCTACAAGGTCCCTTCCAACTCTGTTAATCTGTAATTAGAAACAAGCCATAGGAAAATTTGTCTGTCCGTAGCAATTCTAGAACCAGCAACTACTGCAGGACAAGCCCTCTGCATAAACATTGTGGTACCCTCTCCCCTAAGGCACACATTAATGCCTGGATGTTGACATAATTCAAAAGAGATTGTGATGCTGACAATCAGGAAGGCATGTTTCTTTGTTTTTCAAAATAATCCTGAGAAGTGGACAAAGGCGGGTGGAGGTGACAAGCCAAATACTGAAATATTTACCAAAGTGAAAACTCTGGCCAAATAACAACAGCACTTAGACTTATATACCGCTTTACAGTGCTTTACAACCCCCTCTAAGCGGTTTACAGAGTCAGCCTATTGCCCCCAACAATCTGGGTCCTCATTTTACCCACCTCGGAAGGATGGAAGGCTGAGTCAACCTTGAGCCTGGTGAGATTTGAAATGCCAAATTAGAGGCAGCTGGCTGCAGTTGAAGTAGCTTGCAGTACTGCACTCTAGAACCACTGCGCCACAGAGGCTCATCACAAATGCTTTGCACCATTGGAGTGAAGACTTAGTCTTACGAGGATTGATTAAGCAAAGAGCAAACTCCCAAATCCACACTGACCCATTGAGAATTGGGTGGGATTGCTATATCTGGCCACCAGAGGAGAAAAAACAAAACAAAACAGGAGGGCCAGGACTTTTCAGATCCCTCCAGATTGCAGTTTGGCTGCTTTGGCACATGGTGACGGTTAACACAAAATATCCCACCCACGAGACCTTTGACTATCTGAGTCTTCTGGTGATATTTTGCCTCTCACTCCGCTCAGCAATACAGGTAGTCCTCACCTTACGATCCCAACATTTCTATTAAGTGAGGCATTTATTAAATGAGTTTTACTCCATTTTATGACCTTTTTTGCCACAGTTGTTAAGCGAATCACTGCAGTTAATAAGTTGGTAACCTGAATCTGGCTTCCCCATTGATTATGCTTGTCAGAAGGTTGCAAAAGTGGATCACATGATCTTGGCAACAGTCATAAGTATGAACCAGGCACCAAGCATCTGAATTTTGATCACATTTTGAACACAAATTGAACTGTGATCATATTAAGAGCAACTGCGTTCTCTTTGCTGATGATGTAAAGCTATTCAACACCAGAGACAATACTGCTACCCTTCAAAAAGACCTCGACTATGTATCTGAATGGTCAAACAAATGGCAACTTCAAATCTCAACAAATGCTCTGTCTTACATATTGGCAAAAAAAATCAGAAAATAAAATACAAGCTGAATAGTCAAGACCTTGTTGATGATCCAAACTCCACCAAGGACCTTGGAATACTCATCTCTAATTATCTAAGTGCTGGAGCCCACTTTAACTACATAGCCAAAAAGGCATTAAGAGTTGTTAACCTAATCCTATGTAGCTTTTTCTCTGGTAATATCACACTACTAACGAGGGCATACAAAACATTTGCTAGACCAATACTCGAACACAGCTCATCAGTCTGGAACCCACATCACTTATCTGATATTAACACAGTTGAGAAAGTCCAGAAATACTTCACAAGAAGAGTTCTACACTCCTCTACTCGTTGCAGAATACCTTATGCCACCAGACTTGAAATTCTAGACCTAGAAAACCTAGAACTACACTGTCTTCGGTCCGATCTAAGTATAGTATATAAAATCATACATTGCAATGTCCTTCCAGTCAATGAATACTTCAGCTTCAACCATAACAATACAAGAGCACACAATAGATACAAACTCAAGGTTAACCACACCAAACTTGATTGCAGGAAATACGACTTCAGCAACAGAGTGGTCAATGTCTGGAATACTCTACCTGACTGTGGTTTCTTCCCCAAACCCCAAAAACTTTAACCTTAGACTTCTACTATTGACCTCACCCCTTTCCTAAGAGGTCTGTAGGGAGCGTGCATAAGCGCACCAATGTGCCTACCGTCCCTGTCCTATTGTTTCTTTTATTGTTCCTTTTATTTTTCTTTTATTTTTCTTATATGTATTCATTTCATGTATTCATAACTATGTTTACCCTTATAATTATTATCTTGTAAGTGATTGACAAATCAAATAAATAAATAAAACATGATCATGGGGACGCTACAAAGGTCTTCACTGTGAAAAATGGTCGTAAGTCACTTTTTTCAGTGCCGTTGTAATTTTGAATGGTCACTAATTGAAGTGCTGTAAGTCAAGGACCACCTGTATTCTGTATTGGGCTATGCTTGTCTCCTTAATAATTGCTGCAGGGGGCTAATCATCAATTGTTCTGCTTTTTCTCACTCTACTTACAGCCATACCTTTTTTTCACAAGACAAATACGTGTTTCTTCCTTAATTTTTTCCTCAACCTCAGCTTGTTAATTTCTAAGCCTCCCTTGTCTCTTTAACCTCTGAATTAATTATTTGCTCTAAATAAGCAAGGAGATCATTTCTTCTAAGGGTGAGTAGGTGCAAGGCACTGAGTTGCACAGAGAACTTCTTCCGCGTGTGCACACACAGATCTTAGTGTACTCCTCTCTGGTACACGCAGAGGAAGCTGTTAACTGAACAATCCTCTAAGTCAGCACTTCCCAAACGTTTTCCTTCATTACTCAAAACCACTTATCATCCTTTTTACCGCTTATCAGAAAGTCTTATTTAAATGTCCCTCTTGTGATTGGGTAATGGGTTCGTGTGTCATTATTCATTATTCAAAGAAAGTACACTTTTACTCAATTTTGGGTAATATACTTAGGTTTGGGAAGCACCGTTCTAGGTAGTGAAGTATAGATAAGATTGGGAAACATTTTGCAAAGAAATCTTGAGAATCTTTTGACATTTTCAATTGACAGTGTACAGTGGTTGAAATACACAGAACATACAGACCTTAAATCTGATTAACAATTGAATCATTGGATCTACATCTGTCCTAGAGAATCTGGAAATATAGGCAATCAGTCTGGTATCTCCCAAATATTTGTGGAAGCTCACATCCTCTTAAAATTCCTGGGAAATTTTAAAGTCAAAATACCTGAAGGGCATATGGTTACTTGTCTATGCTGCAGACAAAATAGAGCTGAATAGAAATGTCATAATTAATACCTATTTTTTGCTTTAGTGGCGAAATAATGGAGATCTGTTTTGCACATACAAAAACACCCAACCCACCTCCCCACAAGACAAACATTACATAGTAATTTTTAGGCAAACAATAGGGGTATTGGTCTGTAACAAATGTCTTCTGTCACCTTAAAGGCAAATTACATTCTTTATCTTTAAGATAGTTTAAGGCACCTGTGGTTATTATTCAATAAATCTTTCCTCCCGTTAGGCATGATAGAGTTAATATAAAATTCTACTGCATTGGTGAAAATCACTTGTTTAGTCCAGAGAGAAACTTGCAAGTCTGGCAGGGCATGAATCCACTTGTTAGCCTCAAGTAAGGCTTTATACATAGTCATTTTGGGCACAGGAAAATTAACAAGTATGAAGCATTTGCACCCAAGAGCTTTTAAGCACCATTTATGGCCACTCAATTAGTCTTCCCACAAGAAAATTGACTTCACAAATTCCAGACTAGTTTACTCTCTCATCAGCAGTTTAATTTGGCATGTGTATGCAACATTATTCGAGTTTCAGGCACTTAAATTGTGATTTAGCATCTTCGTTCTGATTACAGGCAGGAACTTGTGGAGGTGGGGGAATCCCTTCTGTGGATGAAATTTCCACAGGAATAATCTGTTCCATTCCTGATAGATGAGGAAATCAGGGCTGCTAGTGGCTCCTGGAAAGTGACAGATTGTTTTATTTGCTTCTAGTATCGCATCACAACTTTGTAGACGTATGGATTTCAATTCCCAGAATTCCATAGCCAGATGGAATTCTGGGAGTTGAAGTCCAGACATATTCAAGTGGCCAAGATTGAGAAATACTTCTCGTAGCTCTTAAGGGCCTAACTTATCTATCCTACTCTGACAAGTTAGAGCTACTAACACTAGTGTCCCAAAAGTCACACACACACACACACACACACACACACCCCTAACTCTTTCTTTAGGGCAGAAATGTTCAATATATTTTTCTTTGAAAGCAAACTAGGCTTTATGCATCATGTCACAAGCAGAAATGAACAATGAAAAATGACTGGTGGATCAGGAATGTTGTGATGGGTTTTATGCCATAGGCCAGGGCTCCCCAACCTTGGCAACTTTAAGACTTGTGGACTTCAACTCCCAGAGTTCAACTCTGGGAGTTGAAGTCCACAAGTCTTAAAGTTGCCAAGGTTGGAGACCCTTGCCATAGGCTGCAATTTTTGCATCCTGAGAATACATCCTAGGCACTCTTATATCATAGCTTGTGATCCAGAGTTTAAAATGCTATAGATATTTATGTCTACCTCTGTGTCTGAATGTGTGCTTCCTTGTCCACAGGAGGCCAGATGTGGCTATGTGATCATTCTCATGGCTGTGTACTGGTGCACAGAGGTGATTCCCTTGGCTGTTACAGCTCTCTTGCCAGTCATTTTATTCCCATTGTTTGGCATCCTGGAATCCAAAAAGGTAGGAGCAGAAGCAATGATGGTAAAACCCTTTTCATCATAGAGTTTTAGTTTTTATTTTCCTGTTGAAATCACGAACTGAATTTCAGTAAACAAAATCCCATAATCCTCATCCAGTGGGAAAAAATTGAGAAATTTTGACTGTTCACACAAAACCCTAAATGTGGATTAACAGAACACAACTGCTATGTTCAGTTGTTTGTTATGTTCAAGTAATATGTTATTCTGAAATCAATAAATCATCATCACTTAAAAAGGTGGACTGATTCACACAATATGCTGGGATGAGGGCTGGAGTTCCAATTATATGCTGCAACAAGAATATTCAGCCTTATTTTAATCCGGTTTAGTTTGTACAAACACAGTTGTCCTGTACAATTAGAAGTGAATAGGGGAAAAAAAGAACAGAGGTAATAAGAAGAGTGTCTGGATTAATTTTGTAACATAGATTCCTATAGTGTTGTCTATGGAGATTCTCAATCATCCAGGTTATGGTTGTTCCAAAGATGGTTTCCCCTCACCCAAAAAGGCAACTAGACTTTCTCGGTGTTTTCTTTAAAATGTTTCATTTCTCATCCAAGAAGTTTCTTCAGTTCCGAGCTGTTCTGAAGAACGAAGAAGTTTCTTGGATGAGAAGCAAAACGTTCAAAAGTCCAGTTACCTTTTAGAAAAAGCAGCTTTAGTTCCTTGTTCTGTATTAAAGCTTCCTAACTCGTAAGAGGCAAGCTGTACACTTACTGCTAAGGGACATGCATTCTGCATGTGTCCAAATGCTCATTGGCAGGGAGAATGCTACATTTGCCATCCTCTGTCCCTCTCAGGTATGCATGCAGTACCTAAAGGACACAAATATGCTCTTTATTGGGGGCCTGATTGTGGCTGTGGCTGTAGAGCACTGGAACCTGCACAAGCGGATTGCACTCAGGGTGTTGCTAATTGTTGGAGTGAAGCCTGCACTGTAAGTAGTAACTCTTCTCTCCCTTTCTCCAAAGTTAGGCCAGGCTGGATTAAATGTATAGGAGAGATTAAGGCTATTATGCCAAAATGGCACATGTATGACCAGAGGTTCTCCCCTTCTCCCCTCCTGAATATGCAGATGCTGGTTGTACAAGAGCAAGGGGGAAATCCATAGGTTTTCAGTCTGATCCCAAGGAGTTAATCCTCATTCAACAGATCCATTGAGCTAACAGAGGCTCCAGATCTAGGCAGCAAAACCCCAGATCACCACCAGATGGCAGCATCGAAGGCCTAAATACAGATCTGGTGCTTCTAACTTATGAGATGCTTTCCCCCTCACTGTGTCTCTTTTCAGCCTGATGTTGGGATTTATGGGGGTTACGGCTTTCCTGTCCATGTGGATCAGCAACACAGCAACCACCGCCATGATGGTCCCCATCATCCAGGCTGTTCTAGACCAGATGAACAATTCAGAACATGACCTGGCAGTCATGGAATCAACTGCTGGACACATCAACAATGCTATTGAACTGGAAGGGAAGGTGGCCACAGAAGCCTCCTCAGTGCAAGGTGAGTGGATTCCCTCCCCAGCAGATGGGAGGAAATGACGTTTCTGAAATTCATTTGGGATTTGCATCCTTGGCAGCTTCCTGGCTACTGATTTAAGCTGCAAAAACGCTTACATGAACTAAATAGGGGAAAGTGCAATGACACAGTTTTAACATGGTTGAGACTAAATGAGAGTCTCATGTTCTCTTAAAGATAAACAGAATTATCAGTTGGCTGACATAAGTAGAGCCCAGAAGCTACTAGGTATTTTGTGGTGTGTACTTTTTGTATTTCCTGCTCTTTGGAACCCCTTATTCCGTCATATATTCTGTCCTGTACAAATGCAGATAGATAAACTCCACAAAGCATCCATACAAAGTCTTTTTACTGGTTCATCAGGCATCCTTATCAACTCACATTTATGACGAGGTTCTTCTTAATGTCCAATCCTTTGCATGTCTGTCATTTATAGGTAAAAAGATGGTTATCTCTTTCTTCCCATATCGTAGAAGTAGGGGGTAGACATACTACCATGAGGCTGTGTTCAGGCAAGAGTGAAGAAACCTCCCCCAACCCACCAAGGGTCAATTCAGTGACCAATCAGGGTTTCAGATGTAGCCACATGACATGAACTACATTTCTCAGGATACCTTAACTACATTTACCATGATGCATTCCCTTAAGGGGACAGCTCCCAATTCCTAAGTAACTATCCCAAATCCCATTAACTATAACTGACTGGACAGCACACCCCTTGTTATCTTCAGTTGGTTACATAAGTGTATTATATATGGAAGTAAGTAGGAAATACAGAAATACAATAAGAAAAGAAAAATGAGTAATCTGAAACAAGAGAAAAAAGAACAAGAACAAAGAAATCATATATTATAGAAAACATTTTTTAAACTATAGTATTAAATCTGGGTCACAAATAGTAATATTATCAAAGTTTTTATTAAATGCAAATGTAAATAATTAAATCAAAGGATTCATTTTTTCCCATATTTTTCCTATATCCTACTCTTGTTAGAACTATAATTCTTCATATATTGATTGATTATACTACTCCAACACATACTTGAAAATCACATGCACATCTTTAAAACATATTTTGTTCCCACAACCATATTCAGACTTGTGGATAACTAGGGTAGTCATTGGACAAGCTGATATCATATACAGTATGTTACTCCACTCCATTATGTTATATATTTAACATATTGACAACCCACTCTTTTTAAACATTCTTCAATTTTTAAACATTCTCCAATAAACATGAAAACACATTTTGTTGAATGAATCTTATCATAAGATTATAAGAAATCTACTTAACAGCCTTTCAGACTCTTAGCCATTGATTATTCAATATGTTACATTCTAACTCTTTTATGTCAGAGTTCTTGCAAATAATAGTGCCCTCAATCTGTTCTTTAATTATCAATTAAAGAAAACCCCATAAGTTTGGAATAATTCAAAACACTTCATTACGGATTAAGAACTTTTGATGTCACTAATAGGTTTGGACTAGGCAAAATTTATGTTTATATATAATTTGAAATATTTACATTTACAAATAATTTTTTTAAAATCTCTTATTTAAAAGAATTCATACAAGTAAAACTTACTTTTTTTAGAAATATCTCTGGACACATTAGAACCAGTAAGATGTATATGAAATGGATCAATTAATTGAGAAGCCTGAGAATTAAACTTTTGTATTACACCAACACATTTTGGCAAAAAATTCATATTGATCAACAAAAATAATCTATCAACTTATAGTAACTACCGGTGTGTATTTAATTGCTTTTATGCCCTTAATAAGACAGGCATAATAGTTCCAATATTAAATTATGGTAAATATAAGAGAAAATAAAGAAAACCATAATCAGCTTCATGGTAGTTGAGGTGATAATTTCATTTGTATCAGTCCGGCTGAAGAATTGCACAATTACATCTTCATCCAATTATTTTGACTAAAACTTGTTTCAATAAATTTATTTATTTATTTATTTATTGTTTGGACTTATATGCCGCCCTATCTCCCGCAGGACTCAGGGAGTCTCACATCAATAAAAACAACACAATACAAAATTTAAAACTAATTAAAAAATTATTAAACTACAAAGCCAAGCAAATATCTAAAACCCATAAACAAAATAAACATAAAACCCATAAAAACCCACCCCCCTCAGTCCAGCCTGGCCTATTGGAAAAACCACAACTTCAGGTCGCGATGGAAGGAATGGAGGTCAAGGGCCAACCGCAGCTCCAAGGGCAACTGGTTCCACAAGGTGGGCGCTCCCACAGAGATGGCCTTACCCCTGGGGGTCGCCAACCGACACTGTCTAGCCGACGGCACCCCAAGGAGGCCCTGTCTGTGCGAGCGCACAGGGCGATGGGCAGTTGTTGCTGGCAAGAGATGTTCCTGCAGATACCCCAGCCCTAAGCCATGAAGGGCTTTATAGGTCAGCTTCACCATATCAAAAGACCCTTTTCCACTGCCGATGAAATTCTACTGCCGATTCCAATTTTTGTGAAGGTGCATAATCAATAATCAGTTAATACTCAACTATTAGGCTTGTTGCCCTTTCATAAAATCGGATTGTAGATGGTAACTAAACAAAGGTAATCTCATTTGTAATCAGTATGCAAGAATCAAAACTTTAGCATAAGTACTTAACTAAGAATTAAATAATAATGTGTATAATCAGTAGATTCTTTACCAGCTTTCAAAACTATTGATCCTCATTAAAATAAATTTTAAATAAGTTTTTTTAAAAAGACTGTTATAAACCACCAAAAATATATAGTGGGAACAAATTTCAGTGTTGCAAATTCATTAAAGTAAGCATCACCTCCAACATGATATTTTTTGTTATAGATTTAATAATAGTTATTATTTCTTGAAGAAGTTAATGTGTAGCTAAAGAATAGCATGATTATTTGTGATCTCTGGAAGAACAACATTAATCAAGAAGCAATTAATTTCTGCTTGGTTAACCTTTAAGTCAATATTATAAGGTCATATGTAAATAATAATGATAAAAAATTTGCTGATTTGTTAGTGTCACTATGTCATTTGCTCTTCACATACTTAGCAGTGTAAATTATATTATTTTAAAGTTGCTGTTTCAGTCTACAAGCCAATAATTTTATCAGGGCACTCCCAATATCACTGGTGCGATTCAGTTCAATTTTGACTCCAGAAAGAGAATTGAATTTCAATTTGGCTAATGTAAAAAATTTGTGTACTTTCGCTGTAGGTTGTCTTGCACTTATATATTCAAAGTTTCTTTAACCATTACCCAGATGTTCATTTTTTATTATTTTTTTCCAGGAGGCATGTGCAATAATAGTAGCAGAACATATAAATATGATCTTTAGTCTGGTGTAATGATTAAATGGTGGAATTGGTACAGGGTGGATTCAAAGTCCCCCCAGCCAAAGAATACTCTTGTTATGAAGGATTTAAAAATTGTAACATACGACAACTTATGACAATTGGGACCATAATTTCTGTTGCTAAGCAAGGTAGTTGTTAAGCAAGTTATATCTGATTTTACAACCTTTTTTGCCACGGTTGGACAAATCACTGCAGTTGTTAAATGAATCATGGCGTTATTAAGCGAATCGAGTTTCCCTATTGACTTTGCTTGTTGGAAGTTAGCTGGGAAGGTTGCAAATGGCACCACATAATTCCAGGGTGCTGCAACCACCATAAACACATGCTAATTGCCAAGCACCCAAATTTTGATCACATGACAGTGGGGATGCTGTAAAATAGGATGCGAGGACTGATCATAAACCACTTTTTTCAGTGTTGTTGTAACTTTGAACAGCCACTAAATGAATGATTGTAAGTCAAGGACTACCTATATCTAACAAATTAACCTCCAGTTGTGGAAGCTATTAGACTTTTCAATGTACAATAATGAAACGTAATTGGAGGTGTATTACAGTCTAAGAAAAGATTAAAATGTAATGAAAATATCCATCCATAGCCATCAGGTTCATAGCTAAATAAAGAAGATGTTTAAAAGTTATATAAAACCTCTGGATGATGTTTAGTAGGGCTGTCGACATTAATGAAGGCAATACAATTATTAGACCATCTCATTAATGAATGGAAGTGTTGTAACTCTGAGGCCCTCATTGCCTGTTTAGACTACTGCAACACGTTTACATAGTGGTGACTTTGAAAACAACTCAGAAGTTGCAGTTGATTCAAAATGCAGCATCTAACAATCAGTGGGAGGAATGGTGTTGCACTGACATTGCATTCACTACAGCAAGCTTCCAAGCCAAATTCAAATTGCTGGTTTTAATTTACAAAGTCCTACAAGGCTCAGCACTCTTGTATTTTCAAGATTGTCTTTCTCAAAGAATTAACATGTTCTTTACTGTAATTCCAGCAAGGATAGCAGAAGATCCCATTCCACCTGAACTGAAAGGAAAGGGAGCTCAGAAATGTATACATAACCTAACCCACTCACTCCACACACACAAGTACTAGTTCATTTCAGTTCATCCTAACCCAATAAATTAACTGCAGTCTGCTGATCAAATAATTGCACCATCCCAGAAAGGTTTGACATTACCTACAATAGAGAACTGGATGCTGAAGATAATGGAACTTGTGGAAAAGGCTAAATTAACTTCTTTGATCAGACAAAAGACAGTATCTACCGTATATTTATGGCTGACAGGAAATCTCTTATAGACTTTTTATATGAAACAGGATTTTTTACATGGAATATAAAAAAATGCACTTAGACTTGTAATTTTGACAATCACAATATAAAGCATGGATAATAGAGGAAAATTGAGCCTTTTTGTATACTGTAATCATGGACTAAGAGATAATTTTGTAATTATACTTATATTTGCTACAATAGATAGCCAAAGCTTCTTTTTACTCCTTCTTGCTGCACTTTGGCTTTTTTCCTTCCTTTTTCCTCCCTTCTTTGCTTCTTTACTCTGTATTAGTTTGTGTTCTTATATTATTTGTAAAACTTTTAATAAAATTTATTTTAAAATTTCATCATCCCAGAATGCAAAGTGAAACAGATTATTCTGGAAAAAGAAAAAGAAAAAAAGAAGTGGTTTAATTACTTTGGGTCTTACTGCTAAAAAAACCCCCTCCATTAAACAACTTGTTCTTGTGAATTACCTTGAGGAAGATAGGAAAAAGCATGATTTTATTAGCATTTCATGCCAAAGATCCTCCTTACTGAGATAAGTGCAGGATATAGACCCATATTGTGGCTCTGAAAAATCTAATCACAGCAAATGCTGTGAGTCTTATCTTGAATATCTTTATTTCATTTCAACATTGTTTCAACATCTATGACCTGTTGTTTCCCAGGATTTTTAAATAACATTTTTCATGTGATTTAATAACTCAAGCTTTAAACTCTGCCATGTTCCTGTCCGAGTCTTTACCTCATGTCCAAGTTATTGTTTCAATTCATTCACTGAAATCCTGACTTGCATAAATAAATTCAGTTATTCTAAAAGACTTTAACTTGTAAACTCTGAGCATAAAGAGCAATCCCAACTAATAGCTTTTTAAACAACTTTGTGTCCATTTTAAACAACTTTCCTTTTGTCCCAGACTGCCCATGTTTTACTAACAGTTGCTGCTAGCTCACCTCTGTATTCCTCTACCCCTCAGTTCTATGAAGGTTTTCTTTTCCCTTTGAAATTGAAGGTTGGATCAATTTATCTTTATGCCTTTGGACCCGTAATTTATCACTGTATAGAGCAATCACATAAATGGAGATAAACAAAAGGTGTTTTCTGCTTACTAGTGCAATAATAAAGCAGTCAAAGATAACGAGACTGGCACCTAGACACTGGAGAGGTTCCAAGCTATCGTCCACCATTTCAGTCCAGAGAGGACAAACTGGTCTCAAATATTACAGACCCCACAACCTTATTTGGCTAGCATGATTCACCATGTTAAGCCATTGTTCTGTTAACCGTGATTGCTTAAATAGGCCCCAACTGAATTCACACATAATATCACAAGATTTGGCAATACAGTATAGAAATTCAGTAAACAAATAAACCAAAGTTGGCAAGCCACAAGAGCCAAGTTTATACGCCTGCAACATACCACAGTATGGCTTACTGCAATGTGTAAATTGAGCCCCTATGGTTAACATACCAAGTATGTTGGAATTTCTGTGACAAAACCGATGAATCCAATTAAAATCTGAAATATTATATTTTAAATCTTTCTGCTCAGCCAGCCAGTTCCCAGCCTGGAAAGAACAATTGCCTGGGAACAGTTCTCACAGATGAAATCTAAAGCAAATTGTTGGTTGGCAGAAGATATAATCATGTCTGTTGGCTAAACACCCACCCACCTGTAAACTCCATAGTCTAGAAGCTATCATAATGAAAACTCGGCATTCAGAGAGAATACATTTCCAGATAGCAGATGTGTAGGGCAGATAATGAAGAAGCTATCTCTCTGGCTTTTGAACTTTGAGAGCAGGTATTGGTAGGGTGACCAACTTTTTTACAATGAAAAGGAGGACACAAATAAATTGAAGAAAAAAAACAAAGCCACTTGTGTGCAACGCACTCTTGCACGCGGCACACTCTCTCAAAACAATACTCCTGTGTGGAGCATATGTGTCTCATAATCGCGTCTCGCCATACTGTACTGAGCCTTGATGAATTGTCATGTCAAATAGAGATACGTCACATCACACACAATGGATCGGATCGGCATTGATCAAATATGGAGATTTACAGTTTAGTCTTCAAATATCAAAAAGGAGGACATGTAGGAGGACACTTTTCAAGGGAGGACAGAACTTACAAAAGGAGGATTGTCCTCCCTAAAGGAGGGTGGTTGGTCACCTTAGAATTGGGAGGATAATTGAAAAGTGTTCTGTTATTAATTTTGTGCCCTGCTGTTTCTTCTCATCACAAGGGTGATTTGTAGTAGGCCAAGCAGTGCTTATTTTTCTCCATCTCTAGGCAATGGATACCTTCCTGATGATTCCCGAGAGCAAGAGAGGATAGCAAGGAAGCGCATTAACAAGGGAATGACCCTATGTGTGTGTTATGCAGCAAGCATTGGCGGGACAGCCACCCTTACAGGGACAGGCCCTAACTTGGTCCTGAAAGGTCAGATGAATCAGTAAGTGCTCTAATGACATATGATTTTTAAAACCAAAGTGAGAAGTGGTTTTCATTATCCTGAAAACTCATTCATTCCTGCTGGGATCTCAACTGAGGTTAATGTTCCTTGTAATTGTGAACTCACTGAGAAATGCATTTTCCCAAGGTCGTATGAAAGCATCCACCCAAATCTTGCCCCATTAGATTCCCTTTTGTGAAAGAGGACACGATCCTTTTCATTGCTAGCACCCCAAATTATGTGGGCTTCCCAGAGTTGACTGTCACCCATCCAGTGGTGGTATTCAGCAGGTTCTGACCAGTTCTAGAGAACCGGTAGTGGAAATTTTGAGTAGTTCAGAGAACTGGCAAATACCACCTCTGACTGGCCTCACCCCCCTCCTATTCTCTGCCTCCCGAGTCCCAGCTGATTGGCTGGGTCTTCTTTTGTTGCCCTGCACAGGAAAACGAAGCTGGAAAGCAGGTTAATGGGGTGGGGAGGGAATGGAGATATTGCAGTATCCTTCCCCTGCATGCCATGCCCACCAAGCAACATCTAGCCCACCAAGCCACACCCAGAGAACCAGTAGTAAAAAAATTTGAATCCCATCACTGCACCCATCCCAATCTACCTTCAGTATGCCATAGGCCACTAGATCAGGGCACAATCACATCTTTTTTTCCCCTTTTACAAACAGATTGTTTCCCAGAAATGATGACATCGTGAATTTCGCTTCCTGGTTTGGATTTGCTTTTCCCAATATGTTGTTGATGCTGATACTAGCCTGGTTTTGGCTTCAGTTTTCCTTTATGGGATTTAAGTAAGTCTTTGGGCGACTGAATAAATAATGTGTTGACAAATATCTATGGAGATTCTCAATCATCCAGCTCATGATTTTCCCAAAGGAAAATTTCTTGGTTTTTTTTCTTTGAATTTTATTTGGGGGGGGGGCGGGCTTGGATGAAAAGCGTAAAGTTTTCAAGGAAAAAAACCCAAGAAAGTACAGTTACCTTTTGGAAAAAGTTCCTTTGGGACCATGTGTTGATAAATTAAGCAATACAGCTTTGGGGGGAAATTTTAGGGCCAAATGGATCTCTTCATGGTTTGTTTTTCCCAATTCTTCTTTCCTCTGAATAAGGGACAGTATTTGTGTAAGTGTGGGATGTTTGCACAATGTACATAAATCAATTAAATATCCAGCAATCACATTCACACAATATGCTATTGTTGGTTAGTTTTTGTCTTAAAAAGCTATTAGTGGCTTAGTGTGTGGTATAAATCTACAAACTGGTTAATTATGTAATTAGAGTAAGCAAGTTATATGAATGTAGCCCAAAATCTGTGAACTGAATGGAATTCCTGTTGACTTATGTCAAACCATCTCCTTTGCTTATAGACTGGGTTTTGTCCTCTACTGATGCCTCCCAAACTGCAGTGATAATTCCCACCATGCATAGCTACTTTCCCAAACCATCTTATTTCCTTCTCCATACGTTCACTTTTCCTCTCTATTCTTTCCTTGTTGTATCCTGGCTGCTCCCTGTTCTTGTGGCCTGCACTTTTCTGGCTATGTCGCCTTTCCCCATTGTTCACCTCTTTCCCTGTTCTGAATGAATTACCCAGTATGACCACATGACCTAACACACCTACCTCTGCTGGCTTGTCATTTCTTGTCCACATTTGTCCTTTCATATCAACGTTGCTCAGTTCCTTTGCTTTGTTTATGTTATTTCAATTCTACCCACTTACAAGTCGAACTCTCAGAGGTGCACCACAAGGAAATAAAAAATGCCCATGCTAAATACATAAACTAAGATTAAACCAATGTAACAATCAATCATTAATCAGTCACTGGTGTTCTCTTAATCAGCACTCAACGTCCAGCACAGTTTGGTTTTTAATAGCTTCTGAAAGGCTAGGAGTGAGGAGGTACGTCTGAGGACTAGAGAGGGGCAATCTGACCAGCCCCTTAAAAAGAAAGATTGTGCACCACAGCCCCCTTTATATTGCAGTACAGGTAGTCATCACATTACGATCATAACTGAGCCCAAAATTTGTAAGGCATTTGTTAAGTGAATTTTGCCACATTTTACGACCTTTCATGCAACAGTTGTTAAGTGAACCACTGCAGCTGTTAAGTTAATAACCCAGTTGTTAAGTGAATCTGGTTTCCCCACTGACTTTGCTCATCAGAAGGTTGCAAAAGGTGACCCCAGGACCCTGCAACCATGATAAATGTGAGTCAATTGCTAAGCGTCTAGATTTTGATCACAGGATCATGGGGATGCTGCAAAAGTTGTAAGTGTGAAAAATGGTTGAACGGTCACTAAAAGAACTGTCTGTAAGTCAAGGATTACCTGTAATGAAGAACCACAAGCAGCTTCTCCTCAGTTGTAGGAATCAGTGGGTCAGTTTTGGTTGAATGAGATGGTCCTGTTAATTACCCTGGAGCCAAAGGCAGCATTCTGAATTGCACCTGGAAACCAATAGGGAGCCAGTGTAAAGCCTGCAGCACCACTACAAGATACTTATGGCAACTCTTGGGTCATTGCACTCTGGCCAGCTGAAGGTTCTGAGTGATAGAAAAAAAAATAGAATAACAGAGTTGGAAGGGACCTTGGAGGTCTTCTAGTCCAACCCCCTGCATAGGCAGGAAACCTACACCACTTCAGACAAATGGCTATCCAATCTCTTCTTAAAAACTTCCAGTGTTGGAGCATTCACAACTTTTGGAGGCAAGTTGTTCCATTGATTAATTGTTCTAACTGTCAGGAAATGTCTCCTTAGTTCTAGGTTGCTTCTCTCCTTGATTAGTTTCCACTAATTGTACTAATTTGATCTTCAAAGGTACTATGCACATGTAAAGTGCATAGTTTAGTGTCAGAGAATGCTGACCACTGTTCATCTCTCCTCTATCCCACTTGGCAAGAAAAGCCTAGCCAGCTAGCTTGACCATTCATTTCTGCCTTCAGCTTTCGGAAAACCTGGGGTTGTGGAAGCAAAAAGTCTGAGAAAGACAAGGCCGCTCTTAACGTGTTGAAGGAGGAGTACCGAAAGTTGGGGCCCATCTCCTTTGCTGAAATCAATGTCCTCATGGTTTTCACACTGCTGATTCTCCTCTGGTTCACCCGAGATCCAGGATTCATCCCAGGCTGGGCAACTGTTCTCTTCAATAAAGAAAAAGAGTGAGTGGATATTATAACTGCCTTGCAAAGACAGAGTCTACCTTCAGAGAGCTGTGGGTATCTTCCCAGATAGCACAGAGCCTATGATTGACAGTGAATCGACAGAGCACTGCAGGCTCTTGCATATGTTGAAGACATAAATATGAATTAGCAGCATCCAGTCCAGATGGAGGGAAAGCAGAGAATTTGCAAGCAGTTTTGTTGCAACTGAGGCTTTATAGTACAATGATTAGTATGTGGCATTCTGTCATCCCATACTGAGTTCAAATCTCTCCTTAGCTGTGAGTAAACAGCTTGGGCAAACCATGCCTCTCTCTGCAGGATGTTTATGAGATAATCCAGTGGACATCATCCTAACCTATTTGGAGAGAGGTCAGAGAACATGAGACTCATGACAAATATTGACCCGAGTCACTCATACAATTGATCGGGAAATCGTTTATTTTTCGAAGAAGTTGAAACATAGAAATTAGGTTAATTGAGGCAAAGCTGAGGGAGATCTTACTGATTTGCCAAATCACTACCAAACAGAGCATGATACACATACTCCAGGAGAGGCTGTGGGCCAAGGGATAGCGATCTTGATTCCCTCATACAGAGTGGCTTGTGCACACTTTGAGATGCTTAGCAGCTGGGCTCAGAAAACCTTTCCTGCTGGTTGATTGGTTGCTTCAGGGGCTGAAAAAAATGAGATGGGCCTCAGTTCTCAGGTCTTCTTTATCTTTTTCTAAAATTCATTCCAGGTATGTAACTGATGCTACTGTGGCCATTTTTGTGGCCCTACTGCTCTTCATTCTTCCTTCCACAAGGCCCAGATGTGGTTTCTGCAGCCAGAACAGCTGTGATTTGGAAGAGGCTGAGGAAGGTAAAGGATGAAAACCACTACTTTCCTCCTTTAGTCCTGGAAACTTTCAGGTAGCTTATCTTCTGCCTTTGAACTACAGAAGAGCAGCCTCTTCTCAAGAAGCAGAGCAGGAAGGGATGGAATCAGAAGGCTTTTGAGACCTAGGCTGCTGTGTGATGTTCCATGTTGCCAGATTGAATGGAATGATCCTGTTCACACAGGGACATGAGTCATGTGGGGACTCAACACAGTTGAAGATACTTCAAAAAATTATCAGAAGTATTTCAGAACTAACATGGCAGGCTGAGGAAAAAAGACCATTGTAATGCACAGAAGGGAGATGTTGTATTTGCTTGTAAGCAAGGCATTTCTTCCAAAGCATTTTTGAAATATGCATATTCCCTACTGTCACAAGTATAATATGACTAGCATAAAAACCTAATGAGAATGAGTGGAGGTGGGTAAGGGAGGATTTGCTTTAGTTCAAAAGGCTGAGAGAGAAATATAAAATAGCTACTCCTTGTTGACTAGGCATCTATAAGTAATGTTCTGATTGTATTAGAGGTGTCCCAGAAACATAAACAATGGATACCATTCTCCAGACTAGTTCAACAGTGGAGTGTAGAAAAAAACATGCATTCCTCACAATGGCATTTGATCTATTTTCTTGGAAAGAAAAAGTTGGTTTTTGCAGTAAAGTATTTCCTCCTCTGACCCCAGATCCCCTCCTACACATCTAGCTTATCCTGCTCTTTCTACAGATATGAAGGAACCATTTTTCCCAGCCCCGTTGCTCGATTGGAATACTGTTCAGAAGAAGCTGCCTTGGAGTATTGTGCTGCTACTTGGAGGTGGCTTTGCTTTGGCCAATGGAAGTGATGTAAGTCCTTGGCACTTGTTTCCTGTAATGCTTAGACTCAGTTGCAAGAGGAATTCTGTTTGGTAGCATTCATCCTACAGAAGGAAACCCAGTCCATTCACCATGGTTGCACCTTACCCACATGGATCAGTGTAAAAAGGCAGAATTGCTGGCTGCATTATTACTTGTTGCTTGCTTAAATGTTTTTTTTCGGTTTAACATATTTTGTAAACCTGAACCAATCTATGGTCATGCTGTAGTTACCAGGTTGAGTGTTGTTGTTTTTGTGAACCCAGCCTTCTGAGCTCTTTTCCTATCCTACTGTGGTGTGCTCATATAACATTGTGATTAAATTGACATTTCTGTATTTGCACAAAGTCCTATATTTCTGCACAGAGTTTCTATATTTTTACATATTTTTTTTACAAACATTGAGCCATAAAGTGACCAGACAGGCAGGGTTTGTAAATTCAGTTAAGCCACACAAAGTGAAAAGTAACCATGTTTAGTATATTGTGTGAATGCAGCTGCCAAATTTTAATTGAATTGGTTAAAGCAGGGGGTGTCAAACTTGCAGTGTCATGTTGTTATCACATGACATATCACAAGTTTTTTCCCCTTTGGTAAATCGGTGGAGGGCATGGCCAGTGGGTGACGCATCCGGGCCGTGGGCCGTAAGTTTGACACCCCTGGGTTAAAGTGTGTTTAATTAGAAATTTGGCAGCTTCACTCACTTAACATACTAGGCGTGATTAGTTTGAACTTGAACTTGGACTTTTGTGGAGATATAGGTTATGCAATGGATGGACCCAGCCACTATGGTTTATAAATCATGCTTTATCTCTTAGTGTGATGTATAAACTCAGCCATTGTAGCTTGTTCAAACTATGGTTAAACTAAAACACTGATTCTGTCCATACGCAATCCTGGTTATTTTTCAACTGACCTCTAAATTAGACTCACCAAGTTATTCTGTTTGCATAAAATTTGCTCAGGATCCAAATGCAGCCCTATTGATAGCAACTGCTGTGAGGAGCAGATTTTTCCTTAACAACAACAACAAAAAACCTTCTCATGGGCTGCACAGTGCAGAGGGTCAGATTATCATGATTTTCCTCTGGCCTAATGTAGAGTTTTCAGTGAAGCAGTACTAATATGCTCAAATGATTGCTCGATATCTGTGGAGATACATGTGGCTTCCACTCTTCAAGAGTTCTGGGAGTCTCTTAGGACCTGGTTCTGTTCCCAGGCCTGAGATTAGGCTGTCTGCAGAGTCTGTTGAATTTTGGGGGATGCTACTTATGTGGTTCTTAAAATATCATAAATCAACCATGTGGCTTTAAAATTCAAGACATAAACAAACAAACAAACAAAGGATAATTTCTCTTCCCCAATTCATGTTTGTAGGTAATATTAGGGCATCCTGGGCTTTAAATACAGTTCAGAAAAGGGAAAGATCAGCATCTTATGACATAAGTTTTTGAAGTCCTTGGGTAAACCCATGTTCTACATTTTCTGGAGAACTCTTGATTACAAAACAAGTGATGTTGTGTGTAGCTTGGGCCAGCACACTGCGCCGATCAATGAGCACATTCTGCTTTGCTTTTCAGAAAACATGCTTGCTGTTGCAACTGTGGCTGCTAACACCAAACCACTCAGGACTGTGCATATGAGGTTCTGTGGGGTTCAAAAGGAGAGCCCCTCACCCTGCAGCCTGGCACCCAACCAGAGTGCTTATTCCTGACTGGCAGGCAGCTGCCGTTTGCATTCAGATGGCATCAGGACTAGGAGAACTTGACCTAAATTTAGCTCTTGGGAAGCAGCATCTAATAGTTAGGCTGCAAGCATGTTGGTTATTCAGCATAGTTCATCTGGCAACATTTTAAATTGTAGGTTTAATACAAAAATACCAGCCATTCAAATTGAGCAGTCAGTGATTGTAAGGAACAGGCTGCCCTTGTTCTCCCGAAAGAGCTTTGGCAGGAGAGAGAAACACAGAAGCCAGACAAAGAGGTTCCTGTGCCTCCCAGCCAGGCACATCCCTTCTTCTGGTGTTAATGCCTTGCAGAGTATATGGTCACCCAAAAATATTGATGCTCATATTCAGATGTGTTTCAACTTATAGTTGAGCTTTGGCTGACTAGAAACAGACACTGTGAGCTTTTTCCTCTATAGCTGGCAGATACATATTGTGGGTTACTCTCATAGCTTTAAGGTAAAAAGGCAAATTCTCCTGTGCACACCTCATGAATGTGGAAAGCGTTGTGTGAGGATTTTATGTGGCTCCCGTGGAACTGGTCATTGCTTCCTTTGAATATGTGAAGAATATATAATACGTTTTGCATCTCATGGAATAAAAGTTGAGATTGTTGCTTTCTCTCCCAGGCAAAAAAAGTTTGGTAAGGGGTGTGCATAAGTTCACCATCGTGCCTACCGTCCCTGTCCTATTGTCCCTATTTATTCGTACCTATTTCCTGTATTCTTACTCATGTTTATACTTATATCTATTATCTTGTAAGCAACAAATCAAATAAATAAATAAAAAATAAATAAAACACAGGAAAGGGTCCATGAGATTCTTTACTGAGCTATGTTTACCTAATAGACCACTTGCAGTAGCCATCAAGTAAGTAGCTGGGATGGGGAAAATGGTGCATGGAATAATAATGCACCTAATAGAATATCTGTAGATCTGAGTTGAACTGTGGAGTCCTTGATGCTCTCTGGGCTTGGTTGTTTGCTTGCAGATATATCAGTACCCAGCTAGATAACATCATGCACTGGTGATATCTAGTTGGATAATGAAGCATCTGCAAGCAAACAACCGAGCTCAGAGAGCACCAAGGTCTCCATAATGTTATATCCTTAAGTATGTGGCTTAGAAATTAACCCATTTTTCTAAAAAGCAGCTTTGTTATGAAGGGATGGCTGAATTCTGCCAACTATTTGTAAGAACAGTTTTGCTGGTTTAGAACTGAATTAAGTGTGTTAATTCAGTAATCGGGGTAATGTATGTGTGAATGCAGCCATAGAGTTGGAAGGCATCTTAGACATCATGTGCATCCAGTCTCCCAATTAGCCAGAGATGTCAGTACAGCTTCCTTAACTAAATTGTTGTTTAAGCTCCACCAGAGGGTTGGTTTGGTGTCGTGTTTCAGGCTAGAAAGAGGAAGACTGAGAATTCCAGGCCTGCCTTAGGCACGAAGCCTCCTTGGGCCAGTCACTTTGTCCTAGGAAGGAGACAATGGTAAACCACTTCTGAAACTCATTGCAAGGAAAACTGAAGGGAACTTGTCCAGGAAATCTTCAATATCAGATACAATTAAATGTGTTAAGTTTGCATGAAGAGTCAGTTCAGCAAGGCTTTATTAATGACAACAGCTCGAATGGAGGGAACTTAGCCTGCAAGGAAAGGGTTTCTTCTATTTCATTTGACATTTTACCAGTTCAAATAAACCAA
This sequence comes from Naja naja, assembly GCA_009733165.1. NCBI lineage: Eukaryota > Metazoa > Chordata > Lepidosauria > Squamata > Elapidae > Naja > Naja naja. The sequence goes on along the minus strand of CM019148.1, from coordinate 26,280,820 downwards.
TAACATTTAAACCTACATTAAATGAAAGGGGGAAACACCTCTCCAGCAAAGCGATCTCCCAGTACTGCCCAGAGTAGACTGGTGTTAGGATATTTCTTTTGAGGATTACCAAAAATTACGGTATGCTTTCCTGCAATTCCTACTGCCTGGTTCTAGACCTTCCCTCTGGGGCAGAGGTGTGGTATTCAGCAGGTTCTGACCAGTTCTGGAGAACTGGTAGCGAAAATCTTGAGTAGTTCGGAGAACCGGCAAATCCCACCTCTGACTGGAGATTTTACAGTACCCTTCCCCTGCCACGCCCACCAAGCCACGCCCACAGAACCGGTAGTAAAAAAATTAGAATCCCATCACTGCCCTGGGGCAGTAAAAAAAAACCCAGATATTCTTCCTCCTTTCCTCCAGTGTGATTGATGTGAAATTCATTTGTTTCTAAGCTAAATTTACCCAGACACGATTTCCACTATTCTGATCTGAATATTGTATTATGACCCTTCTGATAGCCAGTAGCTGTTTGGCCATAGACCTACTATACAGAGATATACTTTTTTCTGAATTTGGAGGTTCTATTTAAACTGGAGGGTGATAAAAATATCTCCACCACTAAGGAGAAGTTGACATTTTAGCTAGCTATGAGGGCTTATGCTTCATCTTTGCAGGGCACAATCTTTCTTCATAGTTAAGAGAGGAATATGCCTGGATTTGCACTAGTTTACATTAAAATGGGTTGGGTAGATTGTGGTTCAGCATATTGTAGCCACTGTGATAATATGTTGTGTAAGTTATCCCATCACATTAAGCCAAACAAGACTGGTCTGTGACCGGTCTGTGACCAAACATGACTGGACTGCGACCAGTAAGATCCCACAGAGTCGGTCTTCTCCGGGTTCCGTCAGCTAAACAATGCCAGCAGGCGGGCCCGCGGGAGAGGGCCTTCTCTGTGGCTGCTCCGGCTCTTTGGAGCCAGCTACCTCCCGAGATCCGGACTGCCTCCACCCTACTGATCTTCCGCAAAGCAGTTCAAACCTGGCTTTTCTGACAGGCATGGGGCTGTTGATCTCGCGACTATGAGCTAGTGAGATCCCCCCTTCTGTTGTTTACTGTTTTTAAATTGTTTTTAAATTTTTTATAAATGTCATTTTTCTGTTTTTTACTGTGAGCCACCCGGAGTCCTTTGGAAGCTGGGCGGCATATAAGTCAAATAAATAAATAAATAAATAAATAATTATTTATTTGGACAAATCATATTCCTAAATACAGCTATTCCATTTTAAAAATGGAGGTCTTGTGTATTATATGGATTTAGTCTTTGTAATGTTTTTATTTTAGGGGATTTTCTTTCTAACTCAGTTTTTCTCCCTTTATCTACCAGGCTTCAGGGCTATCCAAATGGCTGGGGAATCAGATGACCCCACTGCAAACCATTCCTCCCTGGGCCATTGCAGTTGTTCTCTCTATTGTCATCGCCATTTTCACCGAATGTACCAGTAATGTGGCCACAGCCACCCTCTTCCTGCCTGTCTTTGCATCATTGGTAAAGCTCTTTTCATGGCCGATATTTATTTTGAGGATTTTGTTTTGTAATGCCTAATACAACCATTCCAGCAAGGTGCATGAATAATCCACAGACTTCTGGATTAGGCACTTGGGGAATCATCTAGTGTTTTTTATGGGATCAGATTCAGTTTGGGGCTCCAAGAGGTGACTTTTCTTTGATTAACTGAAAGCAGCAGGACCAAATGGATGATTTGTTGCTTTGATAACATCATCAATATGCATAGTTATAAAGAAGATCCATTACTAAAGTCACATACGCACAATATTTCAACACAAGGAATAGGAAAGGAAGAAGGTAAAATCAAGGGTAAACAGCAGTTGAAGGTACATTTATTTCAGTTATGCATTTATAGCTATGTTCACACAATAATATATATAATACATATATAATCAGATCTGTTAACTAGATAAGCCAACAGTTGCATTCCTACAGCAAGGTAGCCTTGGTTAATTTTTTTGTGATGTTCCATCTTGTGTGAAATTTAGTTTATGGCTCAATGTTTATGCAAATTCAGACAATGGGTTACTTCAGAAACCAGGTGAAGCATGTTATGTGAACAAAACAATGGAACAGGATGTTAGAATAGGGGATTGAGCCAGCATGACCATGAGAACAATAGCATTGTAGAGAAATTCTGAAGGACAAGGGAGTAAAACAGATTTCAATGGAAGGGAAAATAAAAAAGGACAAAAATATTGAGGGAGCTTTTGAATTGATGACTAAATATTTATGCTTCCTTTGTTTGTATATGGAGATAATCTTTCTCAGAGCAGTTGCCCTAGAGCAGGGCTGTCAAACTTGTGGTCCGTGGCCTGGATGCATCATGCACTGGCCACGGCCATGCCCAGTTTAACAAAGGGTCACGACATGTCATGTGATGCCACTATGCCACTGTGAAAACGCAAGTTTGACACCCCTGCCCTAGAGCATGCTTCATTTTTTTCAATACAATCTGATCACACTATCAAATTGCAAGATAGAATTCTTTATTGGTCAAGTGTGATTGGGCACACAAGGAATTTGTTTCCAGTGTATAACTGCAGCAACTATTATTGTATGGGAAGAGTATCGGTGGTATGCTACTGGTTCGGCCCGGTTCTGCCAAGCCGGTAATGGCAATGAGCAGCGGAGACCAAACCAGTTCTCTCCACCACTCTGCTGTTGGGCCCACCCACCCGCTCCCATACACACCTTTATCTTCTGCTTTTGAAGCGCAGCTGCTTTGCGCGGCACAGAATAGTGCCGAGCGGCAGCTGCTGAAGCGACCGGGAGAGTGCAGGCTTGCAGGAGGTGAGTTGGAATGCCTCTGCGCCTGCGCAAACGTCTCTGCACTTGAGCAAACGCCTCTGCACCTGCACAAAGTGTGTGTTTGGCATGCGCGTGCACGCAAAGTGTGTGCACATGCTCAAAGCACGCCCACCAAGCCACGCCCAGCGAACCAGTGGTAAAAGTTTTTGAATCCCACCACTGAAGAGTATGTAAGGGAAGATATATTTTTGATGTAGAAATCACTGCTTTCAGGATTTCTTCCTTACTTGGAGAGAGGTCTGTTATTTTGAATTGTGGGAAGAGTTACCCTTGAATCGCAACCTGTTGGAGAGTTGTTTAATACCATATCAATTCTGGCCAATAGCTTTTTAGGCCAAGGCTATACTCTTTTGGGACAACCTGTGCCTCTGAAATTATTTTGTTCTTTTTCTGGTGTGGCAGTCAAGAGACGGATACATTAATTTGGTCCTTTAAGACACAACTGATGATTTCCTCAACTTTGACTTGTTTATGGCCTCTTAAAGGAGTACAAAATGCTTGGCCAGCTCTGTCAAGCCGTTCTCTGCAATCATTGTCAAGGCTTCGAAAAACCTTGTTCCAGGGAGTAAAAATTCTTCCAAAACATCCCTGCTAATTAGAGGTGATAGACCATGTTTTTGCAGATAAAAAGTAGACCCAGAAAGTAATCTAAAAACATTTTTATTTATAAAATAAGAAAACCTACACGGAGCTACATGTTGGCAGCTTACTCATACCAAGGCATATAGAAAAAAAAAAGTAAAAGTAAAACGGAAGTAACTTTGTACACGTGCACAGTGAATCAAAACATCACAAGACTTTCTTATCTCATTACTACGGAGACAAGATAACACAGTGCTGGCTAGCAGACACCTGCTTGCTATAATATGAGCTTAGGAGCTGAAGCAGACAAACCAAAAAGCGCAGTGACAAGCTCCACCATTTTCCTCATGTTGTATTTCTATCCTGAAAGTGGTCTTAGAATAGATAGGGGGAGCCTCTAAAACATTCCTTTGCTGCTTCAGACCAGCAAGTCTTTCCACATGTCAGTTCAATACTGTAAATGTTTCTCTCCCTTCTTTCCCATTCCTTCTCTGCTTCTGTCCGTCTAGTCACAATCCATTGAAGTCAACCCTTTGTACATCATGATTCCAGGCACTCTCAGTGCTTCATTCGCCTTCATGCTTCCTGTAGCAACCCCTCCAAATGCCATTGTATTCTCATACGGCCATCTCCACGTAGCTGACATGGTAAGCTGGCAGTTTTGCTTTCAACTGAAGTTACAATAGCCAAGTTTTTAAAAAGAAGGCAAGGTATTTTTTTTAAGTAGAGGTATTTCCAACATCCTGGGGGTCAACCCAAATATAAAAGCTATAATTATTTATTCGACTGAAAGGGATTTGGGTTATCAAGTTTATACTGTAATTCTGTGTAAGCTTCCTTTGAGTTAGTAATGCTTTAATAACTTCAAGGATATATACAGCTGACAGGAATATAGAAATGAAATCCATTTAAGAAAAAAATTTAGTCTAATTTTCAATACTGGGATTTTTGATGATCTTCCATGGAAATAGCAACCAGATCTGACTTTTGTTTGATTTTCAGTATCCATCAGGGTAAAGCTAGGTTTTGTGTTGCCATTGCATTTTGGTTTAAATTGGCTCAAATAAAACACATTTTTTATCCTGAACTTGCTTTCTTTTGGGAGTACGTCTTTAGGCATACCACTCAAAATGCTTATGTGTCTGTCAGAAAAAGCTCTACACACTTGTATGCAAAGGCTCACACAACAGGCAGTGTCAGTAAAGCCAGATATTTTTTCTTCTGTTGGAATGTAGACTTAAAAAAAGTTCTGAAAAAATGGATTTATCTTCATTTTGAAATATAAAACTAGAGTTTCAATTTGGTGTCAAAGTGTAAATTTTGAGGCATTCCTACTAATTTAGAACTTGTTGAAATACTACACTTTACTTTTTGAAAAGTAGGATATAAATAAATTACTGTTAGCACAAGAAAAGCTCAGTGGTTTTTCAGTGATATACGCATTCTCACCCACCTACCTCCAGTTTCCATAAAACTAGTGTTCAGCATAAGTGTTGTAACTCCCACTTTGAAGGCAGAAAACAAATTAAGAAGGAGCAGTAACAAAATGGACCGAAAGTTTCCATCCTATCCCATAGCAGCTTGTTCAGGCTATTCCTGCAATTCAGTAGCATTGGATTTTTTTTCTCTTTACAATAAAACAGGAATATATCTCTGATGATTGGAACAATCTTGCATAATAGTGAGTCTCAGTTAAATCTGAGTCTAGTTCGTATGTGAGAAGTTCAGAAGATCCAATGCTACAATTCCCCCAGTGACGGTGTTAAGTTCTAAATGGAGGGGGAGGTTGTTGGTGTTCATTTTGTTCTTTGGAATTTCCCAGAAAATGCAAAAGGGGGAGCAAAGGGTACTTGTACAATGTATTCCTGGAACAGGGAGAATGGTGTGATTCCCTTCCGGTTATAAAAACATCACAATCTGACATGGGCCTAATGACTCCTCCTCTTGCTTGCTCTATGAATGAGCCACAGAACCTTTGGACTGTTCATTGTTTTCTTTGTTTTTGTCTCCCCTCCAGGTTAAAACTGGAATTGTGATGAACATCATTGGAGTCATTTGCATAACGCTGGCCATCAATACCTGGGGACGTTTCATGTTCCATTTAGACACTTTTCCCTCATGGGCAAACGGCACCTTAGGGAAGTGAAAACAAAGCCAAAATCATTCTGCACTTGTATGGACATCCTGTTCCTTTCTCGCCCCAATTTTTTTCTCAAACCTTAGTTAACCCACTGAGGTCCATTTTTTGTCCTGAATTGGGGCAGACCACCTGGAAAGTATTCCAGCCGCACCTCTATGTTTGTGCTGCTGCCAGAAGAATATCTGAGCAAACATCTCAGTGGCTCAGTGCTTGCCCAGCTGTGTTTCCAGGCTAACCAGGAGCAGAATACGGGTTTTTTTAGAGACAAAACATGGAGGCAAAAACTGCTATGCCTAAATATAGGAAGAAAGTGGCTTCAGAACAGAGTAAACTTACAGTCATCAAGGTAAAATTGGGAGTATGTCAAGCGCACGCCTGATTAATTCCCTATATTGACAGTTACGGGCTTGCAAGTTAACCACTTTACATGTGATTCCTGCTGCCTGACTAAACTCAGTCACTCAGGCAAATCTTGTCTGGGAAGGCCTATCAAATGCTTCAAGACAAGGAGAATGTCTCTTCCACACTGGCATGTTGATCTGGACTATATGGGCTTACAACAGCCTGCTGTGTTCTGATTTTGGTAGTTCCCAGCCAGGCAGAAATGCAATTGTGTCTTCCCAACCCATTTGCAGGCCCAGAGCTAGGCAGGTGCTAGTGAAAAAGCAGAAGGGGATATGAATGGGCAAGGGTGAGCTTGAAAGGGAGAAAGTAAATGCAATACAGCCAGAGTTAAACACAGGTAGCTTAATATGTTTAATATGATTTAAGTTGCCTTAAAATCAATGCAATACAATTTGCATTTTGTGCATCTGATAAACATACATTTTACATATGTCAGTGCCTTTGAACTCAGTGGCTGGAAGGCAGCTGATCAGTGAGCTATTGGATAAAATCTTGCCTTAAGAAAAGAAGAAGAGAAGATCTTTAAAATGTTACATAGATATTCATGGAAAACTTCTGGAGTATCCTCATATGCATAATCTTTCCTCCCATTCCCTAAGCTGAAGTTCTTCTTGCCTGGCCTTCTGAGTATGAGAAGTCATGATTTCAAATGTTTCTTTGTAAGAGTCAGGAGGAAGGGCACTTGGAACACAAATATATAAAGAAGATGTTTAAATTATTTTTCCTATAGTAGCTTGCCTGACTTTGGGAACTTGCAAGAATGAATGTCACAAAATAATAATAATTTTTTTAATTGTTGAATTTATTGGATGTTTTTCCTTGCTGTCTTCAATCAGTATGAATGACTTTAAAATGCATTTTAATTATTCAGTTAAAGATCCAATGATACTTAAATTTCCAATTCTGACAGATGTTTAGGTGGCAAAGTTGAATAGTTTTACCCTTGAGTAATGGATGGGCAGGAACATCTGTGACTTGATTCATATATTGAGCCAAGCCATCACCTGGTTTGCTTTGTTTCAACATAGCATGTTGGATGAATCTGGCTATTGTGGCTTAGCCTGCAGTTTAAATGCATGAACAGCCATATGATTCTTAAAATAGCTTATCCTGCCCAACTTCACTAGTGATTACATGAAAAGTGGGAATGCATTGCCTTCCAAGGTAATAAGGACTGGAGATTTCTGGTCATATAACTCCTGAGAAGAGACCAAAGGGTGATAGCTATCTCCTACCTTCCCCATTTCATATACATTCAACTGTATGTTCAACTGTAACATATCTCATTATTCATTTTGTGAACTGGCACTATCAGCTTACATGGTGCTTGAGGGAATAGAGGCTCTGTACTCTAAAGGGGAAGACTTTGCAGGATCCCACCTCCTGATCAGGGGTCTCTGTGTTTGTCAGTCCTCTGTCAGTTTCTTTCAGTGTTTGTCAGTCCTTGCAAGAAGTGGTTTAGGCCTACATTGATGGGTACTGTTCAATTGTTCCTTTTTTAAAGATCTCTTTTTAAAGATTTTATCTTTCATGAATTTGTAGCCAAGATTTTGTTGTCCTAATTTAATTATTATAAAAAAATAAAAATATTAATGGTTTCACCATCCCAAGACGGATCCTGTTATCTGTCTGTGCCATGCTGAGCTGTTTCAAAGACTAGCATAATATACAGACAAGTTTTCCTATCACCTAATAAAGAAAATAAATCCAAGATTGGGAACATTTCTGAAGATGCAGCCACACAATTTCCTCCCTCCCTCTCTTCCCTTTCTTTCTCTATGTTACCAGTATCCAAAGGCTTTGTATAGGCCCTACTCTTACAAAATTTGAGGAAAACCTAGAAAGCATTTAAACCATTACCATGATTCTATACTGCATCACAGAATTTATATACAATAGGGGTAAGGGGAAAAGACTACAGGAGAGTCCCGTGCTAGCTCTTAATTTTTCATAGTTCTTCAAATAGCTAGCAGTGATGTTAATGGACTCCTCTGGAGGTTACTTATAATATTTCACCCTTCCCAAGGAGCTGATCAGAGCTGGCTGGGGAATTCTGGGAGTTGAAGTCCTCCAGGCTTAAAGTGGCCAAGGTAACAGATAATCAGAGTTGGAAAGGACCTTATAATCATCTAGCCCAACCCCCTGCCCAAGCAGAAGACTCTATCCATTTCTGACAGATGTCAGTGCAATCTCTTCTTGAAAGTCTCAAGTGATGATGCTCCCACAACTTCCGAGGGCAAGCTGTTCCATTGGTTGATAGTTCTCACTGTCAGAAAGTTTCTCCTTATTTCCAGGTTAAATCTCTCCTTGTTCAGTTTCCATCCATTATTCCTTGTCTGGCCTACAGGTGCTTTAGAAAATGGCTTGACCCCCTCCTCTCTGTGGCAGCCCCTCAAATATTGGAAGACTGCTGTCATGTCTCCCCTCGTCCTTCTCTTCACTAGCCTAGCCATATCCAGTTCCTGTAACCGTTCTTCATATGTTTTAGTCTCCAGTCTCCTAATCATCCTGGTTGCTCTTCTCTGTACTTGTTGGAGAACCTTGCTCTAAACCAGTGTTTCTCAGTCCATAAAGGTGCTGAGTTTGAGAAATACCACTCTAATCCATTTGATAAAGCAACAGAAAATTGGGGTAGCAGTTTCTTGCTGGGTCCTTTGGTTGATTCTAAAGGGTGTTTACATTACCCAAACCAACACAAAAAAAGACATTGTTCCCAGAGACTGACACAAAGGGAGGGATGTCAATTCATTAGAGTCTTGTAAATGTACATGCACAATATATGAGGGTTTTTTTTTAGCACAATGGGTAATTCTGCCCTGACTGGAGCAGAAGAAAGCTCCAGGTAACTAACATAAGTGTCATTTTCCTTAATATAGGCAAACGTATCAACACATTCCATCAGTTTGGCCTACAACCCTCTGGAGCACTTCTTTGGGTTCAGTGCTCAAATTGCACCAATGTCTGGGAAGCCAGAACTAAAAGAATTTGAACAACTTCCCATGAGAGATCTTGAGTGGCCAAAGTTTGAAAGCAATACCTTTATGTAGTGCAACAATTGTAAGAATGCCATGTACACAGCAATATACTTTTTTAAAAAAATACTCTGAGCTACAAAAAATACAAAAAAGAGCAACCAAAATAGTTAGGGGGTTAAAATTGCTCTCCATCTAGGAAAAATAATAGTATTTGGAACTTTTTAGTGTATAAAGACATGTACGTAAAGGCAATGTTTCTCAACATTGGCAAATTTAGGTTGTCTAGACTTCAACTCCCAGAATTTCTAACCAGGGTAGAATGGTTTGTGACTTTTTTCCATTAGCTATCCAGCAAGCGGGAAGGATAACCAGATTCTTAAACATCAGAAAAAAAGACAAAAGAGTTCGTTGAACAAGGGAAAAAAAGCAGCATTCTTTTGGATTGGTTAATATTAAAGATTCCGACAGCCAAAGTCCAGCCAAGACAAACTTCAGGCAAGACCATTTCATTTTCACCCTGGGTGTGAATGTTTGCCTCACTAAAGTTCTTGTAGAAAAGTTTTGTTTGTGTTAAGAAACACAAACTTATTTCACATGGTAGGTTGCTGGTAATTGTTATTACAGGCACCACACCAAGGCATTCAATACAAAATACACAGGACGGTATCTTGCTCAAAAAGAAATCAGCTCTGTTTGCACTACATGCTAAATCATAAAAGGTCTAGTGAAAGTTAACAATAATCAAGCTGAGGATGTTGGGGAAATGCATTGCTAAATGTTTAACTGATCTGGATTAGAATGTTCTCTAGACCCAGCAATGTCGTGATGTTTGTTATGTACTTTCAATCAAATAAGAGCAGCATTTCTCAATCCTGGCAGCTTGAAAAATATGTGGACTTTATCTCCCAGAATTCTCAAGCAAGCCATGCTGGCTGGGGAAATCATGGAGTTAAAGTCTATATATCTTCAAGCTGCCAAGGTTGAAGAGGGACACTTCACAGGGTGCAAAAAGCCGAAATGAAAAGCACAATAAGCACAACAGTAAGATGAGATCTATTAAGAAGCAATTTTTCCCTAGAACTAGATGGGGCTAAAGAGAAAGCAGGAACAGGAGAGAAGGGACAGCCAGAGCCATAATCAGATTTGCAGAATACTAAGGTGACCAACTTTTTTACAATGAAAAGGAGGACACAAATAAATTGAAACAAAAAAACAAAGCCACTTGCGCGCGGCACACTCTCTCAGAACAATTCTCCTGTGTGGAGCGCATGTGTCTCATAATCGTGTCTCACTGCACTGTACCAAGCCTTGATGAATTGTCACGTCAAATACAAATACGTCACATCACACACAACGGATCGGATCGGCATCGATCAAATACGGAGATTTACAGATTAGCTGCTTTGAAAAATTATGTTATAAAAAAGAGCCTAAAATTTTTACCCATATAAAAACATTTTGCTTCAGTAGCCTCCAAGTGAGGGTTCTGTCATATTTTTAGAAATATTTTTTCAGAAATTTCAGAAGTAGCATCAAGGAAGAGTTGCAGCAAACTGAGCAAACAATAAGCATCATAGGCAAATTGGCTGAAAAATGGTCTCAAAAATTATTACGAATGAAGGCAAATATATGTGTCCCAGGATAATATTGCAGGATCCAATCTGGGTCTGTCTCTTGGACCAGAGGTTTAGTCTTCCCAATTATTTGTTGGTGCAATTCTTTATTTCATTCTGAAGTTTATGGAGCTATGGCTATCTTGTGGACCACTTTTGGAATGATTAAGGGGCCTTAAAAATTTTTTTCCAGATTGAATGTTCAGAGAAATAAGCTGTTTTGAAATTAATGTCCTAGCTTGGAATATTTTATTTCAAGAGCATCTTTAAACATTTCCTTCAGTCTCCACCTTGAACTCTGGCTCTAGGAGTTTTGCCCAGACTTCACTGTAGGGATGCATTTTGGATGATAGATGGTTATATTGGTCTACCATCCACCTCTTTTCTGAGGCCCATTTCACTAGACCTCCTTGAAGATTGTAAATCATGGAAGAAGTAATGAAATTTTGATTTGTCTCATGGCACAAGTAGTCACTCAGGAGCTGAGCTGTCATGGATGATCGATAGCCCACAGTGCAGTAGCAAACAATGTGTCTATGATACCCTTCATATTCTGAAATGGAACAAAAACAAAACTATTACATGTATATGTAGTGTGATGGCTATATATGCTAATACATATAACTCTGTTCTCTTTCTGTGTAAACAAAGTTATGTAGTATACGAAAAAGAGTAAAAGCAAGTAAGCCAAAAAGCATAAGGGAAAAATGAGATTAAAAAAAAGGAAATTATAGTAAAACTAGTTTATACCAACAGTTTCCCATACTTTTCTATCCTTTGGTCTTCATTCATTCTAACTTTTTCAAGCAGCCTAGACAAGAGCTAATTAAAGAGGCACACAGAAACCAAAAACTTCTCATAAGGAAGTTTTATTAAATAAAAGTTAAGAAGGTATTATGAAAGAATTCTGGCTGACTGCACTTTATCAAATATGAGTTCAATTTATAACAAGTAGCATTCAAATTACTTGTGCCTTTTTCTGCTGGGTTTACAAAAAGCCAGAAGAAATTATTCTTTTTAGGCATTCTTTTTTCATCTGTTTCTTAGTGTGGTCACAGTCTCATTTAATATCCGGTTGTTTACTTTTGACCATGTGAGATCAACCCTAATTACTGGTCACTCACATTTGTATTCAATCACCCATTTAAGGTCTTCTTGTTTTACACACATACTTAAGTACTCCTCTCCCACTGAACATGCTGATTGGCATTGTCATAGCAAATAGCTTGATATAATGGCTTGCTTGAGCCCAGGAACTGGGAAATAAGGATAGGCCAATATTTCCCAAAATAGGACCGGAAGGAGTCAAAAGAAAGAGTGTGCTGTGAAAAACGAAAGGAGGCTAACTTGATTCAGGATCTTTTGTCCCACCAGTTGAGTAAAGTTGGCAATGTCACGTTCTTTCAATCCAAAATAGTTTGCAAAAGGAAAGAATTGAGAGAGCAATAGGAAAACATCTGTACATGACAGAACCATAAGAAATAAAAAGAAAAGTATAGTGGATAATTTTCACTGCATTTAAAGGTCCCAAGAGAAAGGGCAGAAATTCAACACCACAGACAATACTGCTACCCTCTAAAAAGACCTCGCCTATGTATCAGAATGGTCAAACAAATGGCAACTTCAAATCTCAACAAATAAATGCTCTGTCTTACATATTGGCAAAAAAAATCAGAAAATAAAATACAAGCTGAATAGTCAAGACCTTGTTGATGATCCAAACTCCGTCAAGGACCTTGGAATACTCATCTCTAATGATCTAAGTGCTAGAGCCCACTTTAACTACATAGCCAAAAAGGCATTAAGAGTTGTTAACCTAATCCTATGTAGCTTTTTCTCTGGTAATATCACACTACTAACTAGGGCATACAAAACATTTGCTAGACCAATACTCGAATACAGCTCATCAGTCTGGAACCCACATCACTTATCTGATATTAACACAGTTGAGAAAGTCCAGAAATACTTCACAAGAAGAGTTCTACACTCCTCTACTCGTTGCAGAATACCTTATGCCACCAGACTTGAAATTCTAGACCTAGAAAACCTAGAACTACACCGTCTTTGGTCCGATCTAAGTATAGTATATAAAATCATACATTGCAATGTCCTACCTGTCAATGAATACTTCAGCTTCAACCATAACAATGCAAGAGCACACAATAGATACAAACTCATGGTTAACCACACCAAACTTGATTGCAGGAAATACGACCTAAGCAACAGAGTGGTCAGTGTCTGGAATACTCTACCTGACTGTGTGGTTTCTTCCCCAAACCCCAAAAACTTTAACCTTAGACTTTCTACTATTGACCTCACCCCTTTCCTAAGAGGTCTGCAGTGGGCGTGCATAAGTGCACCAACGTGCCGACAGTCCCTGTCCTATTGTTTCTTTTATTTTTCTTATCTGTATTCATTTCATGTATTCATAACTATGTTTATCCTTATACTTATTATCTTGTAAGCAATTGACAAAATAAATAAATAAATAAATAAATAATAAATAGGATATTAAACAAACTGTTATAGAAGCCTTCATGGCCAATAGCCTGGTTCTTGGCCATATTGCTGCAATGAAAAAGAAAATTTTTCCAAGTCTTCCAACTCTCAGCCTTTTGTGCCATAGTGAATAAGTATAATAAGACTTTTTAGAAATCTAGGAGGATGTAACAACTGAAGTCATGGATGATTTATAGGAGAAATTCAATTCTGCTTGATGAAGATTGTCTCAATAGTATTTAAGCATATCTTGATCATGTCTCTAAACACTGGTAAAGACAGGTTCATTTGAAAACCTTCACAAAGCAGGCCAACACTTTCTAGAATTTTTTTTAACCATACCTTGTTTAAACCATGCTTTGAAAATTTCCTTTACAGCATCAGTTTCAGGAGGAACTAAGATTGCTTCTGGCAAGTGGCTGACTTCAAATTCTGCTAGACTTCGAGTATCCTAAGACCAAAGGAATAAGCAAATGAAAATCTTGAAAGGACTGAGCAGAATCACCAAGGGAATTCTCATCTCATCTTTTTCCTTCCTTTGTGTTCCTTCCTGGCAGCAGGATCACTGCTTGAGAAGATGGAATAAAAGACAGTTTAATAACAGAAATGTTCTGACATGCAATCAACCAAGGGAACAACTTCCCTTCAGAAGTTGTGGGAGCTTCATCACTGGAAGCTTTCAAGAAGACTACCATCTGTCAGAAATGGTGTAGGGTCTCCTGCATGGGTAGTAGGGTTGGACTAAGGTCCCTTCCAACTCTGTTAATCTGTTAATCATCACTAGGCGCATTTCTCTGGAACAGGAGACTTGGGAGAACAGAGAAAATAGTTGGAAGGATGAGATATAACACCTGCTGTACATCCTTTCCAGAGGATATTCAGATTCTTTGATCTGATGTTATTGTGGCTCTCTGATACAAAAGGTTTTGTAATTACCCCATTTGATATATTGTCCAAGTCATTACTTGGACGGGGGGGGGGGTTGGACTAGATGACCTACAAGATCCCTTCCAATTCTATTAATCTGTTAAACATATCATAAGTCTCATTGTTTTTCTCCAAAGATACCAAGCTTCCAGTCTGCTTAAGTAAGGAGGTAAATCAGCAAAAGTAGGTTAATGGAGAATGGTTCTAAGACAATGGAAAAGCTTACAAATTACATACTGGTATTATATTGGAAAGAACAATTTTCAGATATTCTTAACCCCCTCCCCCCCCTTTTTTGCAGGTCTCTGGGCATCTACTGCCAAAAATCAGTAGTATACGCTTCCATTTTGGTGATATAAACTGTAAATAGTAATAATTTATTAATAGCAGAACATACATAGCAGATAACCTGGTAATGGCTAAGAACAGGAAAGCTGAAAAAAATGATTAATTCTAGCTATACAAGACCAAGCCTTAAGAACAAATGCATACAAAGCCAGAATTGAGAAGACAGCAACAGACAGCAAGTGCCACCCCTGCAAAGAAGCTGAAGAAACTCTTGACCACCTAGTTCAGCTGCTGCAAGAAGATGGCACACAGACTGACTACAAACAAAAGCATGACAAAGTAGCAACAATGATGCATTGGAATATCTGCAAGAAATACCCTTTGTCTGCAAGCAAGAACTGGTGGGACCACAAAATAGATAAAGTAATAAAAAAATGAAGAAGCTAAAGTGCTCTGGGACTTTAGAATTCAAACAGACAAGCACTTGCCACATAGCATCCCAGACTTATCAGTTGTCAATAAGAAAGACAAAGATATCTGGATAGTGGACATAACAGAACCCAGAGGCAGGAGAAAAGAAGATAAAGAAAAGAAGAAAATGCAAAATGAAAAGATTTGCAAATAAAAGTGGAATGAATGTAGCAAAAGAAAGCAAAGGTAGTGATAATAGTAATGTGCCTTGTTGCAATCATTTAAAATCAACTGGAGCATCATTTGAATACCATCAGCATGGATGAAATCATCATCAATCAACTGCAAAAGACAGCTTTACTTGGAACAGTTCATATCCTGTGATGATACCTTTAACATCATCAAACAACATTTGCCTATCCCAGGTCTTGAAAGGGATTCAATAGGTGGATAAAAATGCCAAATCCAGTCTAAGCATCTGGTTGATTGTGGGACTAACTGTAATAATTTATTAAATATGTGCTGCCCAACACTCAACAAGTCTAGGCAACTCATAACAATAAAAGAAATTACAATCAAGTCAATAAAACATAAACAGAAAAATAGCAAGTTATATTAAATGAATTCAGTATAATTTTAAAAAACAATTCTATCTAAGCCTCCAAGAAATTTATTCCTGTCTCAGACACAATGCAGTCCTGTTTAGACTATATTACTAATACATTCATTGCTTGTAATTTTATACCTTCTTCTGCTTCTTCCTGTAACACTGTACCTGTAGCCTAAGAGAACTGGGGTTAAAAAAGGCAGTAATGGAGTCTTTTGAACAGACTTTATTGAGTTTTTCTGAGAGGGCTTTCTATCAAGTAATTGATTAGGCTTGCCTAATAGCATTCAGTCTTGGAAGACATTGTGGTGCCTGGGAGAATATGAAGGGTTCATTTTAGCAGAAGCAAAATCATCAACTGAATGGTGCACTGCTTTAAGGTTATAAGATAGGAAGTCTGCCCAGGTATTAATCAGTGGCACATTTTTAAAAAATCACTGAACTGACTATGCTAGTAGAAGATTGGTAAAGCTTCAAAACTGATACAAATGTGAGGGGAAAAGGTTGTTTCTTTAAGCTCAGATGGGTCTTTTATAACATGTTTAACAATTAATGATTTTTTTCGGTTCATACCATACCCTAAACTTTCACATGACCATCCAAGTTGCATTTGTGCCACCTTGTTGGTGAAAATGTAGTCGGCTAGTTGGGGGTTCAAGATATTGTGTGAACAGATGCTGTCTAACACTTCATCTTCAAGACTAAAAACTTAAACAAGAGATAACAATCTATCGAAACAGTAGCTCAGGAGAGCAATTTAAGAAAGTAGACTATTGTACAATGGAGTTTTGGTAAATTGTGCCTCATCACCTCTGTTCCTTATGACTCCCCAAAACAGACTTGGCAGAACATTCAGATCTCTAATCAAGTATGTCCCCTGCATCATTTCAGGCAGTGCTTCCCTATGATCTTTCAGCTGTTGATGTGTAATGACAGAGGAAGAGTAAAGAAATTGCAGGCTACATCCCAGTTGTTATAAATAAGCATCGTGCATGCACACTCTGCTTCTATAACTTGGTTGAAAGTAATTTTTTTGGGTGTTTCTACATATTTTATAGGACATATGCTAGAAATATATTTGAAGATTTCTAGATAGTCTTGAGAAAGCTGGTTACACCCTGCTCCAGTTTATTCACAGAAGCATATGCATAAGTGCACACATATGCTAGGAAAGTGACCTCCTTCTACAATAACTTACATCTTGCTCCAGGCATTTTGCTACTATGAACCATAGAAAAAAATTACAAGGAATGCTGCAGAAGACAGATTCTCCCAGGATCAAAAGGAACAAAGTCACTGAGGCTTAAGCTTAACACACTAAGCCTAAAGTAATAACTATTAATATCATAACGATTGTGTCCAAATATATAAAAATATTATTGCTTAATGTAATGACCATGCTATGACAATGGCTACATCATAAATGAGTCAATCCTTCTAGTCTAGCATTTGGTGGAAATCCTGATTGTGTGTGCTTTTTTTTCGTACAATTGGCAATATCTGATAGTTTTGAAGACCAAAAATTAGCCACAGTAGAATCAGATTTGCAGAGTGTTTATGAAATTCTGGAGGAAATATATCAAACTCTGAGCACACTGTATGCAAATAGGCTAATGATTCTCCTGAAAAAAATGGAATTAATAGTATAATTCTCTGGCTATCAAGAAAGCAGCTGCATCAGGTCTTATCAGAAAAAGACAAATTTTGTAATCAGACACAAAGTTAGTCATGGTTTTGCTAACAAGAAAAAGGGTGAAAATCTTATGCAGTTCAAAAGTATGAGGAGATACCAATCCTGGTCTTACATAGAATGTTAATATGTGGGTCTGTCAAAAAGGAAGACAGTATTTCAAAGCATGCTAAATTGGGAATAAATGCCCTATTCTGATTGATATGACCAAACTGTCATTTTGAGCTTCATGTGATGCATAAAAAGAGAAATGAATAGAACTGAAATGAATAGACTGGTAGCAAAAGGCAGCATATAAATCCATGCGGTCAAAATGGCACTTGACTTTACTTGGTTTTCATTTCTGTGAATACTTTGGCAAGCAAAATGTATTACTGCATATATTGCATATTCTCTTTATTTTTCTTTGTATAATGTATCTTGATGAACACCTGGAAAGCAATAAAGGTAAGATTAAAAACTCCCTAGAGTTAAATTTTACTCAGAAGATAACATTGACAGAATTTTCTTCTTCCTAGGATCTCTTTTCAATTTAGCCAACCTTTAGTCAAAAATTCAGGGCTGTATCAGGTTTTCTGGCTGACATATTTTATTAAAAGGCCACCAGACTCTTTATTTTTTGCTGCCATGGACTAAAATAGTTTTCCTCCTAGCATATTTACCCACAAGAACTTTAGAACCAACCTTCCTTCCTTCCTTCCTTCCTTCCTTCCTTCCTTCCTTCCTTCCTTCCTTCCTTCCTTCCTTCCTTCCTTCCTTCCACAGGTGGAATGGTTCCCAAATGGCTGCTAGAGGAGGGGAGAATCTGAATTGCAGGCCTCAAAATGGTTCCAGCTTTTGATTGGCAGGAATGAGATGCCAGCATTTATTTTCTGTTTCACCAAAATCTTTTATAGGGCATGACTTCTCACGTGAAAAAGAAATCAGGATTGAAAGTGAATCTGTGATTTATTCTCTCCTTTTAACCCAGAGGCTATGTTTACTGGGGAGGGATTCCATTCTTTTTGCTGTGATAATAACAGTTTGCTAACCACTAAAGCCGCTTGACTAAAAGTTATCATTTCATTTTCAACAAAAACTAAGAATAAGTCCATTTTAGAAGGTTTTGTATCTTGTTTCCTAAGTGAACCAATAGATTGGGTAGGATTATAGGTTGAAACATTTATAATAGCACATTGTATAAAAATAAACAAAACCACTGCTAAAAAAAGTCCAGATGGATATTTCAAGGCTGCTATTATAAATGGAAGGTTTAAAAATAATGCAGCAAAGGAATGTCAACTGAAGCTTTGCTATTTGGGCTTTGTGGTTAACCACAGGGGTTTGTGTTAACCTCTTTAGGCAAGAGAATCTGGTTCAGTAGGCAGAATGCCACACTATTTTTGATCTGCCCCCAAATTTATTATGGCTTTCACTGAGCCCTTTTCATAGCACTTCTTGTTTCAGGATACTGTAAGGCTTTTGCTAGTTCTCCTACCTACAGGCAACTAGAGGACACTCTCATCCCCTCCCTTCACCCCCCCTCCCCTTGTGTTGGGATTTGCAATTACATCTCATTCAAGTAAATTCAAGCAAGCCAGGCTGGGAACCTTACTGTGAAGAATGAATGGGAAATGTCCTGCGTTTGGAAATTAAACTCTACAGAGACTCTACAACTTGAAGTATTTGTGTATCTGAAGAGGACTGTTTTAAATGTTCCATGAAGCAGATCATTTGCATGCTAGGGAGCTTGCCATAAGCTCTCAGCTACCGGTAGCACCATAAACACCAGGGAATGGGCTAGTGATGCATCACAGCTGCACTTGTTAAGCAACTTGTTGCTCCAGAAAGGGCTTTGATGGTGTTATCATTTTGGAGATAATGACTATAGGATGACTTTTGATGGGTAGCAAGATTGACAAGCTAAGCCATCTGTCAAAACTTGCTCCAGGCTTTGCACAATGGTTTTGCAGGCATGGGTTGAAAAGAGATTATAAGAAGGTTGCGTAGTGAAACAACTGCAACACATACCCCTCCTTTCACATCTGTTACTTGTTATTAAAGAAAGGGGGGCAAAGTGTCCACCATAAGGCAATGCATTTTGAGATAGATCTGATTTCAACAACTGCCTGTATTTAGGATGGTTGCCTGTTCCTCTCCTGCATCTGACCTGGAATAATGTGAACTCAAGAAATATATGGGAAGCCATTAAAGCAAAAAGAGCAGTTGGAAGGAGGAAAATAGATCCTGCCGTGATTGTGGTAGCTAGGTCTTGCTGAATGGATAGCTAATAGAAATTACCTGCTAGGCAACAGAAGAATATAAGAATGTAAGAAAAGCTTTGTTGAATTAAGCCTATCAGCCCATGTAGTCCAACACTGCTTTGCACAATGGCTAAATGAATGCATTTGGAAAGTTCATATGTATATCTGGTTTGGAAGGCAGCAATTCCTTCCCACAATGATTTATTCATTTATTAAATGTATATGCCTCCCATCTCACTGTCAGTTGATTCTGGGTGGCTATTATCACCTCCCTAAAACTGCCTTTCTTCTGACAAAGGCGAATGCAAGTGAAGCTGACAGGTACAGGGTAATTTGAGAAATTACCAGCAGAAACCCAGTTACTCTATTGAAGAAAGGCAGGACTGATACTGCAAATATGCAAATGAAATGCAACGAAATGTCATTTCAGAATACAGTTAATACGGCATTTTGATTTATGTCCTTTCTTTTTGCCAGATAAAATAATGGTGCTGAAAACTTTGACATTAATACAGCAGGTTGGTGATATCCAGTGTATTCAGAGGGTAAGAACTGAAAATAAATTGGTATATTAACAATGTAATGCATTTTTAATTTAGATTTGCAGAGATGATTTAGCCATGCTGTAAATACTTTAGATATACAAAAATGGGAACAAATTCAGTATTTTACCAGTTGGTATTAAATAATTTGTGGAAATATTTTTTTTCTCCAGATTATTAAAAACTTGGTGATACTTCTAGCAATATATCTTGTTTGGAAGAGAGTAATATTTGAAACAGCACAGAATACGGGATATTAAGAGGTGGATGAAAATGAAATGGGCAGCATATAAATGTAATAATAAATTTTACATGCATGCACAAAGAGAGAGAGAATAAATATATATGTAACAAAAACAAAAAACAAAAACAACTGTCATGAGAATCTGATTCTTTGGGATAACTCTAGTTTAAAACTGACAAAAATACTTTTCTTTGGAAAGCATTAATGAAAAATGAATTAGTTACCCTTCGTCACTTAGTTATTTAATATAGTTTAAAAACTGTTAAGCTCCAGAGATTGCTTGGCAAAGGAGAACAAGTTGCTCTGCCACCCTATACAGTGTAGGCCATATAGTGCTGTCCCTGAAGTGGGAGCCATTTGTGGAGTGGCCACAATAAATTGTGGCCCTTCAGAAAGGGTGGCCACTTCAGGGAAGGAGCCCTGTGGCCTCTACTCTGTAAGAAGGCTGCGTGGTGGAATGGCTGCTTCCAGAAAGAGATCCCAAGAGGCTGAAAATGGAACACATGGGGTGCCTCAGTGGTGGAGGCCTTGGGACACCCAGAGCAGACCATGCATGAGCTGTGGTGGGGGAGGTGGTACAGTGTAAGCCTGAGCCTGCATTAGGTCTCCCAGGCCTCCCCCATTGCTGAGGTACCCAAGACTTAATGACCTGTCCCGTCACTTAATGGCTGCATTGGGAAGAGCAGGAATGAGGGTTGTTAAGCAAAGTGATTCTGTGGACACCTCACATAATGAAATCATGACTTGCAACTGTAATGAACAGACGCCATTGTAAGTTGAGGACTATCTGTGCATGGAACTGCAAGGCCACTGCTTCCTTGATCATCATACTCAGGAAGGGAATATTTGAAGTTGGTCTACAATGATAGAGATCTTCTGGTACAAAAAGGCCTTTTTAACAAGTTTTATTTTAAGCAGGTAGGAATGGATCCAACATCTCCCTTAACCATGAGCTAGGCACAAACTGTTCGATTTAATCAGCTGGGTGGAACAAGAATTGAGCAAGTGGGTACAGCCCTCTCCTGATACCCCAATTCTGACTTACGTCTTGCTCAACTTTGTACCCAAAGGACAATGAAAATTGCTCATTGTGAGCTTCTCACTGTTGTCTTCCCTGCAACCTGTTGATGGAAGAGATAGTGCACAATATAATAAAGCATCACTGGCATCTTTTGAGCAGACACAACTATGATGGAATGTCTAACAGGTTCTGGGAAAGTAGAGGAGGAAATAGGATTATTGCAAAAGAGGCATCTCAGCACAGGGGAGCAGGGAAGCGTGAGAAAGACACTCAGAGTAACTCCTTCCTAATGCTGGCATATGTTGAGCAGGCCACTTGCCCTGAAGGCTTTCAAGGTTGTATTATGTTACCATTGCCAATAAAGATCTTTCTGAAAATCCTAGTGTTTCTTGTACCCAGAGTTTGTTAGCCTTATAGAGCTTGTATCAATAGATACAAAGAAATAGTCCTTCTGCATCCACAGTCATGGAACAGGATTTCTCATGAGACTTAAATATGCCTCATTTCATTTTTGATGTGACTTCCCAAGAGTTCTTCCACCTGTGCTGCAGCTTCCATCTATCTGATTCTTTGCTTTGTGTTGCTGAAGGCATCTACTTAGCTCTGCTAGAAGGAAGAGGAAACATTTTACAAGGTTACTTACCCTAGACATTTTGTGTTCTACAGTTCAGCCAGTATCAAACCCTTTTACTAATAGACAAGATGGAAATTCTTAAACACTTTTAGGAAACCAGATCCATCAGATTTTTTGGTTAAGCCATTTTAGCTGTCTCAATTGCAGCAGAGACTTATGGCAGCCATCAACTCATGACACCAGAGCTGCAGAGAGATCTTTTAAATCACTGACTCTAGCTAAACAGATATAGAGAACTACAGAGATGATCTGGGAGAGGTTAAGCAGAGACTATAGTCACAAAAGGTGTTTTAAGCCCAGGAAACCAAGTGTGAGAAAGTGCTTCGGACTGACTCCTCCCTAAATCACTGGGAAATGGGCAAATGCAGTCAGGCTTTCATGATTCTGTTACAATAGCCTAGGTCAGCAAAGTATAATTCCAGGAAAACATATGCAAAATGTTTCCTGACCTGGATTATTTTAAAGGCTTAACAACAGCAAACCAAATCCAGCATGGGTTCTATTGCATGTGCAGGCCAGATAACAGTGGCTGGAAGTTCATGATGGCTCTGAAATCCCTCAAGACAAGCCAAATCTAGAATATTTACAGTAACTGTCTTGCCAGAAGTCATTCTGGCTAACTCGGAAAAAAGACTATGCAGTGGGATGGAGAATACATTAATGGTGTTAATATTCCTGCCATCCAGCTAATTAGAGAAATCAGCAGACTGTTCAATGGAACTTCTGGTTAGTGAGATGCAGTTTCTGTACACTACCATCGCACCACTAATCACAGAGTAATTCAGAAGAACTGGTAGCGATTAATTCAAGCAATTCCTCTCAGCTTTGTTTTTATAATACATTTTAGGATGATGGCACTTTTATCGAGGATGCTCTTGCGAATTTAGCCTGCATGGACAATTGCAGACTCAGATTCACAATTCACATCCCCATGTGCAAAAGACTTGCACTATGTCACATACAGGTTATCCCAGACCCTTCCACTGCTGAAGGTAGAGAACATTTAAAAAAAATAGAAAAGTCTGTGGAAAAAAGATGGAAAAGGAGGAGGCAATCATTTCCCCCTGCACACATTGATAAACATTTGGAATTTGGAAGCCCAGAAAACTGAACCAAGAGCTATTCACTTCAGGAATGTAGAAATAGGTAAAATGTACTTGTATAATCCAGCCACTTGTATTAATTTTTTTATTTCTATTTTCTGTGGTGTGCTAAGTATTACTTCCTTTATTTTCCTGTACAAGTTATTTTCACTGTTCAATTGTTTTTCAGGGTATGTTGATAAAGATAAAGAATGTTTCTTTAGAAATCTGATCTGAACCTTCTCCAGACTCTTAATAGTGACTTGGGGAATAGTAACAAACCACTGCCATCTTGTGATTTGTCTGGAGCATTGCATTTTCTTTTAGAGATTTGGGCAACTCTGAAAGTATGTTCTTTCATATTATTAATGTTTACTTAAGCATTGCTTCTATTGTTTAATCAGTAGCTGATCTGGCATTAAAATAAGATAGTTTGGAGGACCTAAAGCTGTTAGTTGGATTCTTTGGTGAGATTGCCACCTGAAAGGAAGTCCCCTTCCCTGCAAGAATAAGATTGCAACCTCTCATGTATCTGGTGGTGCGGTGGTTAGAATCCAGTACTGCAGGCTGACTCTGCCCACAGCTTAGAGTTCAATCTTTACTGGATCAAGGTTGACTCAGCTTTCCATCCTTTTGAGGTCAGTTAAATGAGTACCCAGATGGTTGGGAGCAATATGCTGACATTGTAAACTGTCCAGAAAGTGCTATGAAACACTATGGTGTAGTATATAAGTCTAAGTGCTATTGCTATCTCTATTGCCAGTTACTCTAAGGTCCATTCTCCTGACAATTTTTATACTGTATTACCAAACCTCAGAAAATAAAACCAGGAAGCTTGAATGCTGGTAGGTTACAGAAATTATATGAATCAATCTGAAGAAAGAACTAAGAAAACCCTGAATATTTGCCAGCATAGCATTTCATGTGACATAGTGGCTTTACAGGCCTATCCTATCAATCGATATAACCTTAACCTTAACATATTGGAAAACTTACTGCATATCCAATAGAAAAGACAATGATTCAGGAAAGAAGAAAGCAACTTACAAGAAGGAGAAGCTCTCCTGGTTTATCTTCCATCCACTGCTGGAGGGTTTGTGTTGGTATTGACTCGACTCCTGGAAACCGCTCTTCAATCCATTTGATCACCAAAGGTCTCATTTCAGAGGGTTCCCTCAAACCTGAATCTTCAAGATCTTTTAGAAATTGGTCAGCCATTGGCTTGTGAGATTCACCGAGTAAGAACTTTTAGCTGTAAAAGTAAAAGTTGATTGCAAAAATTCTTGGCAAAAAAATAGCTTGCAAACAATTTTGATAGCAAAGATTATCTCTTTAGCCAATATATCTATAAAATATGTTTAAGTGGTTTGTATGCCTCTGTCCTGTTTCATTTCTGCCTCTTGCTTCTCTTTCCCTACAAGCATTCAGAATTCGACCTCTGGACGAATAGCACATTAAACCTGAACAATGAAAAAAAACATGATTGCAAAGGGAGGAGACACAGTCACGGTAAAAAGTTAACGTTGCCTCCTGTTAACAAAAATCTGAAATCACTCTGCCCTTTGAACGCATAAAAACAGGAGGAGCCAAAGAGGAAAAAGATGAGATCTAAAACAAAAGGCAAACTAAATTTGCATTTAATGCATTACAGACAGTATTCCTACACTTTTGAAAGAGGTGAATTTCAACCAGTGTAATTTTATGATTTTTCTGTGTAATACTTTCCTCTTCAATACAACCCAATTCCAGGCTCCGTTGAATTTCACATTCTTTAAAACCTTGCTAATCAAGCTTTGAACCTGTTTATGGAAAGAAACAGATTTAACTCCACAGTTGTTGACATGTCAGAGGCTGGCTAGGAGAAGACTAAATCTGTCATTTTGGACATTTAATTTTTTAATGGAGTTTTAAACATGAAAGATAAAAACTAACAAAAGCTAATATTTAGAATAAAGAAAGAAGTCCCAAGGGGGCAGAAAAAAAGATACAGAAATAATTTCTGAAGTATACATGTAAATTAGTGGTTACAACATTACTTTCATGTTTTCTATTCTTTCTAGTTAACAAAAACATCCAAGTTCACTTTTTCTGTTCCACACAAGAAGTCCAAAAGGTATTTCCAAATGGCAATAAATTTAATAAAATTGATGTCTTTTCATTGATCAAAGCTGTTAATTTAGCCATTTCAGCAAGTTCCATATCTTCACCATCCATTTCTCCATTGTGGGTAGTGTCAAGTCATTCCGTTGTTGTGTATATAATAGTCTAATTGCAGTTGTCACATTGTTCTGTCTTTTAATTACTGGCTGAATATAAAGACAGACAAGCAAACTCTACAAAGGCTTCCATACAAAGTTTCTTTATTGGATCACAAGGCATTCTCAAGGTATAACTCACAGTTATGTCGAGATTCATCTAATGTCCAATTCTTTGCATAGCTGACTTCATAGTGTAAAATTATAGTGATCCTCATCCCATAATGATGGAGCAAAGGGTGAGACACCAGCACAGTGCAGGAGTATAGGAAACTCCCTCAACCCAACCAAGGGTCAATTCAGTGACCAATCAGGATTACAGATGTGACCACATGACATGAATTACATTTCCCATGATGCATTAACTACATTTATTTATTTGTTTGTTTGGATTTATATGCTGCCCTATCTCCCGAAGGACTCAGGGCGGCTCACAACAATAAAAACAAGCAATACAAAATTTAAAAATTATTTAAAAAATACTAAATCTCGAACCCAAACAAATATCTAAAACCCAAATGACACTACACATAAAAACCCATAAAAACCTACCCCCCTCCATCCAGGCCGGCCCGTTAGAAAAACCACGTCTTCAGGTCGTGATGGAAGGAATGAAGGTCAGGGGCCAACCGCAGCTCCAGAGGTAACTGGTTCCACAGGGTGGGCACTCCCACCAAGAAGGCCCTACCCCTGGGGTTCACCAGCCGACACTGTCTAGCCAACAGCACCCCAAGGAGGCCCTGTCTGTGGGAGCGCACAGGGCGATGCGCAATAGTTGCTGGCAGATGTTCCCACAAATACCCTGGTCCTAAGCCATGTAGGGCTTTATAGGTAATTACCAACACCTTGAATCTCACCCGGAGGGCAACCGGCAACCAATGCAGTTCACGCAGGTGGGGTGTAACATGGGAGTATCAGGATACTCCCATCACAACCCATGCGGCCGCATTCTGCACCAGTTGAAGCCTCCGAGTGGTCCGCAAGGGTAGCCCCATGTAGAGAGCATTGCAGTAGTCAACACAGGAGGTAACGAGCACATGAGTAACTGTACGCAAGGCATATCGGTCCAGGTAGGGGCGCAGCTGGTGCACCAGGCGAACCTGGGCAAATGCCCCCCTGGTCACGGCTCCCACCTGATCCTCCAAACTGAGCCATGCATCCAGGAGGACACCC
This sequence comes from Naja naja, assembly GCA_009733165.1. Lineage (NCBI taxonomy): Eukaryota > Metazoa > Chordata > Lepidosauria > Squamata > Elapidae > Naja > Naja naja. The sequence goes on along the minus strand of CM019148.1, from coordinate 26,254,626 downwards.
AAGTTACGCACCCTATCTACGGGGGGCAACACCTCTCCCCCCATGACTAATGATGGAACATCCTGGAACATCCAAGATGCCGGTACGTACAGCCACTCAGTCTTGGCTGGGTTGAGTCGAAGCCTGTTCCTTCCCATCCAGATCCACACTGCTTCCAGGCACCGGGACATCATGTTGAAGGCATCACTGATTTGGTTTGGGGTGGAGAGAAAAAGCTGGGTATCATCAGCATACTGGTGATACCTCACCCCAAAGCCACGGATGATCTCACCCAGTGGCTTCATATAGATGTTGAACAGGAGGGGAGAGAGGACCGACCCCTGGGGCACCCCACAAGAGAGGGCCTCAGGGTTGACCTCTGTCCTCCTGCCAACACCTGACTGCGAATGACCCGAGAGGTAGGAGGAGAACCACCGCAAAACAGTGCCTCCCACTCCCAACTCCCCGAGGCGACGCAGTAAGATACCATGGTCGATGGTATCAAAAGCCGCTGAGAGATCTAATAGGACCAGGACAGAGGAATAACCCCTGTCCCAAGCCCTCCAGAGATCATCCACCAATGCTGTCTCCATGCTGTACCCGGATCTGAAACCCAATTGATATGGATCTAGATAATCAGCTTCCTTCAGGAACCCCGGAAACTGCCGGGCCACCACGCTCTCAACAACCTTCGCAATAAAGCGAAGGTTGGAGACAGGATGAAAGTTGTCCAAAATGGCTGGGTCCATGGCAGGCTTCTTGAGGAGAGGCCTCACCACCGCCTTCTTCAAGGCGGCGGGGAAGGATCCCGCCCTCAGCGAAGCGCTGACCACTGCCTGGAGCCAGCCTCGTGTAACCTCTCGGGTGGCAAAAACCAGCCAGGAGGGACACAGGTCCAATAAACACGTGGTGGAACTCAGCCTCCGTATGATCCTGTCCACTTCATCTGGAGTCACAGGCTCGAACTCTTCCCAGATAATATCCGCAAGACCCGTCGTTCCTCCCTCGTCAGACTCTAGCCAGTCAGAGTCCAGGCCGGCCCGGATCTGAGCTATCCAGCAGATGCTGACTAAACTCCTCGGCCCGCCCCCGCAAAGGGTCCTCCATCGTTCCCTGTTTAAGTAGGGAACGGGTGACCCTAAACAGGGCGGCTGGGCGATTATCTGCGGATGCAATGAGAGCAGAGAAGTAAGCATACTTCGCCGCTCTCATCGCCACAAGATAAGATCTCGTAAAGGATCTTAACTGCAATCAGTCAGATTCAGACCGACTGGACCTCCAACTGCTCTCTAGGCCCCTCCTTCGGTGCTTCATTTCCCGGAGCTCCGCGGAAAACCAGGGAGCCAATCAAGATCTGCATCGGGTCAGGGGCCACAAAGGAACAACGCAGTCGAGAGCCTCTGAGGCACCCTTTGCCAGGTGTCCACCAGGGCCTCGAAGGAGCTGTGTGTAAGGGAGGCAGGAAACAACCCAAGCACCGTCTGAAACTCCTCCGGGTTCATCAAGTGCCTGGGGTGGAACCACCTGGTCCGTTCCGCATCCCAGCGACGAGGGGTGGCATGCTGGAAGATCAACTGGAGGAGGTAATGATCGGTCCATGACGGGTTGGATAGTTGGTGATCCCCCACCCAGATCATTACACCACTGTCCAGAGATAAAAACCAGGTCGAGCATGTGCCCCCCTCCATGAGTTGGACCCTGAATTATTTGGGTCAGATCCATAGCCATCATGGAAGCCATGAACTCCCGATCCATCCTTGATGCCCCACCCAGAGAAGGCAAGTTGAAATCCCCCAGAACAATAAGTCTGGGGAACTCAACCGCCACCCCCGAAAGGACGTCAAGTAGCTCGGGCAGGGCCGTTGTCACGCAGCTGGGTGAAAGGTACGCGAGCAACAGACCCAACTGACCACCAGGGCCCAACCTCGGGAGGAGAGACTCACACCTGCCTATCTGAGGGACAGTGACCTCCCTCGGACAAAGGGTCTCCCTAATAACAACTGCCCCCCGCCCTGCCCCATGAGGCATTCCCTTAAGGGAACAGCTCCCAATTCCTACTTAACTATCCCAATTCCCAATTAACTATATACTGTCTGGACAGCACACACATATAAAAATAAAGTTCTGTAACTTTTTTCCATTTTTTTCAATCAGTCTCACAAGAAACACCTCTGATATTAATATTTAAAATCTCCTGAATGAATGTATGAAACTGAATCCATTTTTCACCTTTTTATAGCATGGTAAAATGTCCCCACATTTCCTGTATAAATTCAATGTACCTTTTGGATTCTATAATTTTTTTTCCGGTGACATATATTAAGATCTTTTTATAAAAATTCTTTTCAGGGTAATAATGTAAATTTCATCCATAAAATCCATATATTCTCCCATTGTTCCATTTATATGTTGTAACAAAAAAATAGTCCATTTTATCATACTTTCACTTGTTCTTCTATTTAAAATTTCAGCGAATATGAACATTATACATTTTAGAAATAACATGTTCATTATTTGTACAGAGTTCTTACAATATTCAAAACCAAAAGTTGTTTTATTTACTTTAAACCTTTCTAGTAATTGTATGTAGGAAAACCATTAACAAGTATATCCTTCTAATGTAAAATCTTCTCTTGCATTCTTGTTCAGTAAAATCTAGCATCTCACCATAAGTTAACTACCGGTATTTATGGTTAATTTTAACACTTTAATACAATTAAACACTTTAATACAATTTGTAACATTCTTCCTCCAAAGATTAGGATAGCCCTGCTGGAAGGCTTTGAAGACCTGTGTTGGGGTGGAGTATGTCAGGGGCCTTGTTTCCTGCTTAGGTTAATACCAATGGATAATAATATCTGTTGGTTGCTATTTGTATTTAATTTGGTTTTTGTATTGTGTTTCAACTGTTTAAATTGTTTTTATGACTATTTGCTGTCCAGACTTACTGAATTGAGATGGCTGCCTAAACAAATGGAATGAGTAAATGAACGAACAAACAAACATAGAGGTTTCTGAGGAAAAAGCAAGAGAAAATTTCACATAGCAAAATGGAAGGCATTTTATACCTATCTCAATTATGATTTAAGTGTGCTCATGAGATGGTTTCCAATTGACAAAAATGACATTTTAAAAATATTTGTTCAAATACTATCATGAAAATCTTGTCACATTTACATAAAAGTTAAAATGTGTAAACGCCTGCAATTAAAGAATAAAAACTTGTAAGAATAACAAGTTCCCAATTTCTGCATTTAAAAAAAATGTGGATGACAGAGATTGAATTACTGATCAGGCTCATATATTATACAGAATTATAAATTAATTTCCATAACTACAAAATGTTAAATCACTACTGAGAAGCGTCCAACATGCTAAACTAAAACTAAATAACCTATATTATGGCTTAGCCTTAGCACAGGAATAGACTTAATATATCCAAGAACCATGATTTGGGAGTGGTTAGAAGCATTTTATTCTATCATGAGGTTGCCTTGGGAATCCTTATGGTACAACGGAAATATATGTGAAGAACCAGTTGGAATACTTCCATAAATGCTTCTTTATCTAGGAAATGTGACCATTGCTTAAATAGAGAAAAAGGCTGTTTTTCTTTTAATACCCTCATGAGGCTAGATATCAGCTTTTGACATCACCGTTGCCACGGCAACGCGTCCTAACCGCCTCCGGGAATATCCCAGAATGCACTGAGATGCGTTGGGAGGGCTTAGAAGAGCCGCAGCCGCCATCTTGGTGAATAGTGCAGTTGCGGTCGGAGTATTGTTTCCGCCACCATGGAGGGCGGTGAGTGGACGCGGGTCGGAGGAAATAACGGGAGGGGGGGCTGTCTTTCTCTTTTTCACAGCCCTCTAAACAAATAATTGTACCTTTTATATAATTGATATTAATTCAAAAGTCTCTCCCATCGTAAAAGTTCCTGTGTACAGATAAGTGAAACCAGCGTAAAAAGCATGGCGGCTTCCTTGCTCTTGATACCGAATAGCTTCTTGCTTGAGCGATCGTAAAAGTAAATTAGGCGTGTCCTTGAAGGAGGAGGAATTGGCACTAAAATACCCCCAGAAGTTGCAGGCGCTGGGAGAGAACTCTTGCCTTTGCGCCTTTCATGAGAGCAGCCATCCTCCATCAGAGACCCACCACATCTGTTGCTTCCTAGCAACTCATCATTCCTATGTATGTTGTAGTTCCAGATTTTGAAAGATCAAAACAGATATATAAAAAGTTCGCATATCATCTGTAAAGCAGTTTCTTGGCTGTTCACAGACCTTAAAGACATGGCAAGTGACTGGTACTAGTTCCTCTAGTCTAGAATTTATCCCACACATCTCACTAGTGTTTTGGAAATAAAAGTTAATACAATCCTTGGTTGTATAAACAGAGAATAGAATCAAAATCATGTGAACTATTAGTACTGCTTTATAAAGCCTTAGTAAGACCACAGCTGGAATACTGCATCCAGTTTTGGTCACCACATTACAAAAGAGATGTTGAGACTTTGGAAAAGGTGCGGAGAAGAGCAACTAATATGATTAAAGGCCTGGAGATTAAAATTTGAAGAATGGTTGCAGGATTTGGGTTTGGCTAGACTAGGGAAAAGAAGGACTAGAGGGGACATGATAGCACTATTCCAGTATTTGAGAGGCTGCCACAAAGAGGAGGGGATCTATTTTTGAAAGCACCAGAAGGTGGGACAAGAAACAATGGAGGGAAACTAATCAAGGAGAGAAGCAACATGGAATTGAGGAGAAACTTGTGAGAACAATTAACAGTGGAAGAGCTTGCCTTCAGTTGTTGGGGGTGCTAGGGCAGGGGTGTTAAACTTGCAGCGTCATGTCATCACATGACATATCGTGACCTTTTCCCTGTGCTAAACCAGGGGTGGGCGTGGCCTGCATGTGACACATCTGGCCTGTGGACCACGAATTTGACACCCTTGGTATAGGGTCTCCTGCTTGAGCAGGGGGTTGGATTAGAAGACCAAGTTTCCAGCTGTATTCTGATTGATTGCAGATTTTCTTGACTAAAGCCTGTCTTAGGATATGTTGTCTGAAGTTGAATAAGTGACTTTATACAGTAAATAGCTAAAGGAAAACAGTATTGTTCTTAGCAATTACTGAGGAGCTTCCATTATAATAATTTTCCATGCTGGTTTTGTGGTATATACCTTTCATTTGTTTTGAGTTTATTCAACAGTATAAGCAATATCTGATATGAATCATTCAGATTGACTTACATGTTGACTAGGATTTTCAAATGTTGGTATCAAGAGATATTGTGCATTTTCTGAGACTGATACAAGTTAAACCTCAAGAATCCCATTTTTTCAGTTTTTCTCTCAAGTAGTATAAAAACTACTCATCACCAGGTAATTAATGCATGCAATATATATTGTATAATTCCACACTCCTTTATCTTTATCCCAGATGATACTGGAAATAGACTTCGTTTCCAACTAGAGCTGGAATTTGTGCAATGTCTGGCAAACCCCAATTACCTCAATTGTAAGTATCTAAAATATAATATAGATCAAGATCTCTTTATTGACTTCTTCAACCAGGCATCATGAAATCTAGACAGGAAATTACAATACAAAATGTACAAAATGGAAAACAGTAAATTATGTAGAGACTAATCAGAAATATATGAATGTGTATTCTTAAATAGACCCAAATTCATAGGCAAAATATTTTAAAGCCAATGTCAAAGATCGTGGCTCATTGAACCTTGTTTGTTTGATTTGGCTAAAATCTGTATGGTAGATTACAAATGAAAAAGAATGAATCAACAAAATTAAAGGTTAATATTAGAACTGTTTAAATCAAAGCTGGACGCTTAGTGAGAATTAGCTATACTGTTTTGTAATTTTATATTGTGTGCCTTCATTGGAGATTAACAATAATCTCCTTACAGATTGCTGTGAGGTTATGCCAAGAAAATTTATTTTAAGTAAATTTATTTTTGTATCTTTTAGTTCTTGCCCAGAGAGGATACTTCAAAGACAAAGCATTTGTAAATTATTTAAAATACTTGCTTTATTGGAAGGAACCAGAGTATGCCAAATACCTAAAGTAAGAATTATCATGTTATCCCTTTTGTATTAAATATATCTGGAGTTCATATAACGCATAGCATAAAACTGTATTTTTATGAAACACTTGTTAGTCCCTCTTTTATGTAATTGAAAAATAGTATTAACATGCATGTTTGCCAGTTTTCTAGTATATTTAGTAAACAATCTGCTTCAAATTGTGACTAAAATATTTTTCAATTCCTTTCTACTTATAGAATTCCTTATTTGTTGTCAAGAGTACTAGTGACTTAGGAAAAGCATTAAAAAGTATCTTATAATATATTCTTGTATTATGAAGGTATCCCCAATGCCTGCATATGCTAGAACTGCTCCAATATGAACATTTTCGTAAGGAACTGGTCAATGCACAGTGTGCAAAATTTATTGATGAGCAACAGATACTCCACTGGCAACACTATTCCCGCAAGCGGATGCGCCTCCAGCAGGCCCTTGCAGAACAGCAGCAGCAGCAACAGCAGAACAGCACTTCTGTCAAGTGAGCCATTAGGCGCTACAAAAACTCCTTGCAAGGGCAGAAGGCAGCTGTAGATTTAATCTGCGACATTGTTATCTGAAATGTCTTACATGGTCATGGTGTTAGTAAAACATTGTGGATGTTTTAAGTTTCAGTTTGGAATTTCAGATTTGCCACAGACTAAACAAATGGTTTCTTCAAGATGTAAGAGATTCTTCTCATATCCTGATTTAAAGGTGTAGATGTATTTCCTGATACTGTATAGTAGAAGAGTATTTTGGAACATTTACTGTGAAGTAAAAGTGGCTAAACATTTTTGTTTTATGCTAATTTGTGGGTGTTAATAAATGGGGTTCTGGCTTTCTCTTAATCCATAGAAATTAGCTTTGTTATCTTAAATCCTGTGATTTGGGTGTAAAGCATCAGCAATAACTGCAAAAGGTGGAAAAACTTGTTAACTATAGTTTACAGCATCACTCTTAGCAAGGCGACTTGAGGTTTACTGGGCAGCCACCTTTCATGGAGTTTAAATAGCTGTCCTATACACTTTAGAGCAGGGGTGTCAAATTCATGTCATCATGTGACATATCGGGACTTTCCCCTTCACTAAACCGGATGTGATGCATCCAGCCTGTGGGCTGGGAGTTTGACAGCCCTGCTTTAGAGGGTTAGACTAGATGATCCTTAGATGTCCTTGTAATCTCTTCCAACTCTAGTTAAAATAGGTATGTAGCATACAGTGGAGAATTTCTTGGTTTTTAATCCTTGAATTGTAGATTGATAGGAAAATATATTTTAGATTTCCTGAACCTAACTCAAGGGAGACTGTGGTGTAATGTGCCAGTAACAGTTGGCAAATGGCAACTGTTAGACCTGATAGTGATAATTTAAAGATAGATATTTTACATCCAAACAATTGGTAGTCACTTTAGTAATTCCATTTGTTAATCTCAGTGATTTTTTTGTGTTTAAAGTCTGCTTTATTATGTCTATTAAGCAAATAGCAGTTATTTTCTTACAACCAGTTACATCAGCATTCTAGTCCTCAGAAAACCCTTTTTCTAAGTCATTTTCTTGATCATTGTAAATATATAGAACAATAATACTTTCTCATCCTTGTCCTAGTATTACCTAAGTTTGGAAATTCACTAAAATAAGAATATATAGCTTCAATGTAATGAAGTTATATAATTTTTGAAATAAATTCAATAGTCTTTGTTGCAGTGGGATGTTCATTTAAAATGTTTAAAATAGCAAATTACTCCAGAAGGCTGAATTTTCTAAAATATATTTGCCTTAGACACTTAAACTAAAGGAATCCAATCTAATCTTATGAGTAGATACCCCGTCTCCAGCAAATGGGTTCATATGAACTAGCCACAGTTTCAATTGATATACAGTCCAGTTTTACAGTGATTTTATTTAAATTTATGGGCTTATAGATTAGCGTTTATTCACTCGCAGTTTGACATAATGATTTAATCTAAAAGCACTTCCTCTTCTGATAATAGCTTCAGTTGCTTAGTCCTCTGTAAACAGCATTCGCACAAGGTTAGATTTAAAGCAATCTTCTTCCACCAGCTTCTGAGGCTGAAACAAAAGTTAGGATATGTTACTGTTTTTCCAAGTATGATAGGAGATCCAAGTCCTTTGTAGAAATATTTCCTTCTATATACTGTTGTTATATTGCTAAGTAACTTAATAGTTACATGGCTTATTTTTGGATACATTTTCCCAACTGTAGTCTTTCTAGTTTTTCTAGTATTCACAAAATCCCTTTTTGGCTATCAGCTGTACTTTTGGAAGACACAAAACTATATCTGCTAAATTACTCAATTACCAGAGATGAGAAATAGTTTATCCATTAAGATACCAGTGGCCTGACTTTGTTCAGAAAATAACTCTTTGGACGCTTGTGGGATTTATAGAGGATTAGATCAATTTTTTGCAAATATAATTTCTTTATAGGTTTGCCATTTTTAGTTGGGAGTAGTAAAGACAGGATTTAAGAATAGAGAAGAAATTTGGCAATTCTGCTACGTACTACAGAATTTTGACCACATTGACTCTTTCCAAATTAATTAGAAAATGTATATACTTACAGTTCCATATTTGAGAAGTGTAGGCACACCAGTTAACTTAAGATTCTTTTTGAATTCATTATTGGGATTTTTCCAGCTGTGGAGAAAATAAAATGGTTTTATACCTTACAATATACTTGAATATTGAAAGAAAATCATCTTTGTTAATATTTTGTGTTGAAAAACTCACAAAAAATGGAAGTTGCCCTATTTGACAGACTACTAAGAAAGGCAAACTTTTGGCAAAAGTAAATTACCCTTAATGTGATGTGATCCAGACAGATGAGTACAATGCACTCAGTTATCTTTTCAAACATTGCTGTGTTTCAGAAAAAACAACTTTTAGGTGGGGAAAGCAAGATTTTGCAAATACAGAAGACAACTGCTATGTGTGGAAATCATATGAAAATAAACTGCAGTCAATTGTTGTACATTTGCAATCTTTTAGATTCAAACAATTAAAGTATAACAGTTGGTTCAGAGTGCAGCTGTATAAAAAGCTATGGGTATGTATCAGCACCATACTTCCAGATGCTGATCATCAGCTACAAAGCTCTACATGGCATAGGGCCTGGTTATTTTAGGGAGTGCCTTTCTCCAACTGTTCCTGTAAAATTCAAATGCAACAGAATAGGCATGCTCAGATCCCATATTTTAAGTAATGCTATCTTATAGGACCCAGTAGGTGTGTCTTCTTGGTTGGAGTACCTGCTGTTTACAATGGGTTTTTAAATACTCATTCCATTTCTAATTTTTGTGTGCTGTCCAAGTGAGTGGAAAGACCTAGAAATTTATATAATACTTGGCAGATACAACCTATTTTATTGTAAACTACCTAGAATCATGTAAAAGTGAGATGGGCAGCTATGTAAATAATCAAATTTCAGAGTTCAAAATGGTAAAGTTCAGCTGATAAGAGCAGATCTGGCAGAAAGCAAAGTATAAGCAGGAAATGATTGCAGAGGATCTGATCTGAGTAGTCATCTATCTCAGAATTGCACTTAAACTAAAGCCAGTATTTCTGCAACTTAGAAGTTCCTTTTTAAGTTTTTTGTTGATTGAGGACATTCTGCACATGGAGATTTTTAAATATCTTTACTACACTGATCCTCATACAACCTGACAACAGACTAAATGTTACTATCACTTTTATGAACCATATATGCAATACTTATTTGGTTGGCTGAACCAAAGTAACTACCACCTTTCTCAAAATGTCTTACTTACTAGTCTCTGGGTCCTACTTGGCAGTAAATGAATATAGATCCATCTGGCAGGTTTGGGAGTTCAGCTCGTACAATGGGTTCAGCTAGGATTTAAAAAAAGGTTTCCAATTAGACCTTACAGAAGAAACACTAGTAATAAATAGGTTTTATACTGCAACTTTCATCCCCATGCCCTCCTCTCCAACTTGTAGTACCCTCTCCCAGTTTCACTAGAACCTCCATTGAACTGGAGCATCCAACACTGGAAGTTTTTAAGAGATTGGACAACCACTTGTTTGGAATGGTATAGTTTCCTGCCTGAGCAGGGGATTGGACTAGAACACCTCCAAGGTTCCTTCCAACTCTTAAATCTTGTTCTGTGGTTTCCCATTCATGCTAGTTCATATAACAGAGTGATGCCTGTATATGTGCGTGGACTAATAGACTTCGCATTTTAAATGCCTCAAAAGATACCAGACAACTTCTCAAGTAACCTTTTAAGGCGGTTCACAAACAACCTTTTACAGAAGAAATTAGAAATTAAACCTAAGGAAGACCTTGTTGGTCAAAGCCCTTCACAGCTTACATTTACAGTACCAGATTGCAGGGTAAAGGCGGTGGAGAAAGCCTTACGTATAAATGATAGAGACGGCTTACCCTTAACACAATCCGGGCACCAACTAGTACCGCTGGCTGGATCCTTGTCACCGCTAAAATATACAAATACTTGGCCTTGCTGTTGCTGTTCGCGGGCGACCCGAACGAACTCCTCGTATCCGTGCACAGAGATTTCTTCCCAACCCATGGTGGAATCACGTGCTTCTGCGGAAGGGCGGAACTGTGGAAAGACGAAAAGGGAAAAGCGAAGGCCACGCCCCCCAGAGGATGGTGGCCTCCTGGGCCAAAAACTGTCAAAAGAGTTTTCAGGATTGGATTGAGGACGTTGCGAATTTTCCCGGCAGCGAATTGGCCATTATCGCCACCCGTTGTCCTCGAACTGCTTCAAGGCGTCCTTGAAAGCGCCGGTTGCTAAGGAAGCAAGAAGAAGGCGGGATCGGCTCAGCCTGTAGCGGACCCCAGCTATGGCTCTGTAGGCTTCTTCCGGGAATTCGTCAGGTTGGTCCCGTGTTTTTTTTTTCTTGGAGAGAGAAGGAAGGGAATCTCATCTTGATTTTTGCACTTATTTAGTCTAAGTACAGCAGCAGCAAGGCCAAAGGTCCAGCTCCTTGCAGCGGCTAACAGAACAAAAATGTATTGGCTGTGAGTGTTGCTCAGAGATAGATTGCATTGAGGGGTCCTTAGTGTTGCCTGAGCTTGATTGTCCCAAAGGTGCTTTTTTTCAAGAGGCAACTTGACTTTCTGGGTTTTCTTTGAAGAGGCTTCTCTTCTCATCCAAGAAGCTTCTTTAGCTCTGGGTGAGAGGTGAAACGTCTTCAAAGAAAAACCAGAAATTTAATTTACAGACCCCATTCATGCGTGAAAGAAAAGAAGGGTTTTTTTAACCATGTGATTGCAACTCTATTATTGTGGAGTAATGTACGCTTGCTCCATATATGGTGGCAGGGACATTCAGCTTTTCCCACTTTGGAGGGGGAAGAATTGTCTCCAAGCTTCTACAGAAAGGATTGGAAAAACAGAAATAGCATATCAAATTTCCTTTTGCAGATTTTTCAACATAAGCCCTCATGCTCGTTGGCAATTTGGGACTTATAGTTCCATGCATCCAGACAGTACAGAAATAGATAAGGCCTTTAGGTCTCTTGGTCACTAATTGAAAAAAGCACCTTTGGGACAACCTTGACCAGGATGCTTGAGAGTCTCCATAGACTCTGAGCTTGATTGTTTTCTTGCAGATGTTTCATTACCCAAATTAAACATCTGCAAGGAAACAACCAAGCTCAGAGAGCACCAAGAACCCCTCATTTCAACTCTGATCTTAGACTACGGATAGATTACACTATACGGGGAGGATCTGATTAGCCTTCCCCAATCCTGCTTATGACATTTGGGCAGTCAAAGCAGAACAAAACTGGAACCAAAGCTGAATCATGTCTTTGTTGCCTTTCAATCTCTCAGTGATTGTCAAAGCTTGATATAACTGTAAATCTTCCATATCAATCATGTGATATTTTGTGAATTTTTTTCTGGAAAGGAATTTTCTACATATGTGTGATTAATGATTTTATAGATTGTTAAGGATTTTAAAAATGTAATCAGCATTTTTATAAGTAATTGTAGCCGATGATTAGGTATTTATAGTTTAATCCATTCTACTTCTGGTTACAACTTTTTTTGTTGCAAAAGATTCCTGGCTGTGTGTCTACTATGTTTTCAAAGTCTTTGTAAAGAAGAAGCAAACTATAACTTGTCAGTCCCTTTGCTTAGTTTACATCAATGATAGAATGATGGCAAATTAGCCTTAATATAAGGAAGCTTTATTTCTGATTTTCATCTCTCTATGTGTTTCTTCCAGATGATTAATATTGGAAGCAAGCAGCATTTTGGTGCTGCTTTTTGAGAGACAGATGTCTATATAGGTTCACCTAAGAGTTTGTTTAACAAATTTGTATGGCTGCTCCTCTCACACAAAGTGATTCTGGATGGCATGCAGTAAAACCAGTAATTAAAACATTCTACAAAACCAATTGAAAAAAAATAAACATAGATAAAACAAAATGATTTCATAACTTTTAAGAAAGATAACCTTAATACTTTTATTCTAAACATTGTAAGTGCTGATGAGTGAAAGCATGCTCAGAAAATTAAAATTCTTATGCCTAATTAAGTGTCTTTTAGCTAAGAAAACAATGTGTTTATGCTAATGGTAGTTTAATATTTGGTGACTTTCAGTAACTTCATAAACAGGAGCTTGAGCTTCTGAAAATTATGATGGAGCTGCGAAAAGCAACTACAACCACTATTCCTTTGGCATCCCACCCACAAATGGCCAAAAGTGATACCAAGTCCCCACAGACACAGGTATTGTGCCAGATCAGCATCTTCTGTGGATTTTATGTGATGAAATGCTAACATGTAATAAGCTTGCCAATAAGTATTCTAGCATTGCCAACCTGTCATTTTTTTAAACAAACAAATGATGTGAGGGTGCTGATTCTCAGAAACATATTGCATGGGATTTATGTTTTTAATACTAATTATCATAAACACAGTAAGTAAAATCCTGTCTGGATTTGTTTTATGTTTTCTGCCTTTAAATAAGTTGCATACAACCTCTTGCATTTTCCATGTATGAATTGAGGTATAAGACCTATTTAGATTGTTGGAGAAATATGAGAGGAATTATGGAAATGTATGGCCCACACATGTCTTCTTCCTTCCTTTGGCAGAGCAATTATTATTACTACTCTAAAGTTAGTATGAGGTATATGTTGGGCTATATAATGGCTCCCTTTGTGGAGAAGCTAACAAATAATGACATTAGTATAAGGTGGATTAATTTTTAATTAGCTATTTTATTTTTAGTCAACTGGCTTGGGAAATAATTTAAGATCCTTGTCAGCTGCTTATTCTATACTTGTGCATAGAAACCTGTATACAAGCATATATATTGGTCTCCATTACCTCCTTTAATCCACACCACAAACTTTGTGGAGCCACTTTAACTGCTAGGGAATGATGGGTTCAGTTGTCCAATGGGGTTTTTGTGTGTGTGGTTAAACAGAGATTTGCACTGGGGTGATTTTAATGCAATACTCATCTTGTACTACATTGCCTGTTTTAAATGTTTGGACCAGCTGCAGTTCAGCCGGAATGCTCCCGCATTGCCTGAAAACCTGTCAGTCCACTACACCAATCCCTGTCCAATTGTCATAGAAAAGTTGAAACAGCCAGCAACTCAACAGAATCAAGGTGCTGGTGATGGAGCTGATCTGAGGAGCTCTGTTGAATTCTCAGTTGTATCTGAAGAGAAACTCAACCTGGCTGTTCAGCTGGCCAGAAGGGATGTGAAAAGAAAGCACCTGCAAGAGCAAGTGAAGCAACATGTCGTCAAGATGAATAAGTGTCCTATGGGATTTCATTGGGGAAAGGAATCAGAGAATGTTGCAGTGTTGAGAGCATCTAAGTCCCACCTGAAATATGAACACCAGTTTAGTAACCCTTCTAAGATGGAGAGGAACAGCACTGGAGCAAAAGTCCTCCTTTGTGATCCAAGTCATGTCAAGTCGGAACCCGCTTTGTCTGATTCTCCACCAACACGTGATCCAGGACCTGGGCCCAAAAAGGAAGAAGACAAATGTGCCATAGAAATCAGAAGGCTACAAAAAGAGCTTCAGACTTACATTCAGAAAATTGAATTGCTAGCAACAAAAGGTAAGGGGGAAAGCTGACTTAAATGAAGATGTAATATAAGAAAGTAGAAGTGATACAGGCCCCTCTTTTGGCCTAACAAGCTGGTTACCTGCATATAAGACTGTAATTGATAATGCAGAGGGATCTTCATTGACTTTGTCTGTTTCCCTCTGAATGGAGGCTTTGAATTCAGTGCAACCAGTATTCTTGTAGCAAGTCCTGAGAATTGGGTAAAAGATTAGCCTTACAGGGAAAGAAAATTGCGACAAGCAAACTGACAACTAACAACGATTAACTGTTGTTCCTAACTTTCAGAACTTCGTTGTGTTACGTTCTGACATCTAAATGAGGCTTATAAAAAAGACTTGAGCAAGCATGAGGCTCTGTGCCTACTATCCCGCCCCATTTATCCTGCTAGCCATCTCCCAGTTCAATATAAAGAAATGTTCGTAATAGTAGTACTTGACCAGGGACTATTTTTTGCCAATGTTGCTAACCAGAGCATGTGCCAGATTCTCCCACAGACTGATTAGAGTCTTAAAATTGTAGCCCATGTGTTACATATGATTCCCTTATTCATTTTCTGAAGTCTGCAATGATATGCTGCAGCACTGATCTTGGAAAAAAAAGCATCAACACAGTAACAAATGTATGTGGCCAGACTGAAACTGCTCTATTTTGCAATAATACAGTATGTCTTTTTAATTTAATAACTACATGCTTGCTAGCATACTATGATGCTTTTAGTTTCTTCATTTTTGTATCAATGTAAGAAAAGTCTTCAGTGTTGTACCTTTGGACTAATGATCTCATGTGACATAATTTCAGTTTAAGCCCACTGGTTTTGAGGCTAGTTATAAGCCGATTATTTGAACTGCAAGAATTAAAAAGGAATTTTTTAATTCAAGAATTAAAAAGAATTAAAACTCTTGGAAATCAGTTTTAAAAGTTTACACTTAAGACAGTAAAATGAAGAGCTGTCTGAATATTGCTGACTTCTCTTGTGTAGTCTGGATCTAAGCTGCTGTTATGGGATATAGGGCATCTAATACAGTTTTTGGAACCCTTTATGATAGCTTTTGAGTGACACAGACTTTTTTCTTTCTCTCTTCTCAATTGTAATTGTGTTATGTATTTCATGTTTTGTACATCAAATTGTTTGCTCTTAACTGAGCATTATCAACTGTTTTGCTAAACTTTTTTTTCCCCAGAGAGAAGTGAAATATGTCTGGATCCTGAGGAAGAACGCCGAGTCCATATTCGGAGGCAGGAACAAGCTGTGCGCTCTGCCCGAATGCTCTATGTTCTCCAGCAACAGGTCTGAACAATCTTTGGAAACTTTGGGAAGATTTATTTATTTATTTTTATTAATTCGACTTATATGCCGCCCCCTCTCCCAAGGGACTCGCGGGGCGGCTCACACTAAAATACAATACAACAATAAATTACTTAAAACTATATTAAACAGGTTATAAGCCAAATAAGCAATTTAAAACCCCCATATTAAAACAAAACCCCAAGAGTCAACATAGCCCAGATTGTAAAAACAGCCAGGTTTTTAACTCGTGGCGGAAGGTGCGGAGATCGGGAGCCAACCGGAGCTCCAGTGGAAGAAGATTCCATAAAGCGGGGGCCGCCGCAGAATAGGCCCTCCCCCGGGTTCCCGCCAAGCGACATTGGGTCGCAGATGGGACCCTGAGGAGACCCCGCCTGTGGGCCCGTACAGGGCGGTTGGTACTTGATGCTGGGATATTCCAGACTCAAGCTGAGGAATCAAAACAAGGCAGTCTGAACCAGATAGCTTGGTTCCAAATGCAGACTTTATTATGCAGACAGAGAGTTTTCCAAACTGCATTCTGTTGTTAATTTATTTGTCGCATTATCAAACAGGTAAAACAAATCCAAGAAGATCTGGAGAAGCTGAGCCCCCTTAAAATTAAACATACGAAGAAGGTGAGATGAAATTGCTTTACAAGTTTGGGGGAAACCTAAGTAATGAGGGAAAAGCTCGGTTGGAGCCTTTGGGGCAGTTTTTTTCAACCTTGGCTGGGGAATTCTGGGAGTTGAGGTTCACACATCAAAGTTGCTGAAGTTGGAGCTCCCTGAAAGGTCATTTTGGAGAGTAGTTGGAAGCATGAGGGTAGACGATGACTTTTCAAACTTTGTGTTCAGTGTGCTTTTCACTGAGCTGTGCAATCTTTCAGTCAGACCTGATGTTTGTTTCTACTTTGCGTATCATGATAGCAATCCGATTTTTGCGATATTCCACTACAGCCATTCTTCTGATACAGACTAGAAATGCCTTCTCCAATCTTGGTGTCTTGGGTTGTGTGGGCTTCAACCTTCAGAATTTCCCCCCATACCCATTCTGACTGGGGAGTTTGTGGAAATGGATTCCACGTATCCGTCCAAGCTGCCAAGGAATCAGTGTTTGAAGATTGGGTGGAATTGCTCTGGGTTTCTTGACAAGAGACTACTTGATACAAGTCAGAATTCTTTTTCCTTTGTGATGCAGTCACGAGCTATGGCCAAGCTGGCAGCAGCTCACAGAGGTGCCATCCGAGCTCTGCAGATGTTTGTCACTCATTTTGCTGACCAGTCAGAGCAGCAGTCTGCCTCTGCACACTGTAAAGAGCTTGGCAATCTAATCAGGCAGCTCTCTTTCTGTTCTGCTCGCCTCGAGATGGACTCATCCATTCCTGATATCATCATAGATCTGCTGCTACAAATTGAGGTCAGGAGAGAGTGAATTTTTTCTTTGCTTGGCATTGAAGGCATTTATTTATTTATTTATTAAATTTATATCCCGCCTCTCTTCCCCCATCGGGGAACTCGAGGCGGCGTACAACAAGATAAAAAACAGTAGCCTATACAATATAAAATCAAAACTCATTCATATGATCCAAACATACAAGAGGGAAGAACAAAGGTCTCAATTCCATGCCCTCTGACAAAGCCAGGTCTTAACAGCTTTGCGGTAAGCAAGTAGATTGGGGATGGTTCTAATCTCCGCAGGGAGCGTATTCCAAAGGGATGGTGCTGCCACAGAGAAGGCTCTCGCCCGCGGCCCCGCCAGCCGACATTGTCTGGCCGACGGTATCCGGAGCAAGCCCTCCCTGTGGGATCTAACCAGGCACTGGGAGGCATACGGTAGCAGTAGGCAGTCTCGAAGGTATCCCGCTCCTAAGCCATGAAGGGCTTTAAAAGTTGTCACTAGCACCTTGAATTGCACCCGGAAGACCACCGGCAGCCAATGCAGCTCGCGGAGGATAGATGTTATATGAGCGCACCTAGGTGTGCCCATAATCACTTGCGCGGCCGCATTTTGCACCAGCTGAAGTCTCCGAGTGCTCTTCAAGGGCAGCCCCATGTAGAGCCCCATGTAGAGCGCATGTTTGGGCATTTGGTCTCTAAGGAATGAGCCATTGCTCTTGAGTTTCACATTGAATTGAGAATATGTTAAAGTTATCTGTATGCTACTAAAGAACTTAGTAAATTTTAACTGGGTGAAATGGTGCATCACGGGCAACCAGTTTTGAACCAAGGAACCCAAATGGGCTAACTTGCAGAATGTGTCTAAAATCTGTGTCTAAAATCTGGGACATGACTCCTGTGGAATTGAAATTTGGCAAATTTTATAAAACATATTATGATAAAAATTATAACAAAACAGCTTATGACATAAAATGTCAGAAAACATTTCCTGTGCTGATATTTGTGCTATATAGTTCATTGAGGGCCATTTTCAAGGCAAATACATCTTTCTAGGACATTAGAAGTTCTGTCATTTTGGAAGGCATTGAGGAATCTGGTGAAGATATATCTCTAAAAGGATGACTCAACAGATCATAGGTTGTCTTGCTGTTTAAAAATGTATTGTGCCCATGGGATGAGAAATATAATTACATTATCTTAAAATTATCCCTAAATCTTGTAGCAGACAGTGAGTATGTTAGCTAGATAGCATTTTTCTTCTAATTTATTCAGAGGTGGGTTTGCTTTTTGTCAGTTAAGAAGGCTGAACATCCACCTGAACTTTGCATGCTGTGGGTTGGATTGTGGATGCTCAGGGTAAGATTTTTGTGTGTTTAACTTGATACAAATTGCTATGGCAGGATTTGGACTCTGTGTTGTCCAAAAAGGAGTCCCCCAAGAAAGGGCAGGAATGGCTCTCTACCTCTCAAGTTGATGCACCAAAAAGCACCAACAGATTGCCAAAAAAACAAAAGAAATCTAGTGCGTTGGGCCGAAAAAAGTCTTCAGTGGCTCGGAAACTTCTTCCTGGTGAGTCTTCTGGGTGTTGAGTTGGAAGAACTGATTAATAATTCTTACATTGTGTTTGATTTTCCCCAGAAAAATTGTAGACCCAGATGAGTTGGGGATTTCTGGAGGAACTCACTGTAACTTAACTTCTGGTCCAATTGGATGGTCAGAATTGAGAAGGTTCAGAATTGAATACTTTGGAAGATGATGCTGAGGGGAAACATGGTTGTTTGGATGTTTATTATGTGAAGAGACTCCTGCTTCCTCTTAAAATTACTCCCTCTGCTTCCTATCCCTAGATCTTACTGTAATTAAGTCAAACTCAGTCTGTTTGCCTGTTTTTAGTATGCCACTCCTGTCCCCTATTTTAGATAGTAAGTACCCTATGATATGCAACTATTCTTACCTCTCTTTTTTTTGTAAAGTGTCATGGTCATATAACCAATCAATACGATATGTGTAACATTGCCGTAACAAATTACTTTAGATGAACATCCAGAATCTGCAGTCCCATTACCACACAAGGGAATCAGTCACTGCAGCACAAGAGCCCAGGAAGACATACTCCCCGTTGAGCGAGGGGCAGTTGCACAGTGCAAGGGTGAAACCATAAGGAGATCAGGACCTTTGAAAGCAGGCTCTGGTTTAGAACTGAAAGCAGGAAATCTGAAGAAGAGAGGAGGCTTATTTTCCCTCAAACCTCAGGTACGGTTATATAATCATCAGCTTCTACTCCTCTTCCTTGTCTCTAAGCTTAATTTTAGGTGCTGCGAGACACACTTTCTCCCCTGATGTAATGTCTTTTCCTCCAAAATTACAGTGATTGAAATGAAGACTTTAATAGATGTTGTTGTGTAGGGAAAACTGCTAAAATGTGTCTGGAAGCACATATTATGTTAACATTTTTGTTTCTCTAAAGGGTAGCTGTCGACCTCCCAAAACAAAAACAGTGCAACCTGTAGCCAAACAAGCCCGCTTTCTAGACCCCACCGTTGCATTCCGGCTTAAGGAGACCAAACCACCCATCCGAGATAATAGGGCCCCATGGGTGCCTCCCAGTGTCAAGTCTCCCCTCCACTCTGCTCTGCGGTAGGTTAACACCCTTGCAAGGGCAGTTGTTAGGGCATAAACATCTACAGTGGATTATGACGGTTATGATGGTTCATTTATGGCAGATGGCATAATAGTTTCTTCCAAGTATAGCTTCTGGGATTTTATCTGGAGATTGAAACATTCAGAGTTGCTGTGTATTAAGATGGATCAGATGTTTGTTCATTTTGTTCAGCATGATCTTCATTCTGCAGAATTTCAGATGTTTGAAGTGATAATATGGAATGAATCTAGAACTTTCTGAATGTAAATTTAGTCACGGCCCTGTAGTCACCACTCTTGAGATCCTTTTGGGTTTGTATGCTACAGCAATTGTCAGCCTCTTGTGAGGAGGCCCTCATGTTCTTTGGAGACTCATTCCTGTCCCTCTTTTGGAACGCTTGAAGAAATGTGTCATTCACCAGATGATTTTTACACCAATGTCCATAATTCATTTATGAGGTGTTGGAAATTTATAATTGGTGCCAGTGGGACGGCAAAAGTGATGATAAGCTTGTCTTGCTATTTTTCCCACTTAAATTCAACATCCTTGCAGGCACCTGGAGAAAAATCCTGAAAATCCTGAGCCATCTCTGGAGATAGAGACAAAGGAAAAAGAAATACCTGAGAAGGAAGTACCCAGGTAGGCCTGAAAGGGAAGGTGGAAGGTTGTGGATTTTAAAATAGTTACATTTTGGAAATATTTCTCTTTCCTCCCTCTCTCTCCCTCTCTCTCTCTCTCCTCCTTTTCTCCCTGTGCCTTCAAATATATTTTTCATGCCTGGTCAAATCCTTGCAATTTTCTTGGCAAGGAGTTTTGGAAGTCATTTGCCTTTTCCTCCTTCTGGGGCTGAGAGAGAATGACTGGCCCAAGGTCATCCAGCTGGCTTAGTGCCTAACATAGGAATAGAACACACAGACTCTTGGTTTCTGACCTGAGGCCTTAACCACTATATCTAACTGGCTCTTTCTCATAGATACATATTTTTTCTTTGTTCCCAACAAATATCATTTGTCATTCTAAATTTGGACTGAAATGTGGAAGAACGTTTACTTTGGAAATAGATCTGAATTGGGCTTGGTTTCCTAGACCAGTGTAGAATATAGCAAGTAAAGGAAAACTAGCTATGAGAAAAATGTGCCAATACCTTGGATTTTACATCCTGACAAAAAAGAAGCAGTTGGGATGATTTACCAAAATTATGAGAGAAAAGGAAAAACTCTGGTTTGCTTCCATCATTGCTTGTTATTTATTAGTTGAACCTAAGAAGGCAGAGTAGAAGTACCTATATAGGGCAGTCTCAACTGCCATGTTTTCATAAAAAGCTGTGTGTATACATTTATAATGTGTTGCTTTTCTTTGAAAACTATATGTAAAAATAACTAAGTCCTTACACCTGCTTGCCACTTGACCTTGACTTATGAGATGTGGAGAGTAGAGCAGGATTTCGCAAGAATATTGCAACAGAAAAATCTCACCATCTTTCATTACTAAGATTTCGGATCTAAATAATCACCTGACATCATTATTTCATCTCTTTTATTTTATTTATTTATTAATTCGACTTATATGCCGCTCCCTCTCCGAAGACTCGGGGCGGCTTACAATTAAAATACAACAGTAAATAAATTAAATTAATTAAAAAGATATTAAACATTTAAGCCGAATTAATGTTTAAAACCCCAATTAGATGACCCCAACCCAGGAGAGTCAGCACAACCCAGATTGTAGGAAGAGCCAAGTTTTCAAATCATGGCGGAAGGAGCGAAGATTGGGAGCCAAACGGAGCTCAAGCGGAAGAAGATTCCACAAAGTGGGAGCCGCCACAGAATAGGCCCTCTCCCGGGTCGCCGCCAAGCGACATTGTGTCGCAGACGGCACCCCGAGGAGACCCTGCCTGTGCGCCCACACAGGGCGGTTGGCATTAGATGCTGGGAGAAGCCTTTCCCGTAAATAACCTGGACCCATGCCCTGTTGGACTTTAAATGTTAATACTTTTGACAATGTTCTATATTATAGTCTTCAGTACTAACTTGGACAGGAGCGTCTGTGATGACCAAGGGATCGGTTAGCTTTTCACTTTTGGAAAAGGCTTCCAGTTTCTGTGCTTTTGAGCTGTGGGAAGAAACTACCGTGTTTCCCCGAAAATAAGACCTACCCCGAAAGTAAGACCTAGCACTATTTTCTAAACCTGCCCTAATATAAGACCTACCCCGAAAATAAGACCTAGTGTAAATCTCCAGTTCCAGGAAGACTTTTCAGGGAGCAACCGTGCACCCACAAAACACCCCCCCTACACACTCACACCCATTATTTGGCACCATAAATATATAAGACCTACCCCGAAAATAAGACCTAGTGTGTTTTTGGGAGCCAAAAAAATATAAGACAGTGTCTTATTTTCGGGGAAACACGGTAGGAGCTCCAGTTCCCTGGGTCTGTTTCTCCCTTTTTGCGTGTACCCTTTTGCATTTGGTGAGGAAAGAATTAAAACCTGGTATATATTTTGCTGTTTCAGTCTTATCTCTCAGGAATGCAAATGGGAAAGATTTTAGGCCCTTCTATATTATTATTAAAAGCCTGCATCCTGAAAGACATAGGCTTCAGAGTGCCCAGTCTGGAGAGATGCTGAATTATGCTGTCCTATTATTGTTTATGTGTGTTCTGTTAGTCACATTTTTAAAAGATGTCATGAGGCGTCAGATTGTCATTGTGCTGTATTGTTTGAAAAATTTCAGGGATAATGGTGCTTCCCCAACAGAGGAGGCAGAGGAATCTGATCCTGAGGGTCTGGAGTTTCTTTTGAAAAAAGCGCAGGTAGAGTATCACATTCTCCCTCTTTTCCTTTTAATTTTCTGGACATATTTCCTTGTTGATGAAATGAAGAAATAACTTCCTCCTTTCTTTCTAGAACTTTTTATTGAAGAGCACCCCAAGGCTGGATATTTTACATAAGTTGAGTCTGACTCAACTCTTGCTTCCAAAGTCTTACCTCTTGTTATCAGCCAGGACCGCAAGTAAAATTGTTTCCTCGGCTAAATAGCAATAGCACTTAGACATATATACTGCTTTACAGCCCTAAGTGGTTTACAGAGTCAGCATATTTCCCCCAACAATTTGGGTCCTCATTTTACCCACCTCGGAATGATGGAAGGCTGAGTCAACCTTGAGCTGGTGAGATTTAAACTGTCGAAATTGCAGCCAGCCAGCCAGCAGCCAGCAGAAGTAGCCTGCAGTACTACACTCCCTAATCACTGTGCTACCATTGCTAAACGCAAGAAGGAAGGCTTGAAAAGCAACAACTGGGTCATGCTTATTAGAATTCATTCATTTATTAATTAGACTTATATCCTGCTTTTCACATAGGAGCTCAAGGCAGCACACACAGTCCTTCCGTTACAGGGCAATGACAGCACTCCGATAAGGAAGTCTGAAAATTTTGCCTTTCTTTATGAGGTACTTAATGTGTTTATTTCCCTCTCTATCTTTTAAAAAATACCTGTAAATTTACAGATGCTGTGGGGATATGGTTGCCAATCCCTGCATTATATGATTGGGCAGACCTGGGAGAAAAATGGCTAAAAAAATGGTACAGAAAAGTTCAGTTGTCCAAAGTAGATGTTGAATGTGGTTATGGGTGAAACGAAAGCTCCACTTTTGTAAACAAATGTGGTTCTCATGTTTAATTCTTTTTCTCCATTGCATTGGATGCCATTGAAATACATCACAAAATCTCTGCAAAACCACCTCTCCCCACCTCAGTTGTTGAGCTCACTCGATCGTTAAACAGTTTCACATTGGGCATCCAGGGTGTGATAATTTATGCAAAAAGTGTCAGACTTTACAAAGTAATTAGAAAAAGCGCCAGACTTTTCTTCCTGCTTTCTTTTAAAATAGGTTATGTATTTAACCATCCCTATTCCCTAAAGTGATTTAGCTTTGCAACATTGCTCCAAGACATCATCTTGACAAAAATAAAAGATCTTTAAAGGGTTCTAAAGCCAAATAAATTTCACCATAGAGACAATTCCACATACTCATTTTTAGTTTTTTTTTCACTTTTAGTATTCTGTAAGGCAAAAAAACAAAATACGGGACAATAACCCAGAACAATATATTTCAATGTTAAATCATAATTTTCACATAACACTAAATTAATTAAATTTAAGAGTTAGCATAAGTTATATAATTATCCTTTTTTGTTGCAGCATATTGTGGAAATAGTTGTGGGGAGACCAAGCTGATTCCCTCTGCTGGTTTTCCACAAACCTTTACATTTTTTCAGAGCCTTCCCTTGATTTGAGTTGTTTTTACCAATTTTCTTTTCTTTCAATTCTTCCAGTTGTGTTTTTCTTTTTGTATGGAGTTGTTTTATATTACATTTTTCTATGTGCTTTGCCAAGAGTCCAATAAAAATATGATTCATACTTCTGCAAAATCATTTGAGCTTTATCAGCAACTTTTTCTGAAGAGCAACTGACCATACTTTAGCGTGTCAGTTATCCAATAATAAATTATTTGTGAATCATTATTAATGTTATAAGTAGGAGTAAGGGAGCTGCTGAGAAACTATAAATGCTCTTAAACCAAGTTTATTTTGTTGGCCCTTCTAGCAGAAAGTCTTAATTCAGACTGAAGTGATGTCGGCCATCTTGACTAACTGATATATCTTTGTTTCATTAGAAGTTAAATCTCTCCTTGGAAAGAAAGATTGGTTAGGGGGGATCTTTGTGGTATAACTATTCAGCACTGGACACCGGGAAAGTGCAATGTACCTCTAATACTGTAGAGTGTTATAATTCATGGAACATGATTTGTGGCATGGCTGCTCTCATTCTCCCAGTGGTTATTTTGTGTATGGGCAGATAGTTTTAGAGAACACAATAAGCTATTCTCTCTCTTCCCCCCCCCTCGTTAGGATGCAACAAGCTTACCAGGTATTTGTTTGGAGGATTGCCATCTGGAACCATGCAAGAAGGTGGAACATGAGGCCCTTTCTGCACTCAGCATGTCTGACCTGGAGACAATGATGAAGAGGATGGAGGAAATAGAGGTACATTCATCTGTTGACTGCTTGTGCATCAGTTTATTGAACTCTCAGGAGTCAAGCACTTCAAGCACTGAGTTCAAGGAATATCTTGAGAATCTGCTGTATTTTGCTGCTATAGGCGCTGCATTTTATCATCCTACAAGGGGAAAAACAACTTATTTGTTGTGTGCCATCTGGCATTTTTGCACATGAGAAAAACGGGGAGAAATAGTACAGGTTCTGCTCTATCCTTTCTTCCATCTTCTCCCAGTCTGACATTATTCAGATGTATTGGGATTGTAATTCTCAGAATTCCTTCTCAACCAGCATAGGGTGCCAATTGGGGAAGGCTGCCTTGTGCCAAAATTTGTGCCTTACAAATTTAGGGCTTACTCTGCTGTCCTTTACTGAAGATTCCTTGAGATTTCTGATGGTTTTACTTGGAGATCCCCAAATCGTTAGAACTGTAGAGACATTCATTCTGGTCAATACTCCCATTTCTCTTGCCTTCATTCATGATCAAAATTTGATCCCCAGATTGGACTCTTTGGGATTATATGATTTTATGTTTCTTTTGTAATTTTGTTTTTGTCTCTTTGTAAGCTGCCCAGAGCCCTGCTAGTTTGTGGCAGCACATTAATGCTGTATATTTATTGTAACCTGTTCAAAAAGTATTGTATAAAAGTACCAGAGAGAGAAAAGATAATTTCTCCCATTCTGACTTCTCCGTTAATTCAAGTTTCTCACTACATGAAAGTAGAGCAGTTTGCTTTACTAGGAGTCTTTTAAACTGTCAGTTTCCCAGTCTTTCCCAAACCCAGTCAAACTAACTAAAATATTTGATTAATACTGGGTTTATCTTTGTATATTGAAGCACTACCAAGAAACTGTGCGCAGACGATACAATCAGATTGCTTACGCTGATGTTGATTTTTGGGTCCAGGAGAGCAAAGGTGAGCTTCTGGTTTGGTTTTGGATTTTTAAGAAATAACAGCTGAGCAGTGAATGGTTCTCTTTCATTCCCTGGTTGTGAGTATATATTTTTACATTTTTAATATGTGTATATTGTAGAGATGAAGGAAACAGACATGGTTGATACTATAACGTAGTCTTTTGGATAAACACATGGTCAGCAAATAAATATTCCATAGATTCTTCTTGGCTTATGTTTCTATAAAAATATGTTAATTGAATGGGGAAGATGGAATTTGAAATACAGTGGGAGCTTGTCTACTCTGCTATTGGTGAGGTAATTATTTTTCTTACAATTCCTTCTCCTAGAGGAAGAGTCTGTAGTGAGAGACCAACAACCTGCAGTTGTTCACCCCATCCAGATAACAAAATTAGATAATCACAAAGAGCCACAAGTAGCCATAGTATTGGAAAAACCCTTGGATGCCAGGTGAGAAAGATTTAACAGCTTACTGTGCTTAAACAGCATCATCTTCATTTATGATAAAAGTGGATTTGCCCCCTTGGCTAGAATGTATGGAGTGTTTAGGAATAATCAAATTATGTTATCACAGGGCAGCAATAATAACTTCAGGAAAATGAAAGCAAGGGAGGGCTTAAAGATTCTGGGAATTAGGTAGATAGGAAAATTAGTGCTAAATAGACCAAGACAGTTCCATCTAGCCCACCATTTTGTTTCACATGATTCTTCAGAGAAGTTTATGAGCAGAGCAAAATTAAATCTTTCAACGTGAATAAAAATCAGAAGGTGGGCTGAAGTGAAAGAGAAGCAGTTTTTCTTTCTTTGACTTTCACCTTCTCACTGAAACTTGCTTGGCTTTATCGTTTTCTTTAATTGTTTGGGAGACTGAGCTGAGGTCTAAAATCAGTGGTTGAAGTTACACAAGAGATGGGTTAGAAAGGAACAAGGATTAGGGGAAGTGAGCACTTAAATAAACTTGGGGTGACAATAGATGGTTTGTTTTAAGCTTAAGTGAGCCTAAGAAGAATAAGCCAAGCTTGCTAAGGAGGCAGAGGACTATAGAAACAGCTGTACTGTGGTGAGATCCTATTGATTTTAAACTCTGAATTTGTTTTGGGGGTTCTAAATCCTCTACATAGCAGACTCAGGGGAAAAAACGGAGGAGAAGACAGTTGCCATCATGCCCAGACTGTTTGCTTCTCGTAGGTGTTAGTCATAACAGGATCATCTCAGTTAAATAGAGGCTTTTGTCCTGATCCAAATTTAGGGCTTATTTTTTCCTAATTCTGGTTGTATTTTGTGCTTTCAGTGCTATTGATGAAGATCTGTCAGAGCCCCAAAATGGGACTCTGCAGTCTTTTACACATCACATCCCCCCACAGAAAGAGTCTGGCACTTTCCTCTCAGTACCGAAACATGTTCTCCAAAACCTCTGTGATTATGATGCTCGATACCGGCAGCACCTGAAGGGTATTTTCCTTGAAGAGGTGGGGCAGTTTAACCCTTGGAACATTGCAGAGAGGTATGGGGTGCTTTCTTTCTTTGTATCTTCTGGAGGGATTTGTTTCTTTATTTCAAAAACCCACATTTCACTGTCAAAAACAGAGTTCCCTTGGCTGGGGAATTCTGTGGGTTGGAGTGCATACATCTTAAAGCTGCTAAGGCTGAAAAACACCAAGTTAGAGGTTGAAGAGAATTGTGTTGTGATTCTTTTAGAGTCACTAGGTGGCAGTCCATCTCCTTCTGTTTTTTGTTTTTTTCTGCCTTTGTTTTTCTCTGGCTCCTTTCACAATTTTCCAGTGGGGCAAGAAATAATTGCTTTGTCTAGTTAGAATATCATTTAATTTTTCAGAATAATTGCCTTCTTCTTGGATATCTTGCCACCTTCCTTCACATTTCTGTTGTCGAGTAGCTGCTCTCACAGTTTCTACTTCCTTCCCCAAATTGCCACAGCTAATGTTTTTGTTCTTGTTTTCTTCAAGCCCAGTGGGACACAGGCTCTTTCTCATACCTGATTCACATATGTGTGGAATCCCTTAATAGCAGTGTGGTGCACCAAGGGAGGGTTGAGGGAACAGTTCCCCCAGGTACAGGCAATAAGGATGCTACTGAAGACATGAGGTTAACAATGGGGATCAAATGGGGTTGCTGCTGCCTATGCCCTGATCAGCTATTTGACAGTTGGCTGTGCATCAGTAACAGAGGACAAAATTTGCGTCTTCAAGTCAGTTTTGACTCTTGGTAACTGCCCCTTGCAGTGTTCTTAGCAGCATTTTTCAGAAGTGACCTGCCAGTTCCTTCTTGCT
The DNA here is from genome assembly GCA_009733165.1 of Naja naja. Classification (NCBI taxonomy): domain Eukaryota; kingdom Metazoa; phylum Chordata; class Lepidosauria; order Squamata; family Elapidae; genus Naja; species Naja naja. Next base: position 26,226,865 of record CM019148.1, on the reverse strand, counting down.
AGTTGTAGAGAATGGTTTTGAGGGACAAGAGGAAAAGGACTGCTATCAAGACTATGATCAGAAAAAAAAACCTTGAGTCCAGAATGGAACTGAACAAATTAAGGCACCACAGTCTTTTTTTTTGTTGTTGTTTCAAATTTTCTATTTTATTTTACAATATATCCATATCAATGCATGAACAGTGTGGCACCTGGGTGTCATACATTTTAGTACAAATAAAAATAGTGATATTAATATTTGTTCTATTCCTCAAGTTTATGTAGTTCTAGTGTTAATATACATATTTGTATTAAATTATACTTTCATTATTTAATTATTCAGTGTTTCAATACGTTATTCCAATGCCAATCACAATATTGTTTAAACATACATAATAATACATCATTCAATTTTAATCTTCCCTCTTATTATTACTTTTGTCTTATTGTATAAAAATGTCTATTCTAATATTCCCCCTCTCTTTTATTTCTATCCCTATTCTAACTTTTAATCATGCCACCATTATATTTAAAAACAAATCCTTTCTATCCGTCATCTCTTCTCTGCTTTAAAGCTTTAATTGTTCCATTTTTAACTTGCCTCCCATATTCCTCTCTTGGATCTTTATCCTATCTGCATCTACCTCCTGACTATTCATTTTAAACATTTCTGCCCTTTTCCATTGTCTAGCTTTCAAAATATTTACCCATGCACCTATCTCCCTTTCAAAAAATTTTCCTGCATCTCTGGTTCCCTTTTTAAATCTCTTAAAATGTTTTCCCCTTGGTTTATTTCATCAGTCATTGTTGTTTTTGTTATTGTCTCCTTCTTGTCTTGTTTTGTTTGCTGGTTAATCTGTTTTGCTTTTTCTCCTGCCCTTTCAATTGGCTCCTCCTTTTCCTGAGCATCTTGGTCACTCATTTTCCTTTATATAATATTTCCCAGTTTTTCGTCTATGCCATTCTTCATCTCCTTGTGGTTTCAGAATGTCCTTGAAGCTTTGAAACATCGACGTCATTTCTTCCCAAGTTCCACTCATTTCCTCCTGATGGAGCATCTCATCTTATTTTAATAAGTCCTGCTCTTGTCCAGTGATCCAAAAATCATATATTCAAGCCTAAAGTCACTCCCCCCAAAAATTCAATGTTCACAATTTTTTATATTCCATAGTTAATCAATCTGTTCCTTTAGATAATCCCAGAAGCTTTTCAGAACCTCCTTAAATCCCCTTTATGTGTTCAATCTTGTATTATAGCATTCAGGGGTCTCTTTAATGAAGATACCTGCCTTATTCTCATATTTAAATCTCCAGTAGTCATATATCCTTGTCAGAATTTTCTAAGATTTAAGAATGAGTTATACTTTCCTTTCATCAGCAGATGGCATAGTTTAGATTTCAATGTTAACCAGTTTTAGTCAAATAATAAGTCAAAATATAGGAACAAAGTTAGTTTTTCAGGTAAATAGTTCCAGTATTTTTAAAATGCCTTTCCAAAACAATGCCTGCTCAATTTAAAAGTCTAATTTTCTGTTTTTTTGAAAGGGTTTTTTTTGCTTTCCCCCCCTTGATTCTTTTCTTTCAGTTCTGAAGTTTTTCTAAAAGTGCTTTGTCTCTTGTTTAACAAATAGTTGTGAGCCTCTTTTCCTGGATTTTTTTCCTTTTGGGGTTAGGTTTTAAATAGAAAAGAATCCTCTCACCCAGTTTCAGACACTGTTCACTAACTGCTCCAGCACCAGTCTTAGGTGTTCCTCGGCTGCCCCAGCTTCATGGCAGCCATGTTTAGGCTGCCTCTTCTCATCGTGGCTGAGAGGGAAAGAAAACCTTGGGTACAGCAGTAGAGTTGCGACTCTCCACGGTTTCACAGGGCACCCCTCTTTGTTTCACCGCCCCTATAGGGTGGCTTTGGCTCCTTTTGGAGCCCACCAACGGGGAGAATTTTGCACGGGAGCATCCGCTTGTGTCCGATCTCACTGTGATGTCAGCCGGAAGTCCCTAGGGCACCACAGTCTTGAAACCAGGAGACTATGAGTTCTAGTCCTGCCTTAGTCATGAAAGTTGGTTAGGGTAACTTTGGGCCAGCCATTCTCTACCAACTCACCTCATGTCATAGGGTGGTTGTTGTGGGGAAAATAGGAGGATGAAGGAATATTAAGTTACATTCACCTCCTTGAGTTATTTATAAAAATAATAAAGATGGAATTAATTTTTTTAAAGCCCAGTGATATGAGGAAACATCTCATGCAATACTCTTTGTAGTTCTCAGAGATAAAGAAAGGGAGGGATGGAGAGCATTCATGCTTGAAAGATGTTGTTATGGTATCTTTATAATAACAGTAATATTGGCCTGCATCAGAGGTGGTATTCAGCAGATTCTGACAAGTTCTGGAGAACTGGTAGCAGAAATTTTGAGTAGTTCGGAGAACTGGCAAATACCACCTCTGACTGGAGATTTTACAGTATCCTTCCCCTGCCATGCCTACCAAGCCATGCCCACAGAACCATTAGTAAAATAATTTGAATCCTACCACTGGCATGACTTCGCTTTCCTAGTCTGGTTTATGTTGGAGGATTGAAACCAGGACCGAAAGAAGTGACGGGAGAGGGAGGCCTATAGACTGCTGCTCTGGATCAGGTTGTAGGATGTTGTAGAAGCTTTGGAACTCAGATCTTGGCTGTTGAGCTACTTCCATTTATTTCCTTTCAGCCTGGCAGAGGAGCTGACGGAGGAAGTGTTGACAGATGTAGCAGCTGAGCTCCATGGCTTCTGTGAGGACTATGCAGAAGCTGTCTTCACTTCAGAGTTTTTACAGGTGGCTGAGTAGGTGGCCTTTTGAAGAACACCAATAAACCAGGCCCTTCAGTGAATACTATTCAGCCGAAAGATTGAACCTGACAAAGACCAGTTCTCAGGAATGAAATTTGACAATTCATGTATTACTTTCTATGTTCCTTCTCAGGAAGGCTGGTAATGGTGGAATAAATAAATAATGTTCGGAGAATTCTGATCCTTGAAAGCTTGAAAAAAAACCCTCACTGTTCCTTTAAAGCAATTTTATGCATTCCAAAGCACCTTTTCCCAATCATTTTCAAAGCATGCACAGCCTTATTGTCCATTTCATGATTCATTTGGGCTGAGTATTTGACAAATTATTTCCATCCAAAGTTCTATGTCTTATAGAAAGGGTCACTAGTTTCTTGGCTGAGTTCTTACAGTGGCAGCCATCTTACAAGGATGCTCATTACTCAAGGGCTGAATCCAGTTAGTTCAGGCAGTGACAGAAAACGCCAGCTTTGTATCGTGGAGAGCTCACTCTTACAGATACTACAAGTTCAGGTCCTGGATTCTCTACTGGTGATGTTGATAACATAGTACCTCATTTTACAGTATTTCAGGTAATGAAAAAAAAGTAGGTGCCCAATATTTGAAAAAGTCACTGACCCTGAGATTCTACTCCAGTTTTTGTGAAAATGAATAACTTCTAAAATGTCGAAAAATCCGTGAAAACTCTGCTTTTACTCTGTCAGTGGCTAATGACAACCCTGAGGTTGGTGAAAGATTTCCAATGGTGTCCATATTACCGGGTTGGATTTTGGATGTCATCTTTTCCTCTTCTATTCAGTTTGATTTCAGTCAGTCTTGTTTAACATTTCTTGGGGGGTTGTGGATCAAATGGAAATAATTATTTGATCCTGATGTCTCTTCCTAACCCTATCATTTCTGATTAGTCTACTGTATTTCATTGTATAGAAGGAAGAGTTATGCATGTACAGCACCGGTTTTAATCTGAATTGTCCCACTGAAAAACCACTTGAGACTGAGACAGTGGGGAGTTTCCTTAAACCAGCTTCTTTTGAAAATAAAAATTAAATATTTATTTTACTGCTGCTGTTTGACTAGCCATACTTATTTTGTATACAGTCCAAAGGGTTTTGTACGATAAATCAGTGCAATTCATACTTGATTACTTTTGTTTTTCTACATAAAAATTATTAAACCAGCTTAATGTACATAAATGTTTTGTGTAAAGATTTTTTTTCTAACTGCATTGTTTTGTAATTTGTGTTTATAAAAATGAATTCTTAAAAGAGGACGGCAGAAAGGCTTCAGTCACTGTGTTGCACAAATTATTAACCTGTTGGTTTTGAATTGTCTCAACCGTGACCAAAGTGATATTTTTTTGGGTGGGGGGGCGGGGGACTGCTTGGGTTTGCTTTTTCCTTGTATTGCTAATGCCTTGCTGGAAGGTCACGAAACATCAGCCACTTGTGGCTGCTGTAGATACAAAGCCTGGGGCATCCTCGGCTTTTTGGCAGTGCTCAAGCGGCTGCAAATTAAGGGGACCTTTTTCTTTCCTTTGAAAGAGTGAAATGGACAGTGGGCTCTATTTTTAAAAAGGTGTGTGTGTGTGTATCAAAGAAGGAATTTCTTGGGGCATTTCCTACCCCCAATAGATGGCAAAAGAAGGGAATATTTTCCCCTCAAGGGATCAACTGAATTTGAATTAGAATTGACTATCCCAGGGGTGTCAAACTTGCAGCCCGCAAGCTGGATGTGTCATGCGCTGGCCCTGCCCCACCCCGGTTTAGCGAGGGGGGGAGTTGTGATATGTCACATGGCAATGTGTCATCACGAGTTTGACACCCCTGGACTATCTGTATTCATGAATCTTAAAATAATTGGTATAATAAAGGCTGTATAATTAATTAGTGAAAGCAGTAGACAAAACTTGGGGCATTATTAGTAACATTACATTTATACCCCACATTTTATTTATAAAGCTGCCTACCTATGGTGTGCATGAGTTTATTAAATTTATACTCCACCTTTCTACATATACCTATAAGCACTCAAAGCAGTTTAAAATATAGCAAAATATAAATTACAAACCATAAGGAAAATCAATACCATCAAATTTAAAGGTAGTAACCTTAAAAACAATCCATAGCAAAAAAAAATGTATTTTTGACATTTTATAAACATTTGACAGACTGGGGACCAGATATACTTCCTTGGAGACTGTTGTAGTCAATCATAGAAAAAGCCCCTCTCCTCTGTACCCAATAGCTGGGTTTCTGGCATTAGGGGCATCTTTCAAAGGGCCTCTTCTAATCCAACATTCATAGTAGGAGAAGAAAGTCCATCAAGTGATTAGGTCTTAAGCAATTTACGAGTTTAAAGATCAATTACAGCAATTGTGCCCAGTAGGTCACTGGCAACCTACACAGAGCTTTCAAAACAAGCCTTAAGTGATCTTATAGTTAGCAATCTGGCTTATTGCTTTATTTTTAATCAACAGCATCTTCACATTGTCTGGATTTAATTTAATTTCATTTTATTTTCTCTCATCCAGTCTCTCTCCAAACTCTTAATGGAGATTAGGCAATCAGGGTCTTGATTATTTCCTTGAGTTGGATGGTATAGAGTTGCAGTGGTAGATATCATCACCAAAGCAGTTTCACTGTGTATCTCAAATGGAACGCCAACCCAAATTGGTTCCAGATAATTCTTTTCATAAAAATGCATCTCATCTAGTAGACCACAATATCTTGATCAATTGTTCCAAGAAAAGAATATTTGACATTGGCTTTAATTACTGGCTTATAATTACAACATTTTCTATGATAAAAAGGAAGAATTTTAAAATCCTGACATTGGTGGAAATACAGCCCACATTCCAGGTGGCTGTAATTAGCTTGGTTAATCATGTGTCAACCTATCATAGTCAGTCTTTGTTGGAATCCTTATAGGCTGTGATTTCCCCACCTTGCATACATATATCATTCACACCTGCATTATGCAGCTTGTAATGTACATTTAATAATTGCTCATGTTTAAGTTACCCACAGAAATAAAAATCAAATTTATGATCTTAATTCTCCTACTTAATTGCTCTCACCAAAAAACTGATTAAAACAAGAGATTATAAGCCAATGTTTCTCTGCTTTGGCCACTTTGAGAAGTGTAGACTTCAATTCCCAGAATTTCCCAGCCAATAATCCACACATCTTAAAGCAGCTAAGGTTGAGAAACATTGCTGTAAGCGAATTTAGCCATCAGTTCAAGGTAATAGACTGCATTGTCAGTAGCACTGTTCCACAGCTGTTGAAATGAACATTGATGGGGAGATGCTATGGAGTGTAGAGATAGCTGATTATGAATAGATGATGATCTAAAATGAACTGAATTAACTACTTTCTTTTTCTCCTTGTATTGTACTAAGGTGGAACAATGTGTTCATCTCTGGACAGCCTTTTACAATTACTCCAATTGCAGTATTATTAGAATTTAATCCCCTTTTTAGAAAGGAAATGTGCTTTCTGGTCAAAAACAAAATCTTCATCCATCAGAAAGGGGAATTTAGCTATTGATCTTTGGGTCTTAGTTCTCATGTCTACCCAGCTGTTCTAGGTCCACCTTTGATACAGTAAGGTTAGTCTGCAATGAAATATCTTCCTGTTCATTCTGGGATTATTTTGTTTGTTAGTCATGTTTGCAAATGAATCTATCATTCTTGATACTTTATTTTAAAGCTGTTCTTTAGCCATGCACTAAACGTGTTTTACACAGGTGTCATTTTACTCAAACAAGGCTGTTGATAGATTATGTCAAGCTCTAGATATCCCTCCATGTTTTATTTCATAATAATTCAGGTACTATTTCAACAATATCTTTTTATTCATTTTAGCATCATCACAGTTTGCTTTGAACACCTAAGGCCAATTATGTGATGGGGTAGGATGGAAGCTGAACTATCTCACAATACATTTCAGGTATCATATTGTATACTACAGACAAATCAAACTCCTCTGAGCCATTGAGCCTGACTTGGGGAGCATAAGAATGCAACCCTTTGTAGGGATTTCTGACCAAGATTATTGCATCAGGATTTGGAGTTTCTCTGAAACACCTCTAGAATATAATAATAATAATTTATTAGACTTGTATGCCGCCCTCTCTCCCTGAGGACTCAGGGCAGCTCACAGTATAAAAACGCAATACAATAAATTATTAAAAGTAATTAAATAGCACAAGCCCAATAATGAAACTAATAAAATAAGTTAAAAATTACATTAACCCCTCCCCCTTATTTCAGTCCAGGCCGGCCTGCTGAAACAGCCAAGTCATCAGGTCGCAGCGGAAGGAGCAGAGATCGGGGGCCAAACGAAGACCCAAGGGGAGCTGGTTCCACAGGGTGGGTGCTCCCACAGAGAAGGCCCTACCCCTGGGCACCACCAGCCGACAATGTCTGGCCGACGGTACCCCAAGGAGGCCCTGCCTGTGGGAGCATACAGGGTGATCGGAATGTGATGCCGGCAGAAGACGTTCCCACAAGTACCCTGGACCCAAGCCATGTAGGAGTTTGTATGTCATCACTAGTACCTTGAATCTAGTACCTTGAATATGCACTGAAGCAGAAAGATAAACAAAGTTTGTATCTTCATATTGCACCTTTGGGCTGTAATAATTGGGGTTTCCAGCAGTAGATTCAATAAGGGCACTTCTACTGACTGCTATTATTTTACATTTCCTTCTCTTTTAGCAACAGTTGTAAAGTTGTGCATTCTGCTGGAGAAAGGCTATTCAGGGAGAAATAAAGAGGGCCGGTATATTGGAAAAGCTAATTTAGTAAAAGCAGGAGTGATTCAGCCTACACAATTTTCTCCTGTAGCTGCCACATTTCTGCTTTTTGGCAGATAGCTTAGACAGGAAGCAAAAACAAATCAATGAACTATCTAGATTGTGACTAAAAAGGTAAAGATAAACCATGGCTAAAAGTAGCTGCAGCTCCTAGCCCAAGAACAAACTTTGGCTTCTAATGGTAATTTGGATCTCCACACCAGACCTGTATGTACAATACAAACAACAAACCATAATTTAGGTTTGCCTAGGAATCTAGCCATGGTTGGTGCAGTTAAGTGGGTAGGTTCAGCTATTATGGCTAAGCCATAATCTGCCTTGTTGAGTACGGCAGTGTGATGTGTGAATAAAGGGAGGTTTACTCAACAAGTAAGTTAGAATAGTTAAGAATGTTTTAGCACCATGTCTGAATCCAGTCACTAAACATCAATTAGCAATAAGGTTTGCAGGTTTTTTCTTCACTTCCATGAGGGATGAAACCTAATTTATAAATAATATGCCCGAAATCTAAGCTTCCATGCTCAAAGACACTTTACTTTTTCATGTAAATAAATGGGTGGTCAATACTGGTAGTCCTTGAGTTACGACAACACTTGAGCCCCAAATTTATGTTGCTAAGTGAAACATTTGTTATAGAATAGAATTCTTTATTGGCCAAGTGTGGTTGGACACACAAGGAATTTTTCTTGGTGCAAATGCTCTCAATGTACATAAAAGACACATTCATCAAGAGTCAAGAATCATAAGGTACAACACTTAATAATAGTCATAGGGTACAATAAACAATCAAATCATACCAGAAAACAGTCAATATAGATCGTAAGGATACAGCAAAGTATCGTAGGGAGGCTGAAAAGGTCGTGTGAAAAATGGTCATGTCACTTTTTCAGTGCTGTTGTAGCTTTGAACGGTCACTAAGTGGACTGTTGTAACTCAAGGACTACCTGTACTTGTGGCCTTCCTGGATATAAGATTAGTTATCTGGGTCAATGTCACTGACCCAGATAAATCAGGAAAATTGTTCTTTATTTGATAGATTATAGTCACGTTTCAGCAATTGTTTTTACATATTCACCTCATGAGTATCTAACAAATGATGGCAAGGAGTAACTTACAGTTTCAATGAACAGTTGTGTTCCTTTTTGTGAGTGGTGAAAAAAGTAGAAATGGAGCTGATGTCCAAGAGAAGCAACCATCCTTGATAAGGGTGGGAATCCACTACTCTGCATTGCTTGAACCACTGGCAGGAATCTACCAATTGGGGTAGCTTTCTTTCATGTGTTCATACCAAGACTTTGAAAGCTTTGAAAAAATAATTGAAGATCAGCTTGGTATTTCAGGGGAAAAAACAGCAACTTCAGTCTGCAGAGATACCGCTTCCAATGATGAATGGAACAGTACAGGAAGCTCTGGAAGGGATATCAGAAGGCTTCAGCCCAAGCAGCCAGAAGGTTTACACACTACACAAAGCTGTAATGCATGTTGACTTAATGTGCCATATGAGCTTAACTGTTCTGAATTGTAATGTCTGATTTATGGCGTAGCACGGTAGGTGATTCTTCAGTTGTGCTATTTTTCAGTAAACCATCTCTACACAATTTATTTAGCAATCTGGATTAGATTTGGGTTGTTCAATCCTGACAACCTGAATTCTGGGAGTGGGAAGCCACACTCTTAAAGTCATCAAGGTTGAGAAATATGGATAAGACTAACAGACGGGTTCACACCTCTCATTAAACTAGAATTTGTTTTAATTGTGACATACTGACTAAGCTAAAATGTATGTTAGAGTTCAGTTAGTGCAAGGGTCTTTAAAATTGGCAAGTTTGAAACTTGTGGACTTCAACTCCCAGAATTTCTGACCTAACATGACTGGAGGAGGAATTCTGGAAGTTGAAGTCTTAAAGCTGTCAAGTTTGAAGACCCCTGAGCTGAGGGATTCTGGCTTGCCTTGGTGTACTTATCAGGGTAGTAGAGAAGGAAAATGGAGATTCTAACCAACATCAATCAACAGACACTATTACTAGAAATAAGAGGAAACACAATTTTCCTTTTCAAAGAAACAAACTACAAAAGAGTACAAAGAGCTTCATTACTCACTGGATACAAATTCTAAACTACCATTCCCACCTGCCAGGAAATAGTGTGTCTAACATTTCCTGGATTACAATAATACAATTTTTAGCCATGTTTGTCCTTGTCTCTGTAGGGGCCTGATAAAGACAAGGTTCATACATTCTGCTAAGCCACCGCCAACCAATCTATGTTATGTCTTAGCACAGCATGTAAACCTAGCCTTCAGCGAACTGACCTCTATGTGAAATGTTCTTCAGCAAAAGACAGATGGAAGGAGGCAGACAGACAAGTAGACATCTGTTTTTGTCTTCCTAGCCCATTTTGCAGTTGAACATTCCTGCAGGTCTTGTATTAGCCAAAAAAGTTAATACAATCCTTAGTGGTATAAACAGAGGCATAGAATCAAAATCACATGAAGTATTACTACTGCTTTACAAATCCTTAGTTAGGAAGACCACACCTTGAATACTGCACCTGGTTTTGGTCACCATGTTACAAAAAAGATATTGAGAAAAAATGCAAAAGGAGCAGTTAAGATGGTTAAAGGCCTGGAGACTAAAACATATGAAGGATGGTTGCAGGATTTAGGTATGGCTAGTCTAGAGAGAAAAAAGGGGCTTCATGGGACATGATAGCAGTATTCCAGAGACTGTCACAAAAAGGGGGGGTCAACTTATTTTCCACAGCACCAGAGGGCAGGACAAGAAGCAATGTATGGAAACTAATCAAGGAGAGAAGCCACCTGGAACTAAGTAGAAACTTCCTAAGTGAGAACCAGAGGTGGTATTCAGCAGGTTCTGACCAGTTCTAGAGGACCAGTAGCAGAAATTTTTCTACTGTTAAATATTTTTTATTTTTTAAAAACAAAAATACAAATCTCTATTCACATTAACAGTGTTCGTGTCGTTATTAATACATACCTCTCCTTTTATACATAAACATCAGCTCTTATTTCTATCCTCCACCCATTTGTACCACCTATCCCAAACCGCATAATAGTCCGAATCATCTTTGCCTCTTAATTCCATTGTGAGCTTATCCAGTTCCGCACAATCCATTATTTTTGTGTCAAGTCTTCTTCAGATGGTATCTTTTCCTTCTTCCATCCCTGTGCGAAGACTATTCTTGCCGCAGTTATGATATGTATAATAATGTATCGGATGACCTTGCTCAATTTTCCCTTAATTATTCCTAATAAGAATATTTCCAGTTTGAGTTCTAATTTGTGCTCTGTAATTTCTAATAACCATCTTTGTACCCTCATCCAATATTTTTTAACCTCTGGACACTGCCACCACATATGGAAGAACGTTCCTTCTTTGTGTTTACACTTCCAACATTCTGCTTTTGTGTTTGGATACACTTTGGCCAATCTTGCTGGGGCTAGGTGCCACCTACAAAACATTTTATATTGATTTTCTTTAAATGCTGTTGACAATGTCAATTTACAGTTGTCAATCCACATTTTTTCCCAATCCTCTAAATTTATATTATGCCCTACATTTTTTGCCCAGGCAACCATTGATCCCTTTACTATTTCCTCTTCTAATTCTACTTCCAACAAATAGTTATATATTCTTGTTATAAATTTTATCTCCTTGCCTATCAGAATTCGGTCCAGTTGTTGTAAGTCCTTTTTTATCCCTTGTTCTTCTAAGTCCTTCCTAAATTTTGTCTGAATTTGTAAGAATGACCACCAATCTATAATTATGTCTTGTTCTTTTAATTTATCAATCGTTTTTAACTTCCCCTGATTATCTAATAGTTCTTCATATCTGACCATTTTCCTTGTATCTCTCATATTTGGATGTAATATCGCTTCCATTGGTGAGACCCATTTTGGTATCTTCGTATAGTGTTTTCTTTTAATCTTTTCCCAAGTTTGCAGTATCAAATGTCTATGGAAGTATGAATGTGTCTTGGTTTTTTTGTCCCATAAGAAGGCATGCCACCCTGCTTGGAGGTCGTGGCCCTCAATTGCCAAAATTCTTTTGTTTTCAAATTTATCCATTCCGTCACCCATAATAGTACTGCTGCTTGGTAATACAGTTCCCATTTTGGGAGTCCAAGTCCGCCTCTACTTCTACTATCTTGTAGCGTTTTTAGACTTATTCGTGCTTTTTTATCCAGCAATATGAATTTCATAACTATCTTGTTTAGCTCCTGAAAAAATCTTCTATCTAATTTTATAGGAATTGTCTGAAAATAGTATAGTAATTTCGGTAAGATATTCATTTTTATCACTGCTATCTGCCCTAATATAGACAGTTGTAATTTCCCCCAGTTTGTCAGGTCCTTCTTTATCTGTTCTGGTAGCGGAAAGTTTGTGTAGTTTGCAGAACCGGCCAATACCACCTCTGACTGGAGATTTTACAGTATCCTTCCCTCGCCATGCCCACCAAGCCACTCCCACAGAACTGGTAGTAAAAAAATTTGAATCCCACCACTGGTGAGAACAATTAATCAATGGAACAATTTGTCTTCAGAAGTTGTGGGTGCTTCATTACTGGAGGTTTTTAAGTACAGGCTGACAGCCACTTGGCTGAAATGGTGTAGGGCCATGACGGCAAACCTATGGCACGCATACCAGAGGTGGCATGCAGAGCCCTCTCTGTGGGCACGTGAGCCGTCGCCCAGCTCAGCTCCGACGTGCATGCCTCCTGCCAGCCAGCTGGTCTTCGGGTCTCTGTAGCGCATGCGTGGGGGTAAGGCACATGTGGGGGATGCACGTGCATGCATGGGGGACATGCATGCATGCGTGGGGGTGGGGCAAATGCATGGGGGAGCGTGTGCGTGCATGGGACAAGGCGCATGCATCGGGGACATGCGTGCATTGCATTTTGGGGGTTTGCGCATTCACACGCATGTGTGCATGCGCTTTGGGCACTCAGTGCCGAAAAGGTTAGCCATCACTGGTATAGGGTCTCCTGCTTGTGCAGGGGATTGGACTAAAAGATGGCCAAGGTCCCTTCCAGCACTGGGCTGATTTGACTTAGGTGCTGCTGTTAAGGTGGGCATCATGAGAAAGGGCTTCTGTTCAGAAACCAGGTATGGCTTTGTTCTTTGGTACCAAGTTTCATGCTGTTACCTATCGGGAACTGTAATTCCAAAGAAGCAACATTTCACATGAAGTGTTTGTGGCCTAAAATCATAAGGAAGATAGAGAAACTTGGTTTGGACTGCAAGGCATTCTGAAGCATGCTACTTGAGACACCCCATTTTTAATGCATGCTCTGGCCTTACTGGGAATGTAAGGAGAAAAAAACTGTAAATCCCCAACTCTGTAGCCCAGTGGTTACCAAGTGGGCCAGGGACCACTGGTGGTCTGTGAGAAAATTTTGGTGGTCCGCAGAGAAATGTCACCCCCAAAGCAATTAATCCAGGCTGCACTGGAACACAAGGCTGCACCGCCCACATAGCCCATGGGAACATAAGGCTTGCATTGCTTGCATTGCAAACAACATAAGGTAGTGAGGGGAGGGGAGGAAAGGGCAGCGGGGGGGAACTTGCCCCACTCGCCCCATGCGCCTTGCCTGGCCACAGGGCGGCTTCTTTCTGCTTTCTTCTTCTGCTTTTGGCTCCACGCGAGGAAAGCAGCAAAAGACTTTGTTTCTCTACCCCAAACTCTGCCAGGAGAGAAAGACAGACTCTGCTGCTTCTGCTGCTTTCCTTGCATGAAGCCAAAAGTCTCTCTCTCTCTCTCTCCCTTCCCCTGAGAACGGAGCTGGAGATAGTATCCTGCAATCCCAAATAAAGAATGATTGATCTGTAGGAAAACAGGGTGGGGAATTTTCCTGCAGACTTTTTTGGGGATTTTCCCAGGGTCTCTGGTCCACGGAATTTAAAATTATGAGTTTGGTGGTTCCTGAAGTCCAAAAGGTTGGCGACCCCTGCTGTAGCCTGTCCAGAAGGATGTCATGATTGATAGTATTGAAAATGGCTGAGAGATTAAACAGCACAAGGCTGGACTGACTGCACCCATCCTAGGGCTGCCAAAGGTCATTGACAAGCATGACCAATGGTCTCCTTGGGCTGAAACCTGACTGAAATGGGTCCAGAATCTGCTTCCTGCTAAATTCTCTGTAACTTCTGTCTGCTTATTTTCCCAACAACTATGGAGGCTATTTCTGCAAACAAACACTTTTCTCATGAAAGCCCTTCACATCATTTCAAATATGCCCCTTGCCCCAAAAGGCTGCCTACCCTAAAATCAAATCAACCAGGATTTATCAACATGTGCCTCTGCCTATCAAAAGTCCAAGGAAATCTTTAATTAACATTCCATTCAGGGAGAAGAGATGTCCTTTCTGAGCATCCATTAAGATGAAATTATATCATCCATGTTGATTTACAACATTATTTGTGTAGTGATGTCAAAATGCAAATTAAATAAATTGCATAATGCATTGATTCGCATCATACGTAAATGACACAGTTTGCATCACTGCCTAATGGCATTACACATATGTAAATTGACTCAACCGATGTAATTTCTGTCATTTGCATAATTATGCCATTACAGAGAGAGCTGTAAATAAAGTCAATTAACAAAGGTTTTTGTATTTTTTTAAATTGTGTCATCTGAGCTACATTGGATGCAGTGAATATGTTTGTTATTCAGGAGAGATGTCTGAATAAAATTTTTGTCCATTGCATCGCATCTGAATTCTAAATGAGGATCTACTAATTCCAGGTTTCGCTATCATTTGAGGGGCATTTAGCAACTCACTGTTTCTGGATCTTGCTTTCAGCTATTTTATATTCTGACCCATTTTGATATATCACTGTAACTGGAGTACGGGATAGATTCAGCCTGAAGATTACAATAAACAGTCTGCAAATATACAAAGGATGGTCACACAGAAAATGGGGAATCTTCAGTGGCACAACAGAGGTTAGGATTACATTCATTATAATGATTATAAGTGAAATTATAAAGAAGTGAAATTATAAAGAAGCTTGTGCCTATACTGTCAGGATAAACTTTCTAACATTAGGAACTCTTTCAACATGAGTCAGAATGAATCAAAATGTCTCAGTGGGTGGTGATATCCTTTCCTTGTAAGAAATGTTCATGTATCCTTTTATTTTAGGGAAAAGACTGTCTTATCAACATGGTAGATCCTATGTGGAGCAAGGAATGGTAGTGATGATCGCACTTCCAGAGAACATTTTCAGGCCTTAGGATTCAACCCCAGCTTTTCCAAGGCTATCTTGCATCCACCCATCTGGGCTGGGTTCTAAAATTTGTACAGGTAGTCCTCAACATACAACCTCAACTGAGCCCAGAATTTATGTTGCTAAGTGAGAAATTTGTTACTGAGTTTTGCCCCATTGTACCTTTTTCTTGCCTATTTATTAAGTGAATCACTGCAGTTGATAAGTTAGTAACCTGGTTGGTAAGTGAATCTGGCTTCCCCATTGACGTTGCTTATCTGAGGGTCGCAAAAAGGGATCACATGTCTCTGGGACAAAGCAACAGTCATAACTATGAATCAGTTGCCAAGCACCTGTATGTAAATCATGTGACCATGGGGATGCTGCAAAGGTTGTAAGTGTGAGAAATAACTTACTTTTTCCCAGTGCCGTTGTAACTTTGGACAGTTACTAAATGACTGTTGTAAGCCAAGGACTACCTGTAGAGAGCAACCATTACTGATGACAGTTTCAATGGCATAAATTACTAATTATTTCCTGTATATGCTTTTCTTTTTCTTTAGAAAGCTACATAAAATGCAACAGTGAAGGTCAGGGCTTTCAGAATTGATTATTTCTTTTTGGCAATAAAAATGATTAGCCTTTGAATAATCAGTGGGTGTCAATTAAATCATACAATTTAACAATTGTGGGAAAGCCAACAAATTATTCTATGAACTGCTACCGCTGTAAAAATGTGGACTGGTGCCACAAAGGAAACTTGTGCCGTGTTTAAAGAGCATTTTGCCTGAGTAAGGGCTTTTGATCTAGTATCAGTGGAGTGGAAACAGGTTGGAAAGGTTTATCAGGAATCAATTTCTCCAGGACATGCACAGTCAGGGTTTTTAAAAATGATTAAAACTTAATCAAAGTTAATTCCATTCAAAAGTCCACAAAGCACTATGGTAAAGTTTGGTTCTGGGAGGATGGGAATTATTGAAGGAAAATGGGCATGGAAATATGAAATATTATATGGCAGGTAAAATGTTAGAAGGGAAGCCATTTTATGGCTGGCAAAATGCACCTCAGGGCTTGTGTATCTGTTGTGATGTTGCCTCCAGTTTCTAAAGTAGTTGTAAATGGCAAACTTTTGTATTTTATTTTAGCTTTGAAAACAGAATGTAGGGTCCTTGGTGCTCCCTGAACTGGGTAGTTTTCTTGCAGAAATTTCATTATCAAACTAGGTAACATCATCAGTGCTAGGAGGGAGTGGAGTCGCACTTATTTTTATATACTAGTGATTTCCCCTGTCAATCTTGATGACCCCTTGATTAGGCTATTCTTTACTGTTAACTTGTTTGTCTGCATTGGTAATTCCTCCATTGAGGTATTGTTTGTTTTTTGATTGTTAGTCTAGTGTTAATCTTGGTGCTAATCTTTGCTCATCTGGTGTATTGGTTGCTGGTGAGGAGGCGTTTTGACCTTTCTATTTCTTTTTTGGCTTTTTAGTTGTTTCTTTTGAATGGTACGTTAATGTTGTTTATCTATATGTGTCTGTTGATGGACGATTTATCAGAGTGGTCTTCCAGGAATTCTCTAGCATTTGGGGACTTGGCTTGATCTAGGATGCTCACAGTTTCACAGTTGAAACTATGGTTAAGTCTATCTATGTATTATGGAGTTAAGGAGTTTTCATCATGTCTTCTGACTGCTAGTTGGTGTTCATGAATGTGCTCTGCTGGTCTACATACTTACTGGCTGTTATAGTCCTTACACTATATGTTGTGGATGACTCATTTTCTTTTTCTTTTGGGGCTGCTGGATCTTTTGGTTTGGACCTAGCCAGGTCTCCAAACTTTATTCAAGTAGGTATTCTGTTTTTTCCCATGACATACTTAATCAAATTCAAACTCACTGAAAGGTATTTATGCTGGCATGAAGCTGCCCATGAAGGCCCATAAGAGAAAATTAGTTACTCGGAAAAATAATGTCCATAATCTGGACATACAGAAACAATATAGTATGTGCCTGTTTACAGAGATATTCATACTAGCCTCACTCACCATTACTATATAAATATTCAGCGAACACAAGACACTTGTATACCTCCCTGCTGTTTGCAGAAACTAATTCTGTTATAATATATAATGTTGGTAGGTTCTGTGCAGCAGTGCTTAAAATCCATCAGAGGATGATGACCTGTGCCTCAAATCAGCCTAATGAGCATTTAATTTGTTGGTCAGGTATGTTTTGTATTGTGATATGAGTCAGTCATATACTAACTTTTATGTTCCCCTGTATTTATTTAATGTTTTAATTTTAGTAGATATTATTTTTGTTTTTCATATATTTTAGCTTCTTAAAATGTATTTTGAATGCTTTTTAGTCTTGTGTAACTTTTGTTTTTATACTGTTTAGCTTTTTAAAAATTGTATCCCTCTATGCTGGTTTATGATAAAGATCTGATGGAATGTAATCACAATTTCAGCAAACAGAACATCGTGAATTCAATCCTAACACTTCACACTGAAACAGAATCTATTACTGAGTGATGGAAACCTATCTGCCTAAGAGTTTGGAGAGCCATTGTTGGTGAGAACAGAGGAGCTACTATAAGGATAATGGGTGGGTTCGTCAGCTTTCTGTATTTCTTTTTCTAATTGATAGGCAGAGACACAGTACAAGAAAATGTAAGTTTTCCTCTCTCCACCCCAGATCCTGCACTGTGCATCCTTCCCTAACTATTGTTCTCCAGCTTTGTGCGTAGAAGTCCCAGATTTTTCAGCCAAGGACCATGTGTTATGGGGGCCTTTTGAAAGCTGTGCCATTGTAGCCCGGACCTCCCCTCCTCCACCCGTAGGAAAGGCTGGCTCCACCAGTGAATTCAGACAGGTAACAGGTGCACCCCCATGTTATTTTATGGAGGGCAGAAAGACAGGGATTAGTCTGTCCCTTGAAAAGAAGGCTAAAGCACTGACCCTTATGAGTTTGGGATATCCCCTCTGGCATACAGGCAGCCCTTGACTTACAAGTTTGTTTAGTGACTGCCTGAAATTACAACAGCACTGAAAAAAGTGACTTATGACCATTTTTCACACTTAACGACGGCTGCAGCATCCCCATGGTCACCTGATCAAATTCAGATGCTTGCCAACTGAGTCATATTTATGATGGTTGCAGTGTTCCAGGGATCACCTCTGATGACCTTCTGACAAGCAGTCACTGGGAAAGCTGGATTTACTTATCAACCACACTACAAATTTAACTGCAGTGACTCACTTAACACGAAAGGTCGTAAATATGGGGAAATGCTCTTAACAAATGTCTCACTTAGCAGCAGAAATGTTGGGCTCAATTGTGATCCTAAACCAAAGATTACCTGCATCTTTAATTTCAACAACCCAGATTCTCTTGGGATTTCCTGCAGCAAGGCCATTGCCATAATTGTAGAGGTGGAAAGATAAATGAATTGAGTTCATTCACACAACATAACATGGTTAACATTTGCCCGTTCCGTGGCTTTGCACAATGTACCTGATAATTGTCTAATAATCCGATCACAACACTTCACACACATACCCCATTCCAGCCAAGCTTAGCATATCAGGTGAGTACAGCCATCGCTGTAGTGCCGATGCACAGGCACTCCCTTTGAGAATGCGCTCTGTACATGCTCAGGACCTTCTTTTTGCTCTGGACACGGAAGAGCCTCCCGTCGAGTTTGGTCCCAACGACGACGTGTGAGGCAGAGCGGAGAGAGCCGCGGGAAAGGCGCCAATCCCTCAACCGGCCCTCCGCCGATGCTTTTCCACAGGGGCGTGACGGGGATGTGTGTGGCGGATGCAGCTTCTCCAACTCAGATGTTTCTGCCTGGTTGCGCGGCGGCAAAACCTGCAGCCGCTGCAGCAGCCCTGCGCCACCGGGAGGGTGCCATCAGTTTGGGGCCTCGGCTCAGGGTGGGTCGGCAGCCCCTCCCCAGCCGCTTAAACAGACCTCTCCCTCTCTCCCCGCGAATTGGCTGTGGTGCCTTTAAAGGAAGGGGGGCGGCGGTGCGCAGCAGCAGCAGCAGCAGCTCCTCCAGGGCTTGAGCGGGAGCCTCTGTCAGGCCGGGGATCGAGACGCAGCTTCTCCTCTGGAGACGGCGCGCAAGCGGCAAAGGAGAAGCCAACGGGGAGGCGCTGCGCCCGACGGAATTAAGAGGCGATGGCGACCGGCCCGCCGCCGCCGCGCCCAGGTGAGCGAGCTTCTGCGGCGCGGCTTCTGGCTTCCCTCGGCACGTGCCCAGTCTTCCGCCTCGCAGAGCCTCAGCTCGGTAGCCGAGGCATGGCCGAAAGGGCGGGTGGCGGCGGCGACGAAGGGGGCGAGAGGCTTCCTGAGCACGTGCAGAGCGCTCTGAATCAGCGGCGGGCGGGAAGGGAGCCTTCCCCCGCGCGAGTTACGTGGCCTTGGGGAGTCTTCACCCGCCGCGTCAAAGCTGGGGCAGGGCGCCTTGTCTGTGAAGGTGGCGCGCCCTACTTTGAGTAGTTACAGCCTTGCGGTCGTGTTCCGTCTCCTTTGGATCCCACGGGATCCCATTGCGGCTCTTGTTCTCGGCCTCTGAACATGTATGGAGTGCTTTTCTGCTGTTGTGGCAGTAAGGCGCTGTTGCTAACTCCTGTATACTGACTGTCTATCGGTCTGTTCAGCAGACTGCGCCACCCGCTTCCAATAACAAAGTGAAAGCCCTTTTAAATTTCTTGGGAGTCTCGGTAAAGCCCGCTGCTTTCCTAGGCATTGTCCTGCCACTTCATCCTGCTGGGTCAAGGAAATTCATGATGGTAACCTGGACCCGGGTGCAATTGTTGCTCTGGTTGGGCTTCCTTTGGAGGGAAAGTGAGGAAGGTCGATTGCGTTTTCTGACACTCGAATTTATTAATAGATAGGTTAAGCACGACAGAATGCATATTTTAACTTTGCCGAGGCAACTGGCAACTCCCCGCTGTCCCTTTATCACAGCTTTCCAGAGAGAAAATAGCACCATTGTGAATTCATAGTGCTGTCAAATCTCAAGGATGGGATCTATGTTTTTAGCTGGGACGGAAAGATTCTCCATTGCAGGCAGTTTTATGGCAGTTGAGAGAAGAATTGTGAGCAATTCTTAGCGGGAAAGAAAGAAAAACAATTTTTGCCAGAACTATTAGGACAATATTTAATAATGTTGAATCTTCTATGGCCAAGTTTCCAGTTTTGTAACACTTGCATGACATGTGTCTCTACTAACCTCCATCTGCTTTTGCTGGTGTTTCACTTCAAGTTTAAATAGCAAAATAAGCACTTCGTTCTCCAGGGTATGTGTGTTCAGTTTCAGATTACTGGGAAAGCAAAGCAAAAGGAAACCACATCCCCACCCCTCCATATAAACATGGGTTGCAAAAGAGAGTGTGTGGTCCCCCCCCCTGAAATTTGTTGATTTCCCCTCCCCCCCCTTGCTCAGGCATCTTATGAATGTATATGCTGGTGTTTCCCAGGCACTTCAGCATAATTATTTCATGTAGAAATGCAAATGTAGCAAGGCCAGTCGCCCTTTTGGGAAGAATATACTGTATGCTGTTTACCAGAAGGTGTGTTTAGGATTGACAGCGATGTACAGAGAATCAGATCTTTCTGCCTTGCCAACTGGGGTTTCTTTGCATGATGCCCAGCTTTACCATGACAACTCTGATTCTGTAACATGCTCATTTCTCTCCAGGTATCTTTGACAACAATCCATCGATTTTGTGGCTCTGCTTTGGTTCCTTATGAACTTTGGAAATGTTCAGACTGACTGGCTTCTAAGGGTCTTCACTGCCTGGTACAAAAGTGAATGGGGTTGTGTTTCATAACTAATGTTTCATTATTTTCTCCCATTACCTCAGCATTAGAATTTTCAAAAGTAGTGCCATTTCTGGGTTTGCTATTCTTTAAATGCCACATGAGAAGTTAAGGTACCTATGTGATATATATTGCTTATTTTGCAAGCTAAAACCAGTATAGGTATTTCCGAAATGGGGATCCACAATAGTTGAAAGCTCTTTGGTTTTCTTTTCAGAAAGCATCAATTGACCCTTGGATGCTTTGGGCAAACCTTGGCAAGAGTTATCTCTTAAATTAATTAAGCTGACCTCCATCTGTTTCTCTGCCCTGTGACAGGCTAGGTTCACTTCCCTATCCTCTGGTGGGCATTTCATTGCGAAGGCATTCATATTTCTGATTACTAATTGATTGTCTGTTTGTAGTAATTAAACTGAGCTGACCTGCAAGAAAGATTTTTGCAAGCCAAAGCTCCAAACTACAGAAAGTCCTCAATTTACAACAGTTCATTTAATGGCCAATGTTATAACAGGACTGCAAAAAGTGACTGATGACTGTTTTTCACCCTTACGACCAATGCAGCATCCCTATGTGATCAAAATTCAGGTACTTGGCAACTGATTCATCATATGATGGTTGCAATGTCCCGGGGCGTGCAATCATCTTTTCTGACCTTCTGACAAGCAAAGTCAATTGGAGAGACGACAGATTCACTTAACCCTGTTACTAACTTAATAATGGCAGTGATTGACTCAACGACTGTGGCAAGAAAGATCATAAAATGGGGCAGTACTCACTTAACTGTCTTGCTTACTAACAGAAATGTTGGGCGCAGTTGTGGTCATAAGTAGAGGACTACCTGTAATAGTTTGGATGTTTCAGTCTCTCTAGTTCAGAGATTTTAACAGTCTCTATAACCTTTGGAAAATTGCATCTCAGCTGTAGCCCCTACTATTTCTGTGAAAATGGAAAACTGAGGCAGCTAATAAATTACCCAAATATATAAAGAATTCTGCAGCGAAGAGCTGGATATGAGCACTAGGCTTACATTTAAAGCAGGAGGCATGTGAGTATGAGCAAAGTGCTTGGGTTTGGCATCAATGATGTGGGGACATTATAAGAAAGCTGACTTTTCTTTCTCTTTTAATTAGTCTGTCTCTACCCCTGGTTATTGCTTTCCTTTTAGGACATTGCCAAAGGAGCTAAAACAGAAGACACTTCCCTCCCAAAAGTGACAATGCTGTAGAAGGAGATGTGCATGTGTGACAGATCATCAAGGTGCTGGCAATAAGGGCAATTAAACAAACCCCCTTATGCCCTTTAGTGTTGTAGCAAAAATTCCAAATATGTTACTTGTTAGAGGCTAAAATTCTCACCGGCTCGAGGTTGACGCAGCCTTCCATCCTTCCGAAGTCGGTAAAATGAGGACCCAGATTGTTGGGGGCAATATGCTGACTCTGTAAAACTGCTTAGAGAGGGCTGTAAAGCACTGTGAAGTGGTATATAAGTCTAAGTGCTATTGCTAAAGCTGGCCGTTTGATCTGTAAAACAATAAAGGAGGAAGAGAAAGATGTTAGTCAAGGTAACTTTTCTACTGCTATTTTATTAATCATTCCTTTTAAAAAAATCTGCTGTAAAGATATTTATTCCCTTTTGTGGACGAAGTCATAAAGCTGTCTTAATATCTGTTCCAAAGTGAAACAAGTGCATCTCCCATTTTGTTCAGAAAATGCTAAGGAGATGAATTCCAAAAGTTTGCAAAATTTCTGATGAATTTTCTTGCTGAGGACTTCAGAAAAGTTTGCGAGAGTGTTTATATAATGGGGTGTTGTTGTTTTTTTGACCTCGCAGAACAGGAAAAACAACTTGAGCTTTTAATTTTTCTAGGAGAAACAGGAAGGCAGAATCTGCCTGGTTTGAAGGATGTCTGGCATCTACCATTGGGATGGTTCCAATTGGAGGCAAGGGTTTGATTCTTTTTTCACTTTGTATAGACGGGGTGACCTTTTCCTTTTTCCATAACTGGCTGCCACTAATATTGATTGCTGAAGAGGTGCCAGGCATAGTGCTGGATATATCGTTTGGATGGGCAATGATTTTACAGTGCACCAGGAAATACATGGGCTAGAAAGTAAAAATTAAAACAGTGACAATGACTTCCATATGATTGCCTTGAAAACTCATGAATATGTCCCTGAAGTTATCTGGGGTTGAA
Organism: Naja naja; assembly: GCA_009733165.1. Classification (NCBI taxonomy): domain Eukaryota; kingdom Metazoa; phylum Chordata; class Lepidosauria; order Squamata; family Elapidae; genus Naja; species Naja naja. Next base: position 26,203,990 of record CM019148.1, on the reverse strand, counting down.
TTCTAGTTAGAAGGACTCTTACTGTTTAGTGTTTCATGCATGCATAGCTGCAGCTGAAAAAATGAATCACTGTGGCTGGGAGTTTAGAATGCTGTGGTACTTTTCCCCCTCATGTTCATAATAGCATGTGGGAATCTGTTCCAGAATGTTTGCAAGAGTCAGGTGTCAGAGGCATGGCTTTCTCAACCATCCTGGAAATTATAGTGCTCTAAAGTATAGTCTAAAATGTTCTGCACTTTCAGGAAACTGCAGCAGATTCCTGAGGCCTCTACTCCACTTAGAAACACATTCTGGACTTAATTAGCAGGAGGTACTCATTTCCCCTCATCAACTTGGAGGAAGATGGGTATTTATTTTGTATTGTTTTTTCTTCCAGCGTGGGAGAATTCAGAGCTCAATATTGTACTTCTGCTAATCAAAGTACAGTACTTTAAGTTCAATTTGTCACACGTTGCCTTAACATAGATCAGGGGTGTCAAACTCGCGGCCCGTGGGCCAGATGTGTCACCCACTGGCCACTCCCACGCCCAGTTAGCGAAGGGGAAAAAAGTCGCAGTACATCGTGTGACACTGCCGTGATGACGCGAGTTTGACACCCATGACATAATCTGCTTATTGTTTTGCCTGATGTGTGAACCAGACCTTTCCAGTTTATAAACTTGGATCCATGGCACAACAGTTATGTTTCTATGAGCTGTAAAGTTTGACTTAATGTTAGCTGTATTTTACGGCATCTAGCTAGCTAGCTAGCACATATCCTCTGTGTTAGGTTTAGCAGTGTTCCTGATTGGTGAGGTGTATTTTAGATCTGATAGTCTTTTTTTAAAATTTGCTTTACTGGTATTTTGTTTTGTTTTGTTTAATGATTTAGTATGCTGCCCAGACTCTCTCTGTTTGGATTGCGTGGCTATATAAATGTTCTAAATAAATAAACGTGACCTAACAAATTTTGGCTGGCTATGGTTTGTTAGACTCCCTTCTTTTTTGTAGACATCTCTACAATTTGGTGCATGTTGCTGCTGCTTCTCCTCTTCATTATTATATTTTTAAAGCCCACAGTTACCCAAGGACTCAGAATCGCATGAAAGAGGTAGGAAAACATTAGTTTTTCCCAGTGTGTTTTCAGAATAAAACTCTTGCTGCACTTCACTAGGAGTTAGAGCTGAAATAGAAACATGAAAAACATAGATACCCTTGTAGGAACAACACTACAATCAATCAGTCCTGAACTCTTATTTTCCTGGTAACATAGGCTGCTTAATTGTAACTTTGTTTAAAGTAAGCTAACCTACATTAAGCTATGGTTAGTTTGGCTGGGTATTTCTGAGTAAACAAATATAACTGGTCTATTCATATGTTATGCCCAGCAATCAATCATATCATGGCTTAATGTGATGGCCTGGGTTATATGCTTAGACAATAACTTGAGTCCCATAACATGACAAACTATTTAAGCTTAGTATATTATGTGAACTCAGCCATTCTCTGGGCATGTACAACCATATTAACTAGTTTGATCCAGGGATGGAGCTCAGACAGCTGAACAATATAAATTACCTTATTGGGCAAACCCAATCCAACATGTGAAATGCCAGCCTCTATGGTTAACACCATCATGGTTAAAGCCCCATCACATGCCATTGTGTTAATCCAATCTGTGAACCGAGTTAATAATGGGAAAGCCCTTTGCTGCTGAAACTCCAGTGAGAATGAAACCCTTGTCTTTTGGAAAGGAGTGACGTGAGGGCTGGGTTTGAGCAGAGTAGTGTTACTGAGCCCGGCACGCTATCTCCAAGGCTCTTATTAACAGCAAGCAACAAAATGGATTAAGCTAAGTAGCTTTAATTGAACCAGGGAACTTAACCTGTGGTATGACAGCTATCTGGCTTAATTGTTGAAGACCAGGTGTGAACCTCTGAAAATATATACATTTTTAGTTAAAAGGGAGAACTACACTGCATAAAAACCCTCGAAGCAGAACAGCTGTTTGTGGGGAAATTGCGGGTTTCCTATGCAATGTCCTTTTTTGTAATCTCATCTTCAGGCTGTGGATGTGTGTTGACATCTGAGGGAGAGAACTTGAATATTAGCAATTTTGGGAAGGGGCATCTTTCCTAATAAAGGACCAGCATTGTGGTTATAGCACTGGAGAGGATGAAACATCCCATTTGTAAATTTCCCCTCATTCCCATTATTATTATTATTATTATTATTATTATTATTATTGAAAAGGAAGCAAGTAAGAGAAGAAACAACTAGATATGAACTTGGGAGAACACCTTGATCTTCTGAGGTATTTCTAAACATTTTGTTTTTCCTAAGCAAGGATGAAGATTGGCTTCTCCCAAGAGGTTCTGACTTCCATTTGACTGTTTTGGAAGAAATTTCAAAGAAAAAGAAATATCTCTGGACAAATATGTGGTTCTTTCACCTGCTTTTTCTTGTGGAGTAAAATTGTTTGGTAGAAAGACCCAGCTGATAGCATTGCTAATACGTGGATAGTGAGCGGCTTTGGCTTTTTGATATTTGTGGTGCAATAAAATAGAGATAAGCCAAAACTGATTTGATATAGATGAGAGAGTTTGTGGAAAAACAACACTGTTTCTCTACAGACAGGATCAGACTTCTGGGCTGGATCAGCACAAATTTTGGTTTATCTCAATTAAGCTAAATTGTTGCCTTTGTATATTAGTTTTTACAGAGCCTGCTTGGCCCAAACCAAGCAAACTACATGTCTTTAATACAATCTATAAAAACTAATAAAGATTTGGAATCATGCTAGATTAAGTTAAAATAAGCTGGATAGTTGGTAATCTAATTTATAATGAGAAATCAATTATTTACTATGCTGTGTGAACTAGATATAATTTGGTTTTGGTTCTTCGTGTTATGGGAACTTAATACAGTACTGTTTTGTTGACAGGGCTTATGAATGATATCTGAGGAAGAAAACAAGCAGTGCTAGAGGTTTCAAAGCATTTTCTCCCCTTCTCTCCTCTCCTCTTCCCCCCACCCCCAGAAAGTATTAGATAAAGGCTGATTAGGTGACCTTTAATTTGATTCTGCAGAGACTGACACTACTTGGACTTTCCATGGGGCAGGGCACAGAGGCAAAGCAAAAGAGGCAATGGGAATAACAACTTAGGTGACAGAATAGAAGGGGAATTTACCAAATTTGCAGATGATACTAAGCTGGCAGGAATAGCTAACACCCAAGAAGACAGGCTCAAGATCCAGATGGATCTTGACAGATTAGAACACTGGGCCGTATCTAACAAAATGAAATTCATTCTAGAGAAAAGTAAAGTCCTACACTTAAGCAAGAAAAACCAAAAGTACACATATAGACTGGGTGAAACCAGGCTCAATAGCAGTAACTGAGAGGGATATTGGAGTCTTAGTGGACAACCAGCTAAATATGAGCCAGCAGTGTGCAGCAGCAGCCAAAAAAGCTAATGCAATCCTAAATTGCATTAACACAGGGATACATTCAAGATCAAGTGAGGTACAAATACCACTCTATAAAGCCTTAGTAAGACCATACCTAGAGTACTGCATCCAGTTTTGTTCACCACATTATAAAAAAGATGTTGAGATTCTAGAAAAAGTACAGAGAAGAGCAACCAGGATGATTAGGGGACTGGAGACTAAAATATATGAAGAACGGTTACAGGAACTGGGCATGGCTAGTCTAGTAAAGAGAAGGACCAGGGGAGACATGATAGCAGTCTTCCAATATCTGAGGGGCTGCCACAGAGAGGAAGGGGTCAAGCTATTTTTTAAAGCACCTGTGGGCCAGACAAGGAATAATGGGTAGAAACTGAACAAGGAGAGATTTAACCTGGAAATAAGGAGAAACTTTCTGACAGAACAATCAACCAATGGAACAGCTTGCCCTTGGAAGTTGTGGGGCACCATCATTGAGACTTTCAAGAAGAGATTGGACTGCCATTTGTCAGAAATTGTGTAGGGTCTCCTGTTTGGGCAGGGGGTTGGGCTAGATGACCTACAAAGTCCCTTCCAACTCTGATTATCTTTTATCTGAATATTTCAGGTACTTGCTGGAAAAATAATTTCTCTAGGAAGGTATAGAGTTATTACCTGTAGATTGTAGTTGTGTTGGTAGATATGTGTACTTTTTATGCAGATTAATCATGCTTTCTTTCCTAGGTTTTGCTGTTGAATTATAATAAGTGCTTCTGAGACAGAAGTTATATATACTACTGTGAAATACAGATTGGGTTTGCTCATCTTGCTGAGCTGTTATTTGTTTGATTATGATTAAATCACAACTGGCTGGAATCATACATTGTGTTAAACTATAACCTGTGATTCATAAATTACAATAGCAGATTTGCACAACATAGCCAAAATCCAAGAAGTCATGTTGTGCTTGGTGTGTGACATACAATATAACACAGGTGTGAGAATTTAGAAAATTATTTCTAACCAAGCTAAAGAAGCCAGTCTTCTGATAGGTTTGTTCTGCCCCAGGTGCCTTTTATTTGATTTATTTGGTCTTTCAACTTGCCATAGCAATTCTGGGAAGTTTACATATGGTTAAAAACAAACACAAAGGAACCAAACACACCAACATCCAATACAGAAGATTTAGACCAACTACAGCATTCACATTCAACTCATTATCATTTCTAGACAGGATCATCCAGCACTTTGGAAAATGCCTGCAGAAAAGTTGGATTGTTCATTTATTCAGTCAAACTTTAATGCGGCCATATCAGGTTTTCAGGGCCTTATTGGGAGGCCATCTGACTCTCAGATAGGATGCTGTTCCACAGGGTAGGCTCTGTGATAAAAAGGGCGTCCTACTTAGGTTCCATAGATCAGTGGTCTCCAACTTTGGTCACTTTAAGTCTTGTGGACTTCAACCACCAGAATTCTGGGAGTTGAAGTCCGCAAGTCTTAAAGTGGCCAAGGTTGGAGACCCCTGCCATAGATGACATTGTCTCATAGAAAGCACCTGAAACATGCCCATTATATTCAGTCGCATAGGAATAAGCAGACACATTGTAGACAGGCAATCCTGCAAACAACTGCATGGAGGTCTTCCAGCTTGATGACTCATGTTTTGAATTACACCAGGTAGCCTATAGAAAGCCAGTGCAGCTTACAATGCTGCAGGTAACTTGGTTATCTGCATCAAGCTATGGTTGACTCTTAACCATACAGATTTTCTCCATGATGATCTGTCCCTAACCAGATCTTTCAGATCTTCCAACATGCACTCATCATTCCTGTAACTGATGTCCAATCCTATAATTAAATGGGGTTAAGTGTCGGAATCCTGACAACAGAATCTGTCCACCTTGCACCACAGTGCACTCATAACTATCTGCACAACTGCATTTTCAACCAATTGCAGCTTCCAAGTGGTCTTTAAGGCAGCCCTGTGTAGAGTGTATTGCACTAGTGCAAATGGGAGATGACCAAGGCATAAGCATCCATGAGCAGGGCCTCCTGATTCAGGAATAGGCATAGGTGCATACAAGATGGATTTGTGTAGAGGACCTGTTGGCCATGGCTGCTACCTGCAAGAGCCATGAAGGTCTGCTGGGGTATGACCACATCTAGAACAAAGATGGAGTTTCCCTTGAACCAGTGAACCTCAAAACCCACAATCATTTGGTCTTGCTCAATTAAACTGAAGCTTGGTCTTTCCCATCCAGTTCCTCACAGTGCTGGATTTTATCATGACTTCCCCTCTTCCTTTGTCAGTTACTGGTGAATTTGATTGTGCCACACCTTGCTTTTTGATTGTTGTTAGATTTAGAGCAACATATCAATGAGCTGTAGTTATTGTGGCTCCTGTGAATAATACGCAGTTGAAAATGCATGCAAATGTCACGCAGATTTGCAAAGAAACATGTGAACCTTGACAGCAGGCAGGAGCTGAAATGAGGCAATGCTGTATCTTTCACAGGCAGGGGAGACTTCCCCATTCTCAGGCACCTTCTGTAAGACTACTTGAGAACAGCATCTGGGTAAATTAACCTCAACCCTTTCAGAAGAACCTTGTCCCCGGAATAAATGGGTTGAACAGAAGCTCATTCATAACAATCTTTCTTTGATAGATTGGATGGCTTAATAGGGAAATTGCATGTATAGCCAAAGATATTAATCATGCAGCAAGGCATTTAACATCTACATTTTAAACAGTATCCCTGCAAGAGATGCAAAATTTGAGCTGAACAAACAAATACAGAGGTTTGTATCCTAACCAGGGAGGCCAGATGTGCTTATCCATATTTTTTGTCTATCAGCTCCTGTTGCTCACTTTTGTAAGCGTTACCTGTCACTTATTCAGCTGATGTTCTTGTCAGATTGTCTCTTCCAACATTGACCAAAATTCAGAATGAGTGTGCAAGGTTGGCCTTGCAGCCTGGGTTCAAGAATAGAAAAACAGGGGAGCACCTTAGCCACTGATGTCTGTAGAAAAAGCTGTGGAAAAATATGACAAGGGATGTAGATGATTGTAAGCATAGATAATATTTCACAGCTTCCCACTACTAAAAGGGACTCGTGTGTTCAAATCTTTTCCAACTCTTTCTAACAAAAATAATTTTAAAAAAGTCTTCCTTCTTTGCAACCTTTGCTCTGGGTAAATGGCTCCAACGCTGCTAGGAGAGTCACCCTGGCTCTATGGTTGGGCTCTGATTTTGGCCCCTGTGGCCTTTAAGGAGGGAGGGGTGGGACAAGAGTTGCACTGGCTGCTTCATTGAGTGGTGAGTGAGCAGTTTCCATGACAACAAAGGCTACTCTGAGATCTTCACAAGCCAGCATTGCTTACTTTGTGTGTGTGTGTGTGTGTGTGTGTGGAGAGAGGAGAGTCTCAGCATTTTTCTCATATAGCAGTGATGATGGCCAAACATCAGAGTTGGGCTTTTCCTCTGTGAGTAATAAAGAGAAGGGTCTGAAGTGGTTAAATGGAGGTAATGTGAAGGTATATGAACCTTTTTGTGTCTCCAGACAACCTTATTTGTGAAGGTAGGCAATCATGAACTCTCAGCTGAGCTTACCTCAGAAAGTGTTATGAGACTGAAAGGTACAGGGAGGCAAACTCTGTCTATCATGATCTCTGAAGGAAACAAACCCCAAGGGAAAACAAAAACAGGGAGTTTGATTTTGGTTCCCTCTTTTGCTCCAGGAACACCTAGGGAAAAGAGGGCTTATAGCAGACCTATTTTTTTAAATAGGTAGACAAACTGGAACAGTTCCAAAGAAAGTCAGATGAGGACTACAGAAGACGTATCCCATAAGGAAAAGTTGAAAGAACTGGGCTTCTGTCCCTGAGAAAGAGATGACCAAGAAGTGACATTGAAGAGTTCCCCATGCACGTGACCGAAAGGCATGTTCTCTATTGTCCAGAAGGCCAACTTAGATCTAAAGAGGTTACGTGCAGGAAAACAACAGATGTGAAACTTTTCAACAGAAAGAGCAGGAATATAATCACGTAGAGAAACAGAATACCTGGAAACCATCCATTGGAGTCAGTGGTGAGATGCTGCCGGTGTAACAACCAGTTCGCTAATCGTGTGCGTAGCTTTCAAAATTACTTAGCTTCAATGCTATTTCAGGGAAGTAACACAGCTGAGGCGTGGAAATCTGCTCTGCCGCATGAATCAGCTGAGCAGATATAGGTGAGGACAGCGAAGGGGCGGACGGGACCACACGATCATAGGAGCAAACCGGTTTGGAGCCAGCTGACCATCTGAGCTAGGGATTTGCCCGAACCAGTCCGAACCGGCAGAATCCCACCCCTGATTAGAGTGCTCTAGAACATAGAACATCAGAGTTGGAAGGGACCTTGGAGGTTTTTTAGTCCAACCCACTGTGCTAGCAGGAGACCCTATACCCATGATGGCGAACTTATGGCGCACGTGCCAGAAGTGGCACGCAGAGCCATTTCTGCCAGCATGCGAGCTGTTGCCTGGAACAGATCCACTGTGCGTGTGCGCGCGCCCCCCGCCAGCCAGCTGATTGTCGGGTATCTGCCGGTATGCGCAGGGGGCACGCGCGCATATGCAGAGACACACAGTGCGGGGGAGGGTCACGCATGCATTGCATTATGGGTGCAGGCATGCGTGCGCACACACACACTTTCGGCACATGACAACAAAAAGGTTAGCCATCACTGCCATTTCAGACAAATGGCTGTCCAGGTTCTTCTTCAAAGCCTCCAATGATGGAGCACCTACAACTTCTGAAGGCAAGTTGTTCCACTTGTTGATAGTTCTCACTGTTAGGAAAATCTTTTATCTATGGATGTCCTGCATTATGTAGGGAGTTAGACCAAATGATCTGTAACTTCTCTCTCCTAAATGTTTTTGATTCTGTTAATTAGCAGTGTGGTCTTTTGAATGAAATGGGGAATAATGTTGAGAGGAAAGTGCTGAAATTAAAGTGGAGTTAATCAGGGAGCTGGAAGTGACTAAAAGATTGGGGGTGCACATTCAGATGGCTGACATGTTTAATTCAGAGTATTCCTTTTATTTTTCCAGGGAGTTGGGGTAAATTTGAAAGAGGTATAATTGCTTGTGATGCATCTTCTATCCTGTTGTCACCTCTAGGTAAACAGCATTCAAGAGGTTTTTTACATGTTTTTAACAAAATGACAAGTTCTGATCAAAAATGACAGTGAGAAATGAAGTTTTTTCAAAGAAAAAATTGCTGTCTCCAGTGTTTGGAGAATTTTCTTCCTCTCTGTGTTTCATGTCAAATAAAATTTGCAAGTTTTTTAACTGTGCCAAAAGGTGTAAAATATAGATAATTAGATAACAAGAAGTAATCTACGTTATACATTTAAACTTAAAGGGGAAAAATGTTGCCAATCTCCAATTTTGGCTGAGCTCTTGGCCAAATCATCTAGCATCTTTCTCATTCTCTATGTGATGGGTGGTTGTATTAATAAGCCATTCAGATGGCTTTGTTTAGTTTCCTTCAATATAGTGGTGAAACTGGATGTGGTATTAAGATGTGTTTTGTGATGGAGGAAATTCTTGGCTCTCTGTGGCCCAAGCTGAAAGTTCATCTGGGGTGGTTGCTCTGAGTTTCCAGAAAAGATAGAAAGATGATTGTCACTATGAATAGAACGCAAAGTTTAATGGGAAAAGTAGAATCAATACTGTACAATTGAATGATCTGCAACTTGATTGGCTTTGTGATGAAGTATCTCTGTTCTTTCTCTATCCAGATTATGTAAAAACAGACTGTCCAAAAAGCAAAGGAGGAGAAAAAAGAGGTGGAGGAGGATAGTTGGGACTTTATAGGGAAGAAAAGAGGATGCCCCGGAAAAATTCAAGGAGAGGAATAATTTTGTTAACTGAGGTTCTTTTGCCCTGACTGCCATATAAAATTGGATTTTTGCCATTTAATATCTGTTAAATATCTAAATTGCTGTGCTTTCTGTTTTCTGCAGCACCAGGGGAGAAGTGTATCTTTCTGTGGTAGTTGCCCTCTCAGACCCAATATTGCACATAATCCTTTTTGTACCATGCTGCTGTAGCTATAAGCCAAAAGGACTGCTGTGTTTCTTTTTGCTACCATAGCATTCAGAGTTTGATAGGTGAAACCCTGCAGCTCCTCTTGTTTTCATCAACTATTGGCTTCTTGGCTTTGACACAAGTTGTGATGTTTAAACAGCATATGCTATACATGATAAAGTGGTCTGTGCCCTTGAGTTTCTAAAGAGCTCATGAAAGAAAGATCTTATGGTACCTTCTATAAAGGGAAGGTGGGCTTACCCGATCTTGTTTGTCATTCATTTGAGAGAAACTTCAACTGAGAATTCCATAGCTTGTCCTCAGAAGGATCGCTCCCTCTTGCTTTCCAACAGTGCAAATGTTCCCCTTAGTTATGGGCAATCCTTTCTGTTTTCTTTGGTTTATGGCTGAGGCTACCTTATAGCAGAGTACCAATTATAGCATTTTTAAACCTGCCTCAGGTTTCTGATCTTAAGCTTTTCTAATTCTTTGGCCAGAGGTAAAATATTCTACTTCAGATAAGTCAAGACAAATTGTGTAGCATACTAAGAAAACTCTTAAGCTGAGAAAACCACTGTGAGGCAGGTGAGAGTCTGCAAATGACTTATGAAACTTTTGCTAATGGAAATTCCATTCCATATTATATTTGAGAACCATATGAGTGGAAAGGTTTGTAGATGACCTGAGTGATTGCCAATTTTTTTTCCACAGATGTGTTTGGACTCTCCAGGAAATAGTATTTTCTCACTGCAAATTGGAACTATCCTTGCAATTAAATCCTGTTGATTCCCTTCCACACATTATTGATTGCTCTTTTGAACCTGCATTTCTGCAGTTCCCACCCAAAATTATTCTTGGCTTATTTCCTGTAGGGCCTCTACCTTCTGTTGCTTCTCGGCCCCAGCATTCTGTTTGTTAACAATCAGTTGAAGCTCATATTTAGGACAATTATTGATGCTCGGTTTCATTTTCTAAATCTGCCAGTTCCTATTTCACTGACTTTGGGGTTTTCAGTGGTTGCAAATTCTAGTCTGTATTTAAATTTACTGAAGATGGCTGTTCCCTGTCTTTGCAGAATTGGGTATTGGCTTTATACTTTCTTCATTATTTTGTCTTTATTGCTTTGTTTACTATTTTGTACATTTCTGATGTTCTTGTGTATGGATCAGGTATAGATTCAAAGTCACAAACTCAAAGCAACAGACAGGCTCAATTCATATAGTATCTTACACTCAGATCAAATAAGATGGAGTGGTCCGAACCGTAATCATTTGGGGGAACTTAGGCCATTAAGATAAGCCATCATTGGGTTTATTAGTTTCTGAACAGCTTGTTACATGAATTTAGCAATGGGGGTTGGGGATTACATCCAGATTTAAGTATCAGTGAGTTCTGTGAATCTGGGATCAGCTTCTACAGTAGTGAATCTCTACTTATATAGAATAAATATATACTGTAGCTACATGTCTGAGAGTTCAGCCTTTTTATTAGCCATTGCTTTATCATGCTCTAGCCATGTTACTTCTCCTTTTTGTGCACATGGCACCTACTTCAGTGGTTTGCTTCACCCCTTACTCTGGACCAGCATTAGAGTTTGAGCTGAAAAGTTTGTGTACTCAGCCATCTCCATAGAAAGACCAGTTCTGTGTGCAATTGATTGACAGTAAGCAGCCTTTGGATCAACCAGGCCAGGGGTTGCCAACCTTTTGGACCTCAGGGACCACCAAACTCATAATTTTAAATGCTGCAGACCAGAGATCCTGGGAAAATCCCTAAAAAAGTCTGCAGGAAAATTCCCCACCCCATTTTCCTACCAATGGATCATTCTTTATTTGGGATCGCAGGATACTGTCTCCAGATTAATTCTCAGCAGGGGGGGGAAGAGACTTTTGGCTTCATGCAAGGAAAGCAGCAGAAGCAGCAGAAGTCTTTCTTTCTCTCCCCCAAACTCCGCCAGAAATGAGTCTTTGTGAGACTTGTCGTGCCGGCACAACCTCTTGGAGCAGGATGCCTTGCAGGGTCCCAAAGACTCATTTCTGGTGGAGTTTGGGGGAGACAAAGAAAGACTTTTGCTGCTTTCCTTGCATGCAGCCAAAAGCAGAAGAAAGAAAGAAAGAAAGAAAGAAAGAAAGAAAGAAAGAAAGAAAGAAAGAAAGAAAGAAAGAAAGAAAGAAGCAGCCTAGTGGCCAGGCCAGGTGCATGGGGTAAGTGGGGCAAATTCCCCCACTCTGCCCTTTCCGCCCCCTCTCCTCACTATCTCGTTTTGTTTGCAATGCAAGCGACGCAAGCCTTGTGTTCCCGTGGGCCATGTGGGTGGCGCAGCCATGTGTTCCTGTGCAACCTGGATTAATTGTTTTGGGGGGTGCTTTGGGGGTGACATTTCTCTGCAGACCACCAGAATTTTCTCACGGACCACTAGTGGTCCCCGGCCCACTGGTTGGCAACCACTGAACCAGGCTACCTGGCCTTATAACCTTGTTACAGAACAGACTTCGTTTTCTTGTGATGACAGCATGTCAGACCATAATATGTTCATTGTACTTCTGTGTGAATATATGATGTAGTCTTACCTTGAATTGGAGACTGTTCTATCTGCAGCAGACATTTTCTAGCTCCTGGCAAAAGAAATTTTTCTAGTTTTGCTACAAGGGCTTTGATTTTTCTCTCAAAAGGCAGGATCCAGGTAGAATTCATTCCTCTCAACAAAAGCACAAAGGCTGTATCCCTGCATGCACTCAGCCACAACAACAAATGGCCTGGCAACATTTTTCTGCCTAATCCCCATGTTACTTTCATATAATCTTCAGCTCACAAGTGAGATACAAACAAGATAAAGTTCTTGTTTATTGAAATCTTTAGCTTTACTAATGTTAAATTTTCCCCCTTACTTCAATAATATAAGCAGCTTTGAGGTGCATCCAATCAAATCACTTGATTCAGGATGAAACTCAGATGATTGGCAGTGATGAAACAGAATCTTAGAAGCAGGATAAGGATCAGCAAATCGGGATAGTAAATGTCACCCTAATAATATAATAAATAAATAATAATAAATATTTCTGCCAACCAAAGTATGGGTAGATGGCACTACTTTTCTTTGGGGAATGGATTATCAATTTCCTATAGAATCAATGGGAGATGAAAGCAATAATAGATTTCCCATAGCTGCAGCTTATTTGTTTATTCTCAAAAGCTGAAGTCTAAGGTGGTTGGTGCCCCCTTTGTTAGATGTTAGTTATAGGGGTGAGGGGTTTGAGGTTCATCATCTTGTTCGTCTTTCTTTTTCAAAGTTTGATTTTGTTGTTTTTGTTAGCAGTATATTGTTCCATATTGTTTGGTGTATTCTGAGTTGCATAGCAGCATCATATCAATCAGTCAAATATTGTCTCTCACTGTAGGCCAATTGAGCTTCTAGATTTATAATAAATCTCTAATATGTGAATTGGTGCAGAAAAATGTCTGAAAATGTTGACTTTCTGGGTCTTGCAAGCTTGGACTGCAGTGACTGGGCAGAAACCCTCATAGGACTGTTGGTTGAGGATTTCTGATTTTGGCTTAATTGTCAGGTGTTAAGGAAGCACAAATCGGTTCTCTTACCCCTTTTTTGTTTGCTGCCCCCTCTCCCCTTTCTCTCTGAAATTGTAGCAAAGTTGCATCCACGATTCCCAAATTAGTGTCTGATATCACTCTGGAACTTGGCATGCTGTGGAACGCAGCTAGCTGGCTTGCGTCAGCAGAAGCTCATTGGCATTCTCTCTGGTGCTTTCCTTCTCATCAGCATGCGCAGCAAGTCTCTGCTTGGGTTATTTTTAGCCTTCCAAGTTTTAGCCGAATTAAGATTCTTCATTTTCTCCCACCTCTATGGTTGTGCTTACAAGTCTAGTACATGGAGATTATATGCTTGGTAATAAGGTCTGCGAAATGACCTTTAGTTAGGCTCACTGAGGCTGAAATCAACTTGGAACGTCAGTTCATTGCTTTGGAATTATTGATCATGTGCAGAGTGTGGTTCTCTTCATAAATGTGGAATTTGATAGAAGAATAACTACTCCCTTTTTAAGACAGTATGCCCTGATCGAATGCTGTTTTCTTATGCAAAAAAAAAAAGGAAAAGGTTAGGATGCTAAATCACTGCATGGAAAAAAGAGATGCTTGTCTGAGAGGTATAAACTGTAGTGTGGTGTGGCTTGTTCTTTTTATCCTTTCTAACAAATTGAATGTTGGGCAGAAATTAAATAGCGGGATTTGTGATTCTGTTGGTCCTTCTATCTGCCTGCCTGCTCATCTATCTGTCTCGGTATCAGCAGGATAATGCTCCAAAAACTGAACAAAACAAGACCAAATTTGGTATGATTAAAGAAACTAGCCAAAGAAAGATTTTAAAAATTTAAAAAGGGCTGGGTCTAGTTACGGGCTGCACAAAAAAGAAATCATTTGAAGTGTTGTTGACAGCTCCATTCTAAGCCCCTGCTCCATCATCCACCATAAGAGAAAAAGCAGAAACACCCATTTGCAACACATTAATTTGTTACTCAGAAGAAAGTACAGGTGCCTCCTATGGTGACTTCGGGTAAAGGGAGTGGAAAGAATTCAAGAAGACATGCTCTGCATACTTTTCCTAACCTGTTTATTCTTGCCAATTCAATGGAATGCCTGAACCTAATGATTAAATAGGCTTAGGATTTTGTCTTTCTCTGTGCTCACATAAATTTTTGAAATCTGATCAGGCAAGAAAAAATTTGTTTTGGGGAGGGAAAGGAGAAGTTTGCAAAAGAAAGATCATGTTTGATAAGGAACAAAGTTAGGCCAGGGCCTCCAGAGGAAAATATTCCCCCTACCGCCCCCAAACCCTCCAGTGTTCCTATGGGAGAGGCCTTTTGGGCAGTGGTTTGGAATGATGGTAATGAGAACATTTTAAGCCCCCTCCCTCCTCATTAGACCCAGAGCGGCACACATGCAGTCCCTCCCTATGTTTTTCACCTACACAGAAAACCCATAGCTGCTGATAGTAAGTTGGTTGGAAGAAACTTGAGAAACTAGGCTCTGCATGGTTTGCTTAACTTGTTAATGTAATGAAACTTCGGTATTGCTTCAGGAAACAAACAAAGCCCGCATCAAACTGCCCTTACTTTATTATCTGCATTGTAAGTTCAGTCTACTTCAGTGTTGGTGACTACACGGCTCTTTTTTAGGGGAGGAGAGTTAATTCCGTCTTTATTATTTTTATAGATAATTCAGGGGTGGCGAACATATTCCTTCCTCCTCCTAGTTTCCCCACAACAACAACCCTTTGAAGTGAGTTGGGCTGAGAGAGTGTGACTGGCCCAAAGCCACCTATACAGCTTTCAAGCCTACGTTTATGGAAATGGGATGGTATAGGATGTATAGGAAAATACGTGCTTGCTTCATACAAGTAGATCTTTACATTTCATTTGTACAGCTAGGACCCACAAGGCTCTTGAAATAAATAAAATGCCCGAGGCTTGACAACGGTGTTTCTTTCAGTTATTCATCCATTGCTTCCCATAAATGTGCCATTTTAATGCACATTTTAGGTCCAAGCAAAAGACACTGTCTCACTTACGATGTGCTGCTTTCCCCCCCACCCTTGTTATTAAAAATCTTACCAACACAATAGCCACACATTCCCTGCTTTGATAACTTTTTCCATTGCCTTGAAATTGTACTTGTTCCACATCACTAATCTGGCTAATTTTCCCCCCAAGTATCAAATGCTTTGTACGCTGTCCAGAGGAAATAATGGAAGGATTACAAGAATAATATTTTTCAAAGGTTTTTGGATAGGCTTTTATTTCAGAGCCTTTTAACTAGCTATCTGGTCAGAATGGCAGGGCTAGAGACAGGCAAATTTTGTGAGCCTCTTTTTGTCTCTAGAAATAATTCTGCGGGGGTTTCTGAGAGTGCAGCTGACGTGCATGATTCTTTCTTGTTCCTCTGTTTGGGTGTGAATAGGCTTGTTTTGTCATTTGTCAGTTTTGTCTGATTGAGGCTCAACATTTAGCATCCTGCAGCATTTGGTAGAAGCACAATGCACCCCATGTGGCAAACAGGAAGCATGAGAAGGCAGCAACTCCTTAAAACAACCCAACTGAGCTCCTGCAAACATTCGAGTATGTGGAACAGGAGGAGTAAGTGTGCCATTTTGGCTTAGGCTAGGCCAAATGGCAATCCCTACTCAAGAAATGATTCGGAATAGCATGCTATGCAAAGTTGCAATCAGACTATAGTAGAATTGGATGAAATAGATATATTTTAATCTAACATCCTGCCCATAGCAATAATTCTCAAACCATCCCAGACAAATGGCTGTTTGCTTAAAAATCACCATTGATGGAACACCCACAACTCCAGGAGGCAGATTATTCCATTGCTTAATAACTCTCATCAGAAAATACTTCCTTATTTTGAGATTAGGTCCCTTAGCCTCAAAATAAGTGAGAGTTTAGGCACTGGAGACAAATTCCTTGTGTGTCCAGTCACACTTGGCCAGTAAAGCTATCCTGTCCCATCCCATCCCATTCATCTCCACTCCATTCCACTGTTTGTAACATTTTTACCCACTGGTTGTTTCTTCACTATGGCAAACAAATCTACATCCTCTTCCCTGTGATAGCCCTTCAATTATTAGAAAACTGCTAATGTGTCTTCTCTTGGCCGTCTACTATTTTGACTTGGCATCCAAGGCCATCATTATCTTTGTCCTTTTCTCTGCATTCTTTCCAGTTGCTCAGTCAGCATCCTTCTTATATTGTGAGGACCAAAACTGGGCCCTGTGTTCCCGGTGCAGTCTGACCAATATGGTGTACAGTAGAGCTGTCATTTTCTGTGATATCATCATTATACCTCGGTTGGTGTGGCCCAAAACTGCACTGGTTCTTTTAGCAGTTGTAGCTCACTGTTGGCTCAGGCTTAAGCTGTGGTCTACCAAGCTACCCATATCTTGTACCTGTGTATCTGGTTTTTCATACTGAAATGCATAACCTTTCATTTTTCACTTTTTAATTGCATTTGCCTGGATAGGGGCTAATATAAAGATCCTTTGAACCTTGAGCTTTTCTTTTGGGATATTAATAATTCTTCCCACCAAGTATGTGACATTTGCAGATTTATTGAATATCCTTTCCATCTCTTTGTTTAAGTCATTTATAAAGAATTAAAGAGAAGAGGGCCCAGGACATTATCCAAAATTTCCCATTGCATTTCCCCCTCCATGTAGAGATATATATCTATTAAGGATTGCTAGCTTGAGACAAAATTGTATTTCTCTGCTGCTTGCAGTAACCTTCTTACTTCCCAGAAGATTCTAAGAGTATGCGATTTATACTAATAAGAGTTAAAATCCAGCATGTTGTAGGATCCTAGCCACTTTCATATCATCTGTGGACCAGGCTATTATTTATATTCATATATATATGTAATACTATATATATATATATATATCAGTAATACTATGGGAGCATCTCAGTTGTGTTTTGTTAACTCTGTTTTAGATATAGCATATTATGTGACAGAATCACAAAGATAGACACAGCCCAGTGAAGAGTCTGAAATGAACAGGAACTATATATAAGATGTGGTAATCTTGTACATATCTTGTTCATCTTGTTCAGTCATACATTGAAAAACATCCTGGGAGATCATGTCCTATTAATCACTTCAGCCTATGTTTGGAATTTCAAATTACTAACTTGTGGTTTTAAAAACATGTGTCAGCTGGCAGCATTGTTGATTTTTAGTGGTTGAGTTGAGGATTTAGGAGAATTAAGGAGCACAGCCTGGTGGATTAGCAGGTGGAATTAACAGACAGGAGCAAAATTCTCCTCAAAGTAGCTGTTTTGTCTAAAAACTGATACTAAATTGAGTGGATAGTTGATGCACCCAACAAATCACCACACTTTTTTGAGGTAATGTTCTCATCTTGCATAAGGCTCTTGTAGATGTTGTTATGTTTACTCCAAACAGAATATGCTGGCCATACACATTTATTCTTTTCCTCTATTCTCCAGACTGTGGAATTTTAGGAGTTGAAGTCTACACAACCTAAAGTTGCTGAGGTTGAGAACACCGCTGTATTCTGTTTTACAGTTTGAGGAAACAGTAGTATTTGCGTGAATCCAACTGTATGGCTAATGCCTGTTTTACAAATAGAGGAAGCCATACTGTAAAAACTATAGGGAGAGTTTTGTAGTTCTTATAAGTAGCGAGTGAAGGAGAAAGCCCGTCTTTGGACTCAGTCAATGAGTGAATGCTACCCTAGTTGTGCCATTCAAAAAGTTGAAGGGATTTGAAGCTTTTTTCCCCTCACACTAGTTTATTGAAGCCAATAAAAGGTTTTGAATGGAGAGGCAAGGGACGTCTGGAAAGGAACAGAGAAATTGTTTCTTCCTGTCCAAATGAGAAGAGGCAGGTGAATATTAAGAAATGATCGTTTCAATGGGGAGGTTATTCCAGATTGTGGAATAATCTTCCCAAGGAATCTTTCTTGGAACCCCATTGCATTGCAGTGCTGAAGCAGTACTTATTCTAATCCCTGAGAAATCATGGATATGAGTGAGGAATTAATAGTCTGGAGATGGGCAAGATTTATCCCTGAAGTCAAAAAATGGAGGATTGTGTTTTTGATCTGCAGAATGCAGCAATTCCTCTCATGGGTTAGTGTGTGGATCACCCTGGGAAAATGTCTAGAATTGATTAGAGCCATGGTAGTACAGTGCTTAGAATGTAGCATTGCAGGCTGACTCTGCCATTGTTGGGTGTTCGATCCTGACTGGCTCAGGGTTGACTCAATCTTTAATCCTTCCGGGTCAGTAAAATAAGGACCCAGATTGTTGGGGGCAATATGCTAACTCTGTAAACAGCTTAGAAAGTGCTGTAAAGCATTGTAAAGCACTATCTAAGTGCTATTACTATTATCAGGTGGTTTGTGAGTAGCTACCAAAGTGTACTTAGATGATTAGGAGCCAGCTTGAGTTTATCAAAAATAAATCATATCATCTTAACATGATTTTAATAGCTAATGACTTGTCCTATCATAAAAACATTATGTTCTCTGTATCCCATTTTCAGCAATGCATGAAAAATATTTGAATGGTACAGGTTGTACCTAAGCCATGTGTTATTTAGCAATTCTATAAATGACTTTATAAGGGAGATGCTTATGCTAACTACAGGGTGCATGCAAGGACAGGTAACCTGGTAGCATACCGAAATAAGATTCAGAATGACCTTGACAGGTTACACACTGGGACATAACCAGGATTAGTTGAAGGTACTGTGTTTTCTAAATAAAAGAAATTGGTACTCTCTTATTTCAATTTCAAAGGCCTTGGTGGCTCAGGCTGTTAAATGCCTGCACTTAAGTTCCAGCTGCCTACAATTACTGTAGGCTCGAATCCCACCAGGCTCAAGGTTGACTCAGCCTTCCATCCTCTCGGGGTAGGTAAATTGAGGACCCAAGATTGTTTGTGGGCAATAAGCTGACTTTGTAAAAATGCCGCTTAGTAATAAGCAGGCATATACAATGGAATGAAGGCTATTGCTGAGCACACTGGGTTGTATCCCAAAAAATTGTAAGCTGCCCTGAGTCTTCGGAGAAGGGCGGCATATAAATGTAATTAAAAAAAAATTTCAGGAGTAATTGGATTAATTCTTCTGGTGTTATACATACACACACACACACACACACACATATATATATACATGCATACACATACATACATACATGCATACACATACATATATAACAGGAAACAAGTACAAAGACATTAATTTGTTATAAACAAACCAAGTTCATTATGCATGTATTTTGATATTGTGCTATATAATAAATGTTAAATTTTGTGAGTTCCTTTAACAATGAGAAAAATTGGAAATTAAGATGTTAATATTTCCAGTTCAGATTGTTAAGTACAATACTCCTTTCAGCTGATAAAGTGCTTGAACAAATATAGAAAGAGAGAGACTCCTCAGCTCATTATATACCTGATGGAGCATAAGTATCCTTCCAATCTTGTACAATCAACATCTTCATAACCATAAAATATGCAATTTCATTGTCCTCCTGTTAGTTTCCAAACAATTGGTTTCCAATTTTAAAAAAAGAATCTACAAGAAACCAACAAGTCTTTCAGTCCATTTGATTTGGTAATGAATTCTATTTCAACCCTAGTGATGAACTAAAGGCAAAACTTGAGCTTGATTCCTAATTATTGTGATTTTCTTGCCAGTAGTTGCCAATAACTTTCCATTTTGGTCCCTCATCCCAATATCAACCAAGGCTGACTGCATAGCTTCTGAAATGAGCCAAAGTCATCTAGCCTTGTCCGAACCAATTCTGGTGGATATAGAAAATACAAGGAGGAATTTGTCGAGTATGTGACAGAAAAAATCCTGGGATTTGTTCTCAGTTGGAATCCAAACATGGAGCAGATCCATTGGAGATGCCCAGGGAGCAGACTTACCTAATTATCTGGGTGCAGTTTAATCCTGTTGGACCTGAGAAAGTGGACAATGCAACTACTTGTTTATTAAATCTTTCTCCCTCCTCATTGGTAAAAGCTGCCAAGAGGATGACTTGCAGGTGGGTCCAAGCAGTAATTAATACATTCCCTGCAGGAGAGGGTATTCCTGGGAACTTAGGAAACCTTCACTGGATCCCATCTACCAGCACATTTTCTGTTTAATTTCCCACCTCCCCTTTTTAGGGAAAGCGGTGGAAGAAGTGGTTATGCTGCAACTTCAGAAGATCCTAGATTAGATGGATTGTCTGGAGCTATTTCAGATGGGTCTAGTTATGGAAGGGAGACAACATTGGTAGCGCTTGTAGATGATCTCTTGGGGGAGCGGGATGGGGTAGTGCTGTTGTGGTCCGCCAGCAGCCTGCGGAGACGGCAGCAGAGTCGGACAGTGGAGAAGAACATGGGCCAGTCCAGGAGTCTGGGGAGGACTCAGACGATGGTCCTGCATCCAATACAAAGATGGGGCCAGGTCCATCTGGGAGTTATGTGCTGACTCCGGAGCCTCCAGAATCTGACAACAGTGGGCAGAGGAACAAGGGGAGCCTGTTCCCAGTGTGCATGTGTACAGAGCTGCCAGAAGACAAGAGCAGCTAAGACAAAAGGGGCAACTCGGGAGTAAGGCTTGGAGGTGATTGCCCCTCCCATCCAGGAGAAGAGTCCTTCCTGTTGTCGCCACCATTGTCTGGAAAAGTCTTTTGATGGAAATGAGGTCCAGCCCCATATTCCTAGCCTTCCAGAAGAATCTAAAAACTTTTCTCTGCACTTGTTCTAGGGCCCCAACATGGGCCACCTATGTTGGGGTAGCTTACCAGGTAAATGTCTATGGAGATTCTCAGTCATCAGGTCATAGTTGTCCAAAAGGTGCTTTTTCAAGAAGGCAACTGGACTTTTTGGTTTTTCTTTGAAAATGTTTTGCTTCTTATCCAAGAAGCTTCTTCAAGTAGCTAAATGATGGGGAATGGAAAGGAGTATAAATCCTTCCATTTCCCCACCATCCAGTCAGAGCTGAAGAAGTCTCTTGGATGCGGAGCAAAATGTCTTCAACGGAAAACCAGAAAGACCAGTTGCCTCTTGGAAAAGCACCTTTGGGACTCACCAGGTAGAGAAACTCTCCATCTCCAGGCTGCCCATCAACTTGGTGTTTAGCTTTTCTATTCAATCTTTTCTATTTAATTTTAACCATTTTTTAAATATTTTATTATATTCTGAGCCATCCACTGTATCAGTGAGATGGGCAGCAGGGAAATTAAACAAACAAATAAATAAAATATTTGGTGGAAAATATAAGCAAGCAGGTTCTCTAAAATGGTATTGGAAACTCTGTAACAGTGTGAATTGTATGTGAATGGAACAAACTATTTTAAAAAGTTCTGGTAGGATATTATAACTGTATCCTGCACTGCAAAGTTTGCATTCTATGTGTGGCTAGATTATATTACCTTTAATATATTTTTGACTATATTATTTATATAATTTAATTATACAGTCAAACTAATTCCTGCACACAGAAAATGATTGCATTAGAAATGGTTCTAGCCTAGCCTTTTCTTTTCCAATGTGTGGTAATACCTTTGAGTGGACAATTTCAATTTTGTGAATCCCACAGCTGCTGCTGTAAGTGGTAATATGTAGATATGATACAAGTTCCTAAAGGTTTATTGTTCCAAACTACAGCAGTATAATACTCAAAAAACCATCTTGCTTGTCTCTAGAGAGCATATCCCCAAATTATATTGGTGTTGGCAAGAGCTAAAATTGATTTACTGTGTTTGAAAAAAACACTAAGATCAATAGAAGATTGATTGTGTTTAGCAAGAATTGAAAGAGAACAGAGCTTTAACCAAAGAATACCTTCAGAGATTGGCTTAAATCCGTGTAAACCTTTGGATTCATTTCCTGAGTATTTGGAGATGTAATCCTGTACCTTCTTCAGAATTCTTGAAGATGTATGTAATCCCTTACCTTTTGGATTCTATTTTTCCCTTCAGAAAGATTATAGATCATGTTGTCTCACCTCCAGCCACCTTGCACCATAGTAATTCTATGAATTGTACTGTGCTTTTGAACCTGGTTTTGTGATAAAAAATAAAATTAGTCAGCCTAGTAGGGGAATTTAAAGGAATAGAAAAACGTTGGAATGGCTTTTAGTTCGGCTGGCAATGGTATATCTTTCTGGGTTGATTTTGGGACTTGGCCTTTGATCCTTTCTCAAGGAAAGGATTCAGAAATTGGTTATGCTGGAGTGGGGGAGAGATATTTGACCTGGGAAGGACTTCAGGATTGCCTCAAGATTCTTCGTTATCCTTCCTTCCTTTATCCTTCCCTCACTGCAGTTGCATTAAAACTATTAGGGCAAATAACGTAGTTAATTGATCTAAGTTCTCATTAATATGATTGGCTAAGGTCAGGAGGAGGTTGTATCCAGAGATGGGGTTGGGTTGGATGAAGACAAACATTACAAGTTGAGGATTAATTTAGTTATTAGTTGCATGACATTTATCAGATTTAGAAAATGCCCATTTCCCTCACGGAGGAACTCTGGGTGGTGTACAAATAAAATGTTAAAAACACAAAAACAGTATAAAAAATTAAAATAGAGACAAGTCTGGTAAAACTCAACATTAAAAATTAATTAAAAGACGAGAGGAGGGCCTTCATGGCCACACATGCTCCTCTATGGGCTCCAAGCAGATGGCAAGAGCCAGGCCTTCAGATATTTTTGAAAGACCAAGAGAGTCAGGCCTGCCTCACCTCTGGAGGGAAGGGGCAATGATAGAGAAGGCTCCCTCCCCTCCACACCAGTCGAAATTCTTTAACTGACAAGGTCTGCAACATTTCGAGGTGAGATGGGTGGCAAACAAATCTAATACACACATACTGTACACACACACACACACACACACACACACATCTTCCCTGCCTACTGGGTAGATCAGACTGATGTTGTGATGGGATAAAGATAGTTCCGTAGGTAATCTGGGCCCATGCCATTTAGCACTTTAAAGAGATAATAACTAACACTTTGAATTTGACCCGGAAACAAACCAGCCTCTAATACAGCTCACATAGCAAATATTATATGTGCTGTTCTTTGGTCACCCAAGATTGCTCAAGCAGCTGCATTTGTACCAGCTAAAGCTTTTGGATACTTTTCAATGTAGAGCACATTGCAATAGTCCAAACTATGACCGGGGCGCGAATGACTGAGCAGAGAGCCTCCCTGTCCAGAAATAGGCGTAAATGGCACATAACACTTTAAAACAGTGATATTCATACTGTATTATTTGCACCATTGGTTATAATGTTATTCCTGTAATTATTCCTGTTGTGGTAATGAAGTACCACAACAGAAAAAATGTAATTAAATTATGTTTAAACTGTACTGAACTAGGAACTGGCCTTGGCATTGATTTGGGGCTGCAGGTATAACCTCAAGCATACGGTACTTATGATTGTTCTGTCTGAAGGTATTTGGTAGCTGGTTGATCTGACAGCTGCATTTCTGTTTGGAACAATTACAGATGCCCTCGTACATCTACACTGTAGACTCTTGCAATGTGCTGACTGGTTGAATTTGCACAGCACAAAATGGAGTTAGGTAGTTTGCAATTTAGCATGTTGCGGGAGCTCAGCTGTTGTCTTAACAGTTACAGTAAGTTAATTGAACATAATGCCATTATACCATAATGCTTTTTTTTGTTTCGGCCTAGCATGTTATATGAACATAACAATTGCCCTTGAGTTTATAGTTGAATATATTGTGTGACTCAGGGCACTGCATGGGATAGAAGTTTTGAGAAGCAGGAACCTGGACCTCCACCCAGAAGAAAATAAGATTGTACAATTTTTTAATGCCTACTGAAGATATATGGGGGGGAGGAAAGGTAAGAAAAAAGAATTCCCCAGATACAGCCTTTCTCTGGTCACTCACTTAGAAATTCTTTGGAGCAATTTTTTTTTGTCTGGCTCTTTGAAGAAGTATATGCTGGTTCACATGGCTTTAGAGTGAAGTGGAGAGTAAAGTTGGGTTTTTGTGTCTAGATATTTTGCATAGGGTGCCTAGGATTCTAGGAAAATAACTGTTAAGGCATGTTTTCAAACCATCAGTCATGTGGTGATGACTTGAACCTTCCCTTGTGCAATGTATTTCCGTTGTGGGTAGAACATCCCTCTTAGTCAATCCTCTCTTTTTAAGTTCACTAAAATTATCTGCATGTGGACGCTTGATGCCATTATGTAGCAGAACCCGAGCAAAATATTCGAGAGCTGAAGAAACTTCTTGGATGAGAAGAGAAACATCTTCAAAAAAAAACCCAAACCAAACCCAGAAAGTCCAGTTGCTTCTTGAAAAAGCACCTTTGGGCAACTATGACCAGGATGACTGAGAATCTCCATAGGCATTTAATTGAGCAAAACCCTTGGTTCAAGAGGCTGTTCTCCCATGCTAAGAATTCAGCAAATATTCTTTGCCCATCCCACAGAAGAGTTTTCATTCTCATCTGTTGGTTATAATACTTTGCCATTTTCACTGTTAAAAGATTGAACACATCCCTGCACAAAGGATATACCACATCTGTTTGTTGGAAGGAAACAGTCTCTTTTGTACTTTCCTTCTATTCAGCATGGTCAGCCAACTTAATATTGTATTTTCTAACCTACTCTTACACCAGGGTGCTCTTAGCCTAAAGGTCACTGGATATCTCCAAGTAAATTGCTAATTTCACTGCACTGGCCATCAGTATCGATGTCCAGCTGTCAAACAGCTTTGGTAGATACAGTATCTTTTTATTTGTCTACAGCTGTCAGTAATAAGTCTATAATACATTTTATTGTTTTCCTATATTTTGCTTTGGTTTTTAATTGTAAAATAAATTAATCAATAATCAGTCAATGAGAGGTAAATTTCTTATGTCAAATCTGGAGGAGTTGAAAGGTATGTAGTTCAAAAAGGCACCTGCGGTTGCATTCCAGAAGAATGTACGATACTGTGTAATCATGCTCTTCTTAGTACCATCCTGTCTCATTGTGTTTGTAGCCAAACAGTATAAGGTTATCTGTCATGATGATGCCATTTATGGTGTTCTTCTGTAATATTGTGGTAGAATTTTTGCAATATGCTGCATAGCCCTTTAAGGATAAGATTTGCTCAAGTGTCAGAACTCTGAAATGTGTTGGTAAAAAAACTAGGAGCCAATGCAATTGTTATAACAGCCTTTTAAAAATCTTTTATTCTTCAGGCAGGCAGCTGCTTCCTTCTAAGTATCTGATAAAAGAGGCCATAATTTTGTGAAATCTCATTCTGAGAGGTTTTCAAAGCCCATTGCCTCTTCATGGCAGTTATTGTTGCCTGTCAGAAAAGTAGTTGGAAGAAGTATTTAGGAAGGTTATTAACAATTTTTCCATTGATTATTTTCAGTTGTTCTAGCAATTTTAAATGGAGCTTGACCTCTTCAATATCAATGCAAATATCATGTTTTCTTGAAGTTCTCAAAAGTGGATGGTGCTATAGTCATATTGGTTGTCTGAATCGTTTTAAAATTTGGTCTTATTAAGAGGCAGAGGACAGGCTAGAATGAAAGTTAAGTTCTCTTCTCCATTTTGTTGCTAGGTTGGTATGCTAGCATAGGAAGTTTAGTATCTGGACTTTTAAACAAAGCTTGTCAGTAAAATTAATCCTTCTGACTTTTGTTGAATGTTCTGTACTGGAAGAAAAAGCATTTGGCCTGTACCACTCCTTCACCATGATTCCAAAATTATTGTTGGGTCATTGAAAGGAATTTCTGCATCTGGATGTTGACTTGTGTTTGCGTTCAGTTGGTTATTTGTGGAACAGATCCAATTGAGATGATAGAGACATCATTATGTAGTTATCTGTGATTGTTTTGAGCAGTGAGTCCTGAGGAAGCACACAGGCTTCTCTGTACCTTAAGTCCAGCATGGTGTGGACTGGATCTCTGTCCCTTCTGGTTAATAAAAGCATCCAAGAAGGTAATAGGGGCTGGGTATTTGAAGTGGCAATACATCCTTGGTAGAGAAGCATCTCTTGATAGCTTTGAAAGAGGCACTGATGTATTCCTTTCTCAAGAGGCCAACTCTTGGTCCAGCAATTGCAGATGATTGCCCTGTGTTTAATCTTCTCTTTTAAAAAAAGCTGGTAGCTACAGAGACTTCTGGAAGAAATTGATTATCTTGATCCTTGTCAGTAAGGATTCAGGTCTGAGTAAAGTACCAAAACCACATTGATCTTCTGGCTCAATGGCCTCTAGCAAGACTGGAATAGGAGGAGTCTAAATGTCTTGCTCTTGCTTGACTTGTTAGCAGTCATGGGTACCATCCACCATGGTATCCTTTTAGAGCAGCTGCAAATTTTAGGAGGGAAGCCATGATGCTTTGGTGGCTTTCTTCCTTGAGTTGCCAGTTCTAGACAGTTGAAGGAGATGTTGAACCTATGACTACTGAACTGCATGGTTCAGTCCTTTCCCTCATACTGTTTAATAACTACATGAAGCCATTGGATGAAGCCACAGGTCAGCATAGTTTGGGGTATTATCAATATACATACTATATGTTATTCAGTTCTGTTTTTCCAGTTCTGGCAAGATAGGTAATATGGGGAGATTCTCAGCTGTAGAGGCTGTCAGGATCTGGAGGAGGGAAAATGGACGTAAGCTGATTTCAGCAAGCTGTGGATATAGAAACCTTCTGACTCCAGTAAGGTACTATATTTACTGCTAGATACATTCCTTCAGGTGGAACCTGCTCCCAATTTAGGGATTCACTGGATTCACACCTTCAGCAGGTGAAGCCATGGCCACTATAACCTTTGCAGAATTGTACTGTGTATCTTGTACACCAATTTTAACTTGGTAATATGTACTGTCATTGCTTTGATATTTCTAAGCTTTATGCTGCATGCTGCTTGGAGCCATTTTGGAGAACAACACTACAGAAATACTAATGACAAATATAAATAAATTCCAGTTCTCTCGGTAGAGTTTCCTTTCCTTCAACAATGAGCTGGGCACAAGAGTTTTCAGTAATTAACTTTTCCTGACCCATGGCCTTAATAGGATCTTGCTTGTATTATAATGGTGGAAAATATAATTTGCATCTTTGTAGCTCTGAGTGATACAGGTAATTTATCATAGTGGTGCTATTATTAAGTCAATTTAGGCATTGAATCTAAAAATGGGCATTTCTTTCTATGTGCAATGTCAAGTGCTCCTCCCGAGCATATAATGTTTTTTAAAGTAGCAAGCCAATGTGATTTCCATTAGGCTCTGGTATCTGTGACAATCCATGTATTGATGCTAGATGTAGAATATATATTGAGAAGTGGAGTTTCCCAAGGGAGAATGCTAGAAATGTAAAGAAACAACAGCCACCTGATTACATAGCACATGAGAAGCAGAAAACAGTATTTCCATTAATATTTGGAAACAGCGGGAGGACCTATTGAGTTTAAACTCAAGAGGGTATAAGATGCAGACAACAGCTTTAACTGTCAAAAGTCAATGAACTGTTTAAAGTGGCTTTAGTCCTAGTGTATAAGATCCTTTACTAGTCTTCCTTTGTTGAGTGTTTGGAAATCTTCAGCCTAATTCAAACCTGCCATTATGAACTTGGTTTGCTGTGTCCTTTTCCATCATTTTCAAGATGGAATTTTGGGAGGCACATGATATTGGGATCCATTCCATAAAACATTTCATGTCCTAAGTGTTATATCTTATAATGGTTCATCCAATAGCTGAAATTTGGAACTTACTGAATCATTCATTTATTAGTAGACAGGACTGTCAAAGCATTGATCTTCTGACATGTACCACAGAAAATTGTTCTATTTGGGGCTAAATATCTATTCTCCTTAAATCCTTATCATAGGATAAATGATGAAGATCTTTAATGACTTCATGATCAATTCCAAATTTGTCAAGAAAATTGTCCAAAAGGAATATAGGTATGCAAAGGTATCTTATAGCTGTCAGATACTAATCTCTTGTGCACAATGGAAAACACTTCAGTTAATCTTTCCCTAGCATTGACTAGACCTGTATAGCTATTACATATTGGGAACAAAGTTCTTTTACCACTGTTGCACTAAGAAAGTGACTGTTTATGCCGTGATGACATCACAATATTTGAGGAAATTTAACTCAAGGTTTTGTTCATTTTTCATTTGAGTAGCTGAAGATTCTGAGGCAATGCAGAAAACAAGCTTCTTTGAAATTTCTGACCAAATTGTTGACATTACAATATACTGGTAAATGTTCACTTAAGTTGAAAATATCCATAAGTAGCATTTGTCTGTGGCGCTATGATAGCAAATACTACACCTTGGTGTTTGCAGTGTGTGAAGAAACTCTTGGAATCACAGATTATATGTTACGAAACATCAACGCTCTGAAATTTAAATAATTTCTTTTCAACATTAGTTCAGTAGTCATGTGTTAAAGGTTTCAGGATGTCTCAAGAGGCATCATTTCACAATCTCCTCAAGGAATATCTTACTTTTTCTGCTTCACACATAGAAAGCTGGAAATTAAAAAAGAAGAAAATTCTCCATTTACCTGTAACTCTGCTTGTTTAAATGGATGATAATCAGGCTTGGATATAGTATATTCTGGGTTGGTCCCAGATCCTCTTCTGTGTGTTGATGAGACACCAGGCTTACTTGAATACAGCTCTGAGTTTCTGCTGTTAGTTTTATGGGGAAGAACTGGGCAGTTGAGTAAGGTCCTTTATTTCTGGTGACTTTATGAACATATACATATCCATGTAGTTTTGTTGGCAGCAGTACAAAAATGGCTTTTATCTATTATTGAGACATGTTTTAAAATTCTCCAGTCTAAACTTAACATCCCTACTATTCCTTGGAGGTCTCCCACTTGAGCATTAATCAATCCTGACTTTACATAACTTTCAAGTTCAAGCCAGTTAAATGCTGCCATAATTTGCTGAGGATCTTTAGTGAAGCAAAATTATAGCATAGATTCCAGCTTGAGAATCTTTCCCTTGTGTGAATCCATAGAAATGTTTCAGTATAAGTTTTTTTCAGCCAGTGTAATGGAAAACTAGTACAGTTTAGCTGAGAGTTGAGACATTTATAGAGCCACTAACTTCAGTGGCAATGGAAAGGGTACTGTCCAACTGCTATTTATATTTTTATTCTGCTTTTCCTCCAAAAAGAGTCAAGAATGGTATGCAAAGAATGCAAAACAAGACAATTTACAAACAATAAAAATAGTTATTAGAGAAGAAAAGCAATTAAAACAAATTTTCCTCCTGGAACAATTGTTATCATAACCTATGACACTGAAAGTCCTCTGAATACTAGCCATCTGTAGGTAAAATTTCATGAATGAGTTCATGGATGCTACAATTTATAAAAAAACATGATCCCAAGATGCTGCAAAGGTCTGTAATACATGCAAATACACACACACACACACACACACATACATATATTGCCAAACATCCAAAATTTGATCACATGACTAGGGCTACTGAAACTTGTGTGGCTATTGTATAAGGAAATGCATTGTTAGGCCTCATAAATTAAGAAGAATACAGTAATTCTTCTAAGCAGATTTATTGTTCCTCAACTATAACTGTAGACAGAATCTTGCCAAAGCAAACTACCCTCATAAAACATACAGTCTGGGAACTATTAAGGAGGTGCAGTCTTCACCCTCTTTCTCTCACATAAACTATTTAAACTGAGTTGTCTCTTGGTCTTTTGGAATGCACTCCCTCCCTCCTGGAAATCCAGACTACATCACAAGACCTGAGTGTGTATAACTTATTATAATATCTTGGACAGTTGGAATCAGATTAAGTTGCAGCATACTCTAAGGCAGGGTTGTCAAACTCGATTTCATTGATGGCTGCATCAGGGTTGTGTTTGACCTCAGAGGGCCAGGGCAGGAGGTGGTCATGGTGGCCGTGGCCAGGATTGATGTTTGACACAAGCTCAAGATGCATTTTCTTTCTTTCCACAGTTCTTTACTATAACTATTCTCCTGTCTCTTCTACCAGATATTATGGGCAAACATTTATTACTTATTCTTCATACTCCACTAAACTTTTTATTTCTAAATTTATACCCCATTGTTTAATAGTAAATTGCTTTTCCAGAAGGAAAGCTATTTATACTATTGTATTTTTATTATTCATCTAATAATAAAAATACAATAGCATAAATAACATGATAATACAAGATCTAACAGCAGAGGTAAATTTCCAGGATAGTAAATAGAAATGGCTGTCAATGATAGATTGTTGATTAAATGGACCTACAGTATGTAAAATCTGGCATTAAACTGTAGTATTAACATAGGATACTGCTTATTTTCTATCCAGATCAGGCATTTACTTGAGACCACATAATTATAATCCAGTCCAATCCAGTCCTCCTGTAGCACTCTGCTGGCTGAAAATGTGCTGTGCAGAGGCCTTGTGGGGCCTCTGAGCTGCCTGTTTTTGGCCAGCAAAGTGCTTCTGGAGGCCAGGGAAGCCAAAACGGGCCATCAGGAGCCTCTGGGTGGCCTGTTTTTGGACGGCAGAGTGCTTCTGGAGGCCAGAGAGGCCGAAAAGCAGGGGGGGTGTGGCCCATTTTGGCTGGCAGAGACACCACGGGCCAGTCCTTTGAAATTTCCAGGCTGGCCCCGCGAGCCAGATTTAAATATCCCATGGGCCAGATCTGGGTTGTGGGCCTTGAGTTTGACACCCCTGCTCTAAGGAAATCTAGAGAAATCTAAGGCAATTTCACAAAACTGGGACCTATTCAGATATATAAATTTAAACTACTGTAATTCCTAACAGTACCAATACTAAGTTGAGAATTGAGAGTTTAAGTTTACATATCTGGAGTCACACCTGTATATTGGAGAATACACAGTTGGGGATATACGATTGGGGAAGGTTGGTTATAGGAATGAAATGGGTAGAAGCTGGTTTGTCCTTGGAGGAAGAATTGACTCCATTCTCTTAAGCCTTGTTTGACCTGACAGTAGGGAACCGGGTCTTTCTTTTCCTGTGTGTAACTATTTTTAACATTTTATTTTTATTTGTAAAAAGGGTATTATTATATAAATGTTCTTATTTGAATCAAAGGTGTTTTTCAAAAGGCAACTGGACTTTCTTAGTTTTTTGCTTGAAAACGTTTCACTTCTCATCGAAGAAGCTTCTTCAGACCTATTCAAAGAGTGTTTATCCCAAAGCACATAACTCAATGTCTGTGGAGATTCTCAATCATTGAGGTCATGGTTGTCCCAAAAGTGCTCTTCATAAGACAACTGGACTTCTTGGATGAGAACTGAAACCTTTTCAAGAAAAAAAACAAAGAAAGTCCTGTTGCCTTTTGAAAAGCACTTTTGGGACAACCATGACCTGAATGATTGAGAAACTCCATAGACATTCTTATTTTGAAATTTCATGATAAAAATCAAGAAAGATTGTCCAGTTTGTCCCACATTCTTCATGTTTTTCTCTATGATTATCATAATGTATAATATGTCACAATAACTTAGTTGTTTTATAATTTAGCAAAAGGATTTTTTAATAAAAAAGCAACTTCCTTTGCTTCAATAATTTATTCATTTAAGTATTTGGCCATTGTTTCAGTCAAATTACCTGTTTTGGGCAAATGTATTTTATTTTTCCTTTTTTTTTCATACTTGGAAAAAATGAGTGTTTTTCTGATAAAAGAAGACAGTTTGCGTTAACACATACCTTCTTTCCTTTACAGCAATTTTAAAGATTTGGATAAAAAATGAACAGTTATAGGATGCTGACTAATGAAACTGATTTTGTCAGCAATAGAGAGATCATTTTTGCTGTTGTAATAGGATGTAGTTTCAGTCCACTATGAAGTAAATGTGCCAGTATGCATTATCTCCTTTTCTGCATTCAGAGAATAAAACACTTCAGGAATTCAAATTACTTGGGGAAATTTACTCCAGTGTACATTTCCCTTTGTGGCCAAAGCTCCGCTCTGCTAGGTTGACAGGCTGCTATTTCCTTGAATACAAAGGGGTACATTATAAATAACTTCAAAGCACTTAAACCAAGAGTGGAGTGTCATGGTAAGTTCCTGGGGGAGCAATAGAGAAGAATCTGAGTTTTATCAGAAACTGAGTTGTGAATTAAAGTGCAATCAAGATATTTTAATTCTTAAACTATAAAGGCTATCCCAGAGGAAAACAAAAAACTAGCAGGCATAAGACTACATAGTGGATCATTTTCTGCGATCAATAGTACATATATTTCTATCTCCAAACCTGAGAATAAATGGATGAAGAACTGATTTATGAAATGGTGAGTCGCAGAAGTTTGGATGATTCTGAATTCTTAGGTGCATATCTTCTGCTCTTAGCAAGTCCAGATCAGGGTGTGGAATAGGACCAGTTGAACCATCGTTTAACCTTAAAATGAAAACATGGAATGTGGACTTTGTGTCAGAAGTCCACCTTTCTAGTACCAGGATTATATGGTGCCTACTAATCTTTAAAATTCTGTTAAAATAGCTTTCTCAAGACAGACATTTGCATGCCTTGGCAAGTATCCCAAAAATGACTTTTTGAATAGTTTGTGTGGAGGCAGCTACCTAATTAATTGGCAAAACAATCTAATTAATTAGCTTAATATAGACAGTGGCATCCATTGCCAGTATGTAGGCAAATTCTGTAAAATGTATTTAAACTTTATTTCCATCAGAGTGGGGAACAGAGAAGCACTGAGCTGATGGATGCACAGAAAAGGTGTATGCTTTTTTGTTGTTTCTATTTCGGAATAGCTTAATTATTTTTTTAAAAAAAGCTTTTGTCCTCTTTCTCCTCTCATCGTACAGTTGCATCTGGTTATCAAGAAAGGAAATGTGGATGAAGTTGGTTGAACTGCTGCTCTTTTGCAATCACCACAAAGAGATTCATTAGATCATGAAAAGAGTTAAAACTTAAAAAAAAGAAAGAAACCATTTTGCTCAATTTTGCCCTTTTCTCCATGTACTTTTTGTTGTTGTTTTTCCCAGGATCCTGGCAGAACAGAGAAAAGGGCTGGATCTGAACAAGGAAGTCAGAAGCAGAGCACATCCTGGGCTGGATTCCTAGATTGAAGCTGGCCTTGTAAAGAACAATAGGAAGGTAGACAAGGAAGCAGGAGAGAAAAGGAATGGGAAACGGGGCTAAAAACCAAGAATCATCAAGCTTTAAAGTCATAAAGATATGGCAACAAATCAGTTAAACTGTGGGAAGACTGGATGAAAGAGGGTGAAATTATATTTATTCTATCAATAAATTTCATAATTATTCAAAAAATTTATTCAAGAAATAAAGCATCCCTTGCCACAGCTGAAATGGTTAGTCCTATGTAATCTGTCTTGTGTAGCATATCCAGCGCATCAGAAGGCAGCTCAACAGGCATTCCTGCCAGGCTTCATGTAGTTTTGTGTATTGTTTAGCTAGAAAAGAGCAGGCTATAGATATAATTTAATATGAAAACCTTTTTCTCTTCCACCTCCTACCTCCCCCCACACACTTGATCGCCATGGCTGCTATAAAAACTTTGGTATATAAAAACTGAACTTTGTTTTTTTTTTTAATTACATTTATATGCCGCCCTTCTCCGGAGACTCAGGGCAGCTTACAATTTTTGGGATACAACCCAGTGTGCTCAGCAGTAGCCTTCATTCCATATGCCTGCTTATTACTAAGCGGCATTTTTACAAAGTCAGCTAATTGCCCCCAACAATCTTGGGTCCTCAATTTACCTACCCCGAGAGGATGGAAGGCTGAGTCAACCTTGAGCCTGGTGGGATTCGAGCCTACAGCAGTTGTAGGCAGCTGGAACTTAAGTGCAGGCAATTAACAGCCTGAGCCACCAATTAGGTTTTTTGAGTGAAACCTAATTGTTTTTGAGTGAAACCTATTAGTGAAACCTAATAGGAACATGTTTTTTTTTATGCTAACCAGGGGAAAAGGTGCAATATTAGAAAAATGCCCTCTTTATTCTTCTCTCACTCTGGAAGGGAAAAAGCAAGTGCATCTAAGATTTCCATGAAATGAATGCTTGTTGAAGGAGAAAACAACTCTTGAACGCCTGATAAAAGGTTTCATTTCACCAAGCAGTGATATGATCCTCAAGAAAACTTCTAATGGGTTCTGTCTTTTTGTACATGTGTGTGAATCAGTAAGAGATAGTGTATGTGTGTGTGTGCAACTGGGCTCTGCAGCTGGAATATCTTACATGAGATGTTTTGTGTGGAGGGAGGGAGAGAGAGAGAATATGAATAGGAATAGGAATATGTTCCGGTTTTTTTGCAGATACATTTTCCATCACATAGTTCAGGGTGCCAAAGCTTTGAGTGATGCTCTTGCGGACCAGTAATTGTCCTCAGTGTTCATTCTCTTAGTTCTGGCTTGTGGTTAGTTGCAGGCAAAGGATAATGTTGTGGTAGCCTAGCAACTGGTAGGCTAGGAAACTATATTTCACTGAAATTAAAGTGGAGTTAAAAGGTGCTTTTTAGAGTACCTTCTGTGGAGGGAAAACCTGGTGGTCTTGTTTGAAAGTCAGAAGTAGGCCCAGTTCTCTGGCCCTATTGCTTAAATTTTATAGTGCTTTTTGAAGAAATTTGTTGCTAATAGGCAACTGGCATCAATGCTCTAGATGTTTTGCAGAATAGTGTCCTCTGTTCTGTGATTCACTTACATGGTACCCATCTTTTCACTTTGGCTAGGTTCTCAAAGTAAACCATGGTTAAACAAACCATGACTTAACACAAACTACCTCTAAATTTGGGGCAGACTTGCTGGAGGTCATTGGGACCATGGAACAACATTATTTAGCCTAGGATTTAGCCTAGGATTCAGCTACAGAAACTTTTTCTGATCTTTTTCTGATTTTACTAATGTGGACAGGTGACCCATGGCTGTCCTATTCCAGACCAGCAGTATCTTCAGAACTGAATGTGGGCAGATACCCTGAGCCAGTGATGGGATTCAAAACTTTTTACTACCGGTTCTGTGGGCGTGGTGTGGTTTGGTGGGTGTGGCTTGGTGGGCATGGCAGGGGAAGGATACTGCAAAATCCCCATTCCTTCCCCACCCCACTAACTGTTTCCTGTGCAGGGCAACAAAAGAAGACCCAGCCAATCAGCTGGGACTCAGAAGGCAGAGAATAGATGGGGGCGGGGCCAGTCAAAGGTAGTATTTGCCGGTTCTCCGAGCTACTCAAAATTTCTGCTACTGGTTCTCCAGAACTAGTCAGAACCTGCTGAATACCATCTCTGCCCTGAGCCTCTTAATTATCTGGATTATCCAAAAATGCAACAAGCTTATCTAATTTCAATGAAAGTGAAGCAAAACACAGTCCATCTACAGTTCTTGGACAATTTTTTGGTGGTTGATGGTGATTGATTAATTATGTGCTACTGAGTTGGTCTCAACTCCTAGTGACTACATAGATGGATTTGTTTCCAATCTGGTCCTTTTTCATTGATGTATCTGTCACCACTGTAATTGAATCCATTCAGCTTACAGTACTGCTGGTGTTTTTTCTTCTTTTTCTTTCCATCTTTCCCAGCATTACAGATTTTCCTAGAGAGAGAATTATGTCCAAATTATGATAATATGAGCGGATCATTTGTGCAAACTCTTGAGATCATTTGGGTGAGAGCTTTGGGTTGATTTGCTTAAGGACCATCTGTGATATTCTCAGGAGTCTTCTCTAACACTAAAATTCAGAAGCATCACTATACTTGATATTCTGCTTCTTCAAAATCCAAAAAGTGTCAGGTTGGTAACTATAATTTGTTGTTTTTATTTCAGAGGATGTTAGCAGGGATGTGGTGTCTGTGAGGGGAATACATCAGTCCTGAGAACAGTGGAGATAAGGGCCTTGGTGGTGCAGGCTGTTAAATTCCTGCAGTTAAGTTCCAGCTGCCTACAATTATTGCATGCTCGAATCCCACCAGGCTCAAGGTTGACTCAGCCTTCCATCCTCTCGGGGTAGGTAAATTGAGGACCCAAGATTGTTGCGGGCAATAAGCTGACTTTGTAAAATGCTGCTTAGTAATAAGCAGGCATATACAATGGAATGAAGGCTATTGCTGAGCACATTGTGTTGTATCCCAAAAATTGTAAGCCGCCCTGAGTCTTTGGAAAAGGGCAGCATATAAATGTAATTAAAAATAAAAAAATAAAAAAATTATTTAACTCATGGGGCTTTTTTCAGACAAGAAGATTGACTTTATTAAGCAACTGAATATATTAAACATATCCATACATACCTGATCGCATTATTTATTTTCAAGTTAATAATATGTTGAAAATGGAATAATAAGCATAGAAAAGGGACAAGTAATAAAAATATTAAGAAAAGAGAAAAGAAAATGTAACTTATCAAATAGACCTGTAGATATAAGTGCCACAATCTACTATGTTTTTGATCAATCAAGACTTCTGGATGAGAAAAAGAATATGTATGTATGTTAGGAAACTAGTTTTAATTTTATCCATGCAATATGCAGCATTCCTTGCTAATGGTAAAGACAGCCCTACTTAGTTGGGGGAAGTACATTAAATTTATTCACACACATAAATACAAAAATGCCAAGCTCCTTTAATGTTAAATTTGATTATGTTTTTGTGTCATAGCATGTAATGCAAATTGAGCCCATTTAATTAAAGTATATTTTAGTGCATTGTGCAACCCCCAAAGATGATTAATTAAGCATACCACATAAACACTGTCATTTAGTATCCTTAAAAACAGGAACATGTGAAAATAGCATTGCTGAAAATAAGTGAGTTTGCCAGAGGTTCTTTAACAAACTGAAAGTTCACATAGAAGGCTACTTGCAACCCATAGCTGAATTAGCTATTCCTGGTTAATAAATATAAAATCTGTAAAATTACGCAGTCCAATGCCTACTGTTAAACCCAGGTATCTGAAAAAGGATTCTTTCCCATTCTTTTCATATTTTTAAGAAGCGTTTTTCTGTCTGAATGGGATGAGAAGAACTCTTGTTTTTACTTGGATCTGTTGAGGCAGCATGATACTGCAATGTGCCTGTGAAGTGAGAACTGTTTGACAGAATCTCCCTGTGGGATCTGAGGGCAATAATTGATTTTTAGTAATTGGGCTGAGTGGGATGACTATCACTAAGGAGAAAGAGTGAGTGAATTAGTGAGAGAGAGAGGGAGGGAGGAAGGGGGAGGGAGAGAGAAAGAGAGAGGTTGTGCTTGGCAGAGATGGGATGGGCATATTATTGAAGGAATATTTTACTCAGGCACCTTGATCAGAGCATGCTTGATGTTGCAGCTGCAATCTAGGAAACAGATAGAGGTACTCCTCAACTTACAGTTCATTTAGTGACCATTCAAAGTTACAACAGCATTGAAAAGGATGACCGTTTTTCACACTTATGACCTTGGTAGCATCCCCAAGATCAGGTGCTCAAAATTCAGATGCTTGGCAACTGGTTTATATTTATGACCGTTGCCGTGTCCCAAAGTCATGTGACCACCTTTTGCGACCTTCTCACAAGCAAAGTCAATGGGGAAGCCACTTAACAACCGGGTTACTAACTTATCTGATGCAGAGATTCACTTGACAACTGTGACAAGAAAAGTTGTAAAATGGGGAAAAACAAATGTCTCACTTAACAGCAGAAATTTTGGGTTCAATTGTGGTTGTGAGTTGAAGACTACCTGTACTTTTCCTTCCATGAGTGAATCAGGATCTGGTGCTTAGATGAATGGCCATCTTTATGCAGGTTTGAACAGGCCAGGACATTTTTGGAATCCAAAATTTCCAGTGATAAATGACATCTAAGCTTGGCATTCTTTCAGTAGAGATACTCAGTCTGCTATAATTTCAGACTACATCCTCCGCAATCAATCAAAACGGGCTTCTGTTCCCCTAATTTATTTTAACCACCTCTTTTACAATGAGGCTGGTTAAATGATATGCCTCACCATTTCAGAGCATGCTGAATCAAGTTTGAGAACAGTGTCCTTTTCCTTTTCAGAACAAGAATGTGTTGAGGGATAGAAATGGAGGGATGGGGACAGGGGGAATGAAGCCCCATATGGAGTTTTCTGTTTCTGTTTTATGTTTTTGCTGCAGAAGAGGAATATATTGCAATTTTAAACATTTTTTAAAAAGCCAATGATAACGCGAGTAGAGCAGGGAGAAATTCCAGCTGAGAAATTCTGGGAGTTGAAGTCCTATATCTTCAAATAGCCAGAATCACTGCCATATCTAATAGGTCTGGAGATAGAGCTTGGGAGAGGAAGTTGAATTTTTTAGCTTTAGCTTCCTCTGTGAGGCAGGGGCTCAGTTTGTACTATTTTGACTCTGTGAACGGTGGAAGGATAAGTAGTTTAGTACTGATTCATTCTTTTTTTCTGGTTTCATTTTTTCCTTTAGTTACGGCAGGGATAGGACTACTCCAGTTCTGAAGCATTCTTATACAGCAACTTGAGGCTAAATACAGGGTGGAGATACTGGGCTTCATTATACTTTACAGTCCTGCCATTAATATGCATTCCTTCTTTCAGTGTGGTATTTTTCCTCACTAAAGCTGTGTTTCTTAAACATTTTTCTCTCTCACAGGCCTCCTTCTCACTTTATATATATTTACATTATATTTACTAATGTTTAATGTACTTAGTTTTCCACATAGTCTGGCAAATAATGTTGATTTCATGGATTCCCAAGAGGCACTTGGGAATCCATGCTCTAAAGGAAGCATGGAGATTGTTAGTGGCTTTGAGAACGTTGCTATAAATTCAAGAGATCTCCTTTTGCAAAATCAATTTCTACTTTTCTCAGACAGTCTCTTGATGTCAGACCTCCAACATCAAATCTATGAAATTTATTTTCCCCATGAAAGCAATCCTCTGAGTAAGTAGGGCTGAGAGAGTGTCACTAGCCCAAAATCACCCAGTGGTTTTAATACCTAAGAGAGGAAGGCTGGAATTCACTGCCTCCTGATTTCTAGCCAGGCACCTTAACCGCTACACTAAACTGGCTTCTCCTTGCCCCAAGGACATAGTCACTTAGCGTTTGGAGGAAGTGGAATTGAGGGACTGGCATTAAAATTCATAAGCCAGAGGCTTTCCTTCCTTCATCCCTCTCCTCTTTGTGTGCCATTCCATTCTGCCTTCCCACCCACTCATTATTCCCTTTGGCTGCTTTTATCTTGCTTTTCCTTCTGGCTGCCAGTTCTTACCAGGTGTTCCACCAGTTTGGCTTAATTAAAATCAAAGTCTGGCTTTCCATTCAATAAACCATTTGTGGCTGATTTAATTTTTATTAATTAATAAGGTGTTTTGCTTTTCTTTTCTTTTTTCTTTTTTCTGTTTTAAAAGAGGAGAGGCATTTGATGCTTGGAATTGCTGCCAGTCTATCCACAAAGATGGTCGGTATGCTATTTTGGCACATGGGAGAGATTAAATAAATTTTTGTTAAGTCTTCCATTGTGGGATGTCTACCAGATATATATGTGTTGTACATATATATCTAGTAGACAAATAAGCTGTGCTTCTTAATTGCTATTTCCTCCTTTCCCAGTGAAAGTGCTAGGATCTCAGTAAAAGTGGTTTGGAAATGGCTGTGAGATTAGACAAAGGTCTTCCAAGTGTGGGGCTTCTTAGTCACATGACATCCTTTCCTGTTTCTCCAGCTTGATAACATCACCAGTCTCTTTGTATAAAGTTTCTTTATAACAGAGGTGGTGTTCAGCAGGTTCTGACCAGTTCTGAAGAACCGGTAGCAGAAATTTTGAGTAGTTCGGAGAACCGGCAAATACCACCTCTGACTGGCCCCGCCCCCATCTATTCTCTGCCTCCCAAGTCCCAGCTGATTGGCTGGGTCTTCTTTGATTGCCCTGCACAGGAGAACGGAGCTGGAAAGCAGGTTAATGAGGTGGGGAGGGAATGGGGATTTTGCAGTAACCTTCCCCTGGAGTCGGGTGGGAATGGGGATTTTACTGTAGCCTTCCCCTGCCACTCCCACCAAGCCATGCCCACAGAACCAGTAGTAAAAAATTTTGAATCCCACAACTGCTTTATAAATGAGAATATTTGTAGCTCAGGGTTGAAATGAAGGGTCCTTGTTGCTCTCTGAGTTTGCTTGTTTTTTTCTGCAGACTTTGCAGATGCTGAGGTAACTGATGCTGTTACCTAGTTAGGGTAATAAAATGTCTGCAAGAAAACAAGCAAGCTCAGAGAGCACTAAGGATCCCTCGTCTCTTTATGTATATCATATTGTATTATTTTCTTTTGTTTGCAATATTTATGTTTTAGATTAACATGTGATAAAGCAACTTCAATTCTAAAAATCATCAGTAAAAAAGCAAAGTACTCAAAGACATTTTGGTTGATTTAATATTGAAAATTTATGCACAATAATAAAATATTTATGTTATCTTTGGAAACAGATGGGAGACAAACATATACAGTATATACTTCTCAGGAGAATGCTTCCCACTGTCCAGAATACTAACAAAAAGGGTCAGTTCCCTGCAGGAATCCATCTCTAAGACTTTGGGACTTCTAGAGTCTTCATTTTATGTTATAGCATTTGCAGTTAGCCCTACCCTTCACATTGATGCCAATGTCACTCTCATTAAGAAAGATAATTAGAAATGTTAGCATTTTGTCTCTACAACAGGCAGCCTCTCTTTAAAACAGATGGAAATATACAAGCCTTATGCCAACTTGATTTGCATATTTCTCCCTTCTTTGGCAGTTTTCTCGATACAGAAAACTTTGTATAGTGGGGGCATCCTGCTACCAGATCCTTCCCTCTTTAGGAAGCCAAATTGTCTACAAGTCAGCGAGTCTGAAGAAGTCCAAGTTTGCATGTTGTTCATCCTTGTCGTGGTTGAGTTTTGATAACGCAGCGTTTGGCCAAATGGCTGCAATATTTTGCAAAAGCAAGCTGTTGTCATGAGAAAATAGTGATGGGCCCATTCTTTGCCTATAAACAGTAGATACCGTTCATGAAAATGACAGCAAGAGACATTTGCCCTGTGAAGCCATCATGTCTTCCCAGGAGGAGATAAAAGATGTAGGGGAAATGCAAATGAAATATGAAATAACATTGAGAAACCTCATCAGATGCATGTATTATATAAAAGGAAACTGAAAAGAACAAATTATTCCCCCTGCCCCCATGAAGTTCTTTCTTATTTCAACATTAAGGCCAAAGATTGCCTACTTTGATCTTCTGCAGAGAAGAATTGGATCTATTTTTGGATATACCAAACTTTGCTAGCATCATAAGTGCTTCTGTCACAAATATGTTCTTGTGTGAACCAGGTCTTTTGAATATTTATTTATATAGCACCTTCTGTATTCATGGAGCTTTTCCATATCCCATGAAAAGCTTATAAACTAACATTTGAGAAAGGGGGAAAGTAAAATGAAGTTCAGTAAAGCTATTGGAAAACAAATAGCATAGCAACATATATTTGTTCAACTGCATGTCCTCAAGTACTGTATTTTTTTAAAAATAATTTTATTACATGGAACCACTGGGTTTAGAAAGCTTGGATAAGTGTAGCAAAATAGGAGATTCCAGACTAACAGCATCTGATTGGCCCATTTTCACAACCAGATGTGAAACCTAACTGCAATTAATCCCAGCTGTGGATGATTATTGAGACCTGAGTAAGCATAAAGGAGGATTTTTTTTTTCCCTGCTCAAGTCCTGAAGAAATAATTCTTCTATAAGTGGTGTATTTGTTTTGGGGGTGAATCACATCAGGGCCAGTGGAATCTAAATAAAAAACATTTTTAGATGCAGATTTTCTTAAGGATTTAAGCAGGAAGACCAATGTTAAATCCCTGTAAGTTTCTGCTACGTCCATATTGTATTTTTTTTCAAATAATGTGTTAAATAAATTGATCCTTCACGACTGTTGCCTGAGTGATATAGTCTGTTTGCAGCTTGAAAATAAAGGCCTGCAAAATTGCTTTCTTTAAGATAAAGATGAAATGTAAAAGAATGTCCTTCAAGCCCTAAACATTTATCTTAATAATAATTAGGCTCAATTAGCAAGTTTTTGTCAGGTTTTTGTAGATTAATTTGAAAGGTTATTGTGTGTCTGACAACACTTAGCATTAAGTGGATTTTATTTAATGTAGCCAAGCTGTTAGCATTTTCCAGGTTTGGGTCTTCAAAGCCATCAAGATACTGGCTTCAGAACAGCAACATTCATTAGCTTTAATTGGATATCTTAAATTTGTAAAAGCATAGCCTACTGTATTTATATTAAATGGGCTCTGCAGGAGAAATAGAGAGAGGATTTGGTTGATAGCAAAATGTAGCTGAATGATTAATTACTGCATGTATATGCCAACATATTGTTTGGGTATGAAAAGCAGAAGAAAACAGCAAATGATTAGGATTGTACCAACCCTCAGTTTGACTCATGAGTCTTCACTGTATTTGGGGAATTGGGAGTGTAGTAAAATTTTGGAATAACCAATATAATAAAAAAATAGCCACTCTGCACTCTGACTAGAATCTATTATTAAGGGTTATCTTGGCTGAGAATCCATCTATCACTAAGATCTTTAGAAATAAGAGATGTTCAGCAGTGGAGCCTTCTGCCCATTGAGCATATGCTTTGTCATTGAGTTAAGATCTTTGGACTGAACTACAATTAATTATTAGAGGAAGAGGCCCACAAGAGTCACACAAATTTAAAATAGCAGCCTGTGACCTGTAATATCATGAACAGGATATAACAACCTCTTTAGTTATCTTCACCCAGAGTGTGACTCCTGTCCTGTTATACACTTAATTGTCAATTGTAGTTTGTCCTCATCAGTTTGAAAGGCTCCCATAGTATAGGCATCTGAGGGGTCAATGAAGGAGAGGACAAAATGATATATAATGGCATGACGTAAATGATACCACATAATACTTATATCAACTTTGTGATGTCATACCATTTATGCAATGATGCATATATTGCCATTCTAATGTCATTGTTATTTGTTACAGAAGTTGCTGCACTGCAATTATAGACTAATGAAAATGAGAACTAAAAAGATATGACACCAAAGGAAAAAGTGAAGTGTTGAGAAAACTAAAACAGAGATAAATTAGGCACCAATTCAGAGTGATCTAAAAGCCTA
Source organism: Naja naja (assembly GCA_009733165.1). Classification (NCBI taxonomy): domain Eukaryota; kingdom Metazoa; phylum Chordata; class Lepidosauria; order Squamata; family Elapidae; genus Naja; species Naja naja. Next base: position 26,160,802 of record CM019148.1, on the reverse strand, counting down.
GTTTAGCTCAAAACATTAGTACTGAGAGATGATGGCAGCTCCCTTTCTTCTCCTGTGCTTATTCACAAGCTGTTGGTATAGGTTAGGTTACCCTGGCCTAGCTGTTTGAGGCAACATCAAAGGAAATAGTATTTCTTAATAACTTGATGCACTTTTGAAACAGAAAAGGAAAAATCCTAACCTAAGCCTAAGAAGAAAGAACATGAACTTCTGCTTTGGACCTCTTGTATCAGCAAAACATTGCCCAAGCATTGGGGCTGAGAGACTTTAGGATATGTCGTAAGTCCATTCCTTATTGTCATCTCACATCAGTCTATTTGAAGTATTACAGTACCATTCTGTAAGTGTCTCTGATATTCTGTTGTTGAATTTCATTGAGAAAGGTGTATTTCTTGGAATGAGAAAACAAAGGATAGCACACACTCCATTTTCATTCATGCATCAATGGATGAAGAGCTCTTGGGAGATTGCATCCAGGTTTTTCAGAAAATATATAAAGGGAAGAGAACATTTGGCTTGTTTACAGTGATCTTTTGTTTATTTGCATCAGAAACATCACAATCAAAATAAAGCATACTATACAACATAACATTTAAAATACAAAATTAAAATATGTACAAGTCAAACAAATCTTGCCCTGAAACTAGCAACATTAATTGTGCTGTCGTGCTGCAATGAATCCTCAAATGTACACTGATCAGGGCACAAAAGGTAGGTATACATATGTGTGGTTGTCTACATGTTTACAGTGGTAAGAAAAGGGCAGATGCAAATAATCTGTTTTGCATTTCGCTGCTTCTAGTTGCCCTAGAACTGGAGAGCCCCACAGCACTTCCATCCATCTGCCATAGCAAACCTGGTCCCATCTATTATCCAAAGGAACAACTCTCACAACTTTCTATTTAAGTAAGAGCTTCAGTAAGTTAAAACCAGTCCAGACTGAGCCATGTATAAATGCCATCTTACTGCTTACCACTTCATTATGGCCTCAAACAGTCAATCTGACTCTTCTTCTTTTCCTACTATTTCTCATCTCCCATGTGCCTTGTCTTTTTTGACTTTAAGCCTCAGGGCAGGTCCAGCTCAGTATCTTTTTTTATGACTTGAGTTATTTTGGCAGACAAAACTGATTGAAAAACAGGACATAAAATGAACAGTATGTCACTGTTTGAGGTTTCTTCAGAATGCTATGTGTTTGAGAAGCAAATCTGTAATGTAATGTGGCATCCGAAATCTGCAAGTTGATCTGGGCAGTCCCTTATCTAAAGAATGGAGGTGTGTCAGCCAGTATGATGATTTCCCAAGGCTAAAGTTAAAGCATATTGGACTTGCCCTCAATTTGAGTGCTATCATCTGAATTAAATACAATCTGATAGGGTCAAATCCGAAGGCTTCTGCCAGCAAGGGAAAATGAACAGCTTTTCCTTTCAGTAGCTCCCAATGGTAGGGTAATAAAATAGGTCAGTTCCACTTTCCCCCTGATCCAGGGTGGATTTTTCAGAGTTTCTCTTAATTTGTCCCCTCCAAATCCCTCTTGATGTTTAATGTCCTTTATCTCCTGTGTCATCAGATTTCTGATGGCAGAGGCACAATGGCAGTGAGGAACCTCCCAAACATAAAAGTCTTTGATGCTTCACAAAGAGATCCTGACAATTCCATGACTACTGCCAAGACCCTTACAATTTAGTTAGGAAATTGTTATATCTAGTCATTGATTAATAGGTTATATCTGCATCAAAATTGTATAGGAAAAAGAAGCATGTTTTTTTGGCATTAAATGACAGATTATTACAGCCAGGAAAAATATGATTTGACAACAGCAATTTTTAAAAATGGATATATGTATGTATGTATTTGAATTTATTAGCCACCCATTTTCAGTAGACTCACATATGCTTAATTATATATATTTTAAAGTTGTGACTAGAAACTCATTTTGGAACCTGGCAGACTTTATAACGGCAAACTGTGCCCCAAGATAATGGATACCTGCAGCCATATATATATGTAAAAGTTGCTGACTGAGTGATGGAAGGTTTTAAATACGCAGAATGTTTGATTGGAATCCTCTATTTGCTAATATTGCATTTCTCCCCTTTTTCAGTTGGATTGCACCAGTTTGGCTCCCAGTGGCCCATGGAAGGCATCGACTCAGTGGAAAGTGATGATGATGAATTCTTCGATGCACGAGGTTTGTAATCCTTCTTCATTGGTTCTGAGCTGTCAGGTTTTCAGGGAGTTTAACAAGCATGGTCTACGTGTAAGATTTACATTTATAGTAGCGAATATCTGTGGCTTGGGTGTAGGATGAGGGTGAAGGTTCGTTTCTGAGCTTGTGGGTTGGTTTCCAAACATTTCATAACAAGGCTAGGTAGCATCTTCAGCGGAGTTTAGGGGATGTCAGTGTCAGTGTTCCTCTGTTGTGACTCATCACAAGACTCACTGATGACTCACACTTGACCCATCATAAGACCCTCATTTGACACACTCACACCTGTAGCCCTTATAAACTGAAGAACACTGACACTGACATCCCCTAAACGGTGAAGAAAGTTACCTAGCCTGGTAACTAAACATTTATAAACCAACCCACAAGCTCGGAGAATGAATCTTTACCCTCATTTACATTTATGTTTAGCTTTCTTAAAATGTAAAACTACGGTTTTATTCTCCTTTTAGGGTTTTATTGGAAACTATTCCTGTAGATCAGCTTTGCAGAAAAGAATTTGTAACATACTTGGAGAATCTCTCCAGAGAGGAAAATATATGGCTAATTTGTTTTTTTAAGAAGGGGAGAGGAAGGTGCTGTAGCCACTGGTGATCTGAAATTGAGTAATTGGCATTTTTCATTTTGGAGAGGATTGTCTATCTGCGTGGATTAGTGAATATTTAAATCAAAAGTTGAAATATGTTGGACATGTTGCTCCAATTAAGAGCAAGACAGTGCAGATTTTCTGTCATATTGAATATACATTTCTTGAGAGAGATTGGGTAAATTGTTGCTTGTTGCTTGTTATGGTTTCCCCTCTTTGATCTATTTGCTCAGGGCCTGAGATTTGATGTGCCAAAACTAGACTGTGGACTCTGTGTGGCTGGCTCATATACCATAGCTTAGGTTAGCTAAAAATAAAGTGAGGAGAAAATTACAATCCATCCTTCTCTGCAATTTTGTTTTTGCTTGACAGAGAGAAACAAAAATGCTCTTTTCAAAGCAGGCATAAGCTCTTAGATCAAAGCCTGCTCTGGAACTTCTCAACTTATTCAAAACGTATGCCACTGTTTTGTTAGTAAGAGGGGTTTTTTTGGACATTTAACAGATTGTTTTACTTTGATTTTCTGCCATATATTGCAGAGATGAAAAGCTCATAATAAACTAAAATCATGAGTCAACAGTGTGTGGCAGCAGCCACAAAAGCTAATACAATCTTTGGTTGTATAAACAGAAGCATAGAATCAAAACCATGTGAAATATTAGTACTGCTGTATAAATCCTTAATAAGACCACACCTGGAATAAAGCATCCTGTTTTGGTCACCACATTACAAAAAAGATGTTGAGACTTTGTGAAAAGTGGAGAGAAGAGAAACTAGGATGATTAAAGACCTGGAGACAAAAACTTATGAAGAACTGTTGCAGGAATTGGGTATGGCCAGTCTAGAGAAAAGAAGGACTAGGGGTGAAGTTTCTTTTTTTTCAAACTTTTTGCTTTAAGATTCCTTGAATTTATTTTATTTCCCCCCACTTTTTATTAGGTGTAATATAAAAAGAAAAACACAAAAGCAAATCATAGGAAAAGTAGGGGAGGGAAAAGGGAAGAAAAAAGTGTAGAGAAGAGAAAAAGAAAGAAAAGGCATTGACTTTCAACTGCCTTTAGTGCAATAGAATAAGAAACAACACTGAATCTCAGCTGTTTACTTTTACATAATACCATAGTATAAACTAGCCATTTCTATAACAACAGATCCATCTAATCCAGGGGTTGCCAACCTTTTGGACCTCAGGGACCACCAAACTCATAATTTTAAATCCCAGGGACCACTAACCGGTTCTGTGGGTGTGGCCTAATTTGTGGGTGTGGTTTGGTGATCATGTGACTGGCTGGGCATGGCTTGTATGTAAATATTATAAATATTTATATAAATATTGAATTTTTTTATAAAAAAGAGCAACTTTTACCCCAAATCAGGCAAAGCAGGCAGGCAGATTGAGTTGCTCACAGAATCACAGATTCATTCAGAGATCTATCTGCCATCAGCTAGCTCAGTCTGTCACATAAAATTTGCTTGCAAGCAAACTCACAAAATTAACTCACAACACACCATGAATGTAAACATTGAATTTTTTACAAAAAAAGAGCAACTTTTACCCCAAAACAGGCAAAGCAGGCAGGCAGATTGAGTTGCTCAGAGAATCATTCAGTGATCATCGGCTGGCTCAGTCTGTCACATAAAATTTGCTTGCTGTGAGCCTGCACTGAATAATAGAAACTTCAGTCCTAAGGGAGGTTCGTCTGTGCTTAAAAGCAGAGCCGAAGACCCAAAGACTAACTACAAAGCAAGAAATCCAACCATTTCCTGCTTCCTAGCTAATCTAAATCTCCCGCACAGCAGAACAGATGACGGTTGAAAAAGGAAAAATAGCAATTTAGCAGGCAAGTTTGCCGGGTAAGGAGTGAGTGGGCAGGGAGGGTTCCCGCGGGCCATGTGGGCAGCGCAGCCTTATGTTTCTGCGCAGCATGGATTAATTGCTTTGGGGGGGGGTGCTCTGGGATTGCGATTTCTCTGTGGCCCACCAAAATTTTCTCACGGCCCACCAGTGGGCCACCGCTGATCTAATCAGTAAAACGCAAAATCAAATTTTCATTTTTTCCCCACCTCAAGCACAAAGTCCGGTTTCCAAATAGAAACAAAAGCACTTGTGTTTTTTTCTTTTATCAAAGCAGTCAATTTAGCCAACTCTACTAATTCCATCAGCTTTTGCAACCATTCATTCATTTGTAGGGAGTAGAGCATCCTTCCATTTTTGTGCATAAAATAACCTTGTTGCCGTCAACATATATAACATCAAAGTTCCAAGGGGTGACATGATAATATTCCAGTATTTGAAGGGCTGCCACAAAGAAGAGGGGTCAACTTATTTTCCCAAGCACCAGAGGGTAGGATAAGAAACAATGGATGGAAACTAATCAAGGAGGAATTAAGGAGAAACTTCCTAACAGTGAGGACAATTAACCAGTGGAACAGCTTGCCTTCATAAGTTGTGGGTGCTTCATCACTGGAGGTTTTTAAGAAAAGACTGGACAGCCACCTGTTGAAATGGCATAGGATCTCTTGCTTGAGCAGGGGATTGGACTAGAAAACCTATAAGTTCTCTTCCAACTCTATTCTGATTGATATGCTGCAAATATTGATGACAGGTAACAATATAGATCTAGTTTCAACCTTCAAATATCTTGGCACACTGTTGTTACTCTTTGGAAGTGGGAGTGGAAAAATGATCTACCAAAGCTTTTCTGTTTTTTAAAATAAACATCTTTTTGTGACCATGTATTTTCTGATCAGTGTTCTCTTCTTTGATACTATTGCTGAAAAAAATGGGCAGCTGCTATTTTTGGGGTTGCTCAGCTAGATCTGTCATTTAAAGCATGAATGGTATGTGTCCTCAGACATACCTTTTAACAGAGACTCAGATTCTCCATAGCAACCACAGATATGTAATGATAGGACCAAAGTCAATATTGTTGTATTCAAAGACTTTAAAAAAAACAATATTAGTAAAACCTGGGTTGGTCTAGATTCTCAGTGATTTAATGCTCTAATATATATGTACTGTCTATTAGAGCATTAAATCAATGAGAATCTAGAGCATTAAATCTGCAACTCACAGCAGAAACAAAATGCGCAAACAGAGAACACTTACAGCATTAGATTAAAATCTTCAATAGGGAAGACACAAGAAGAAGCTTTCTTTTTCCTCATGATAAATGCACTTCTTGAAAGTTATAATGTGAACTTTAAAGGAAGGTGTCACAGGAACAAGCAGGAGCTTCTCTTAAAGTGCAAATGTCAATTTTTGAGTAAATGTGTATGACTTTTAAAAAAAAACCAGTTTACTTTAGTGTTTACATTATTAGGCAGAATTCCATCCTGGCAGGTTTTTTTAAAAAACCTGTAGAACATCTCACTGCTATTTATCTGCAGAAAATGCATATATAAAATAAGTAAATTGAATGTAGTACTTAAGGAGATTATGTAGTAAAAAGCAAGGTTTTTATTTATTTATTAAACAAAAGACACTCTGGGCCAAGAATGAAAGTGGATTGAATATGAAAGAGAATGACCAGTGAAAGAAGTAAGTTGTGATAAAGAGAGCATGTATGAGAATCAAATTACAAAACAAATATATGAAAGAAAAATGAACGGATTTAGAGGGAGAGGAAAGATAGAGAAAATAATTGATGAAATTGATGTGATTCTGAAAAAAATGTAAAGAACAATATATGAAGTGGTACATGAGCATGGTGAGAAGTAGGATGATTCGTTAAGATAGAAAGGTGTGTTGCAGTGTACAGTAGAATAATTTTGATGTAAACTAGTTTTTTCATGTTTTCTTTTTTCTCATGCCTAATTTCTCAGTATTTTTTACTCCTTTTTATGTGGAAAATGTTGCTTTCCTCCAAAGGGAATAGTTATATGTATGTAGTAAAGGCACATCTTCTAAATTAGTTTTGTGGTTTCATCATATCTTGCTAACAACTGACATACATGCATTGTCTACAAATATTCTTAATACAGATTATATTGCTTTTTTATTTAAAAAGATGTGCTTTAAAAAAATAAATTTCCTAATGATGACACTTAAAAATCAAAGCTATCACAGCTTCATATTTTGTGCCAATTTCAAAAGGATATCTGGTGGCAAAGGATCTTTGCAGAATTGAGCACTTATGGTTCATGGGTACAGTGAAGCTAGAGTTAAATTATCTTCACAAAATGACCCGATCTTGCCAAAACAGTAGTTACATATGGCTGTAATTTTTTTCATACTGATGTCAGTATATGCATAGATTTTGAGTATATCAAAAATATAAGACATGAAATTTAGAACAGCAAAAATACAATGCACAATTTTATACAGTTTGCAAATCAGTTTATGGAGTTTACTGGAGCACAGTTGAAGGCAGACAATTTCTTTCATGGTCAGTCTCTTTCAATAAATTTGTCCATCAGTGGTTATCGGTTGTAGTGATTATATGATAATCCCAAAGACTCTCTGAGACATAAACATGTTGGAAGATGGGAGGTTTTCAGGAGACTAGTGGGATTTTTAGAACCATAACCTACTTAACCCTTGTGAGAAGAGAGATTCTGGTTTAAAGGGAATTGGGCAAGTTGGTATCCTACACATATTTTGATCCCTTTAATTTCTGTGTTTTGATCATACAGACTAAGGTTTATAGGAATTGAAACTATCTGAAGGGCACCCAGTTGATTACTCCAAGAGGATCTATCTTGATCTGATCTTCAGGGCTGTTCATATGATGATGAAATGCCTGGAATCAATCCCAGTGAATTGTAAATTATTGAAGCATGGAACACAGCAATTTTATAAATATGCTTCCTTAGTGAAAGAATGAATGAATTGACAGCAGATGCCTCCTCTTGATTTGAATTCAGTTTGATATATTTTATACACAATGAATGGCAGTGTGCTTGATAAACGGAAAGGCTTTGTTTAGGAAGTCTTGAAGTAAATACTTTCATTTTAGAATTTTTCTTCCTTTGGTTATTCTAAAAGAAAAGAAGGGAACCTTACAGGTTCCTCTCTACACTGTGCTTTACACTGTTGAGGATTTAAAGGAGGGCAGCCTTGTAGTCAGCTCTCATAAAGGTTTCCTAAGTTGGAACAAAACCAGATTCCATATTTGAAATGGGTCTCAAGTACCCATATTTAGTTGCAGACCAGATGATTTGCTCTGGATAGCTTGCATCTTTGTCCACAAAAATGTTCAAGCTTCTATCTGATTTCAGGGACTAGTAGAAGCAGTCAATCACTATTTATCACCTGTGACAGGTTTATTGGGAAAAAAGAAACTGCAGCTTAATCCAAATAAACAAAAAAACAAATACTTTTGATCGATGAGTAATTTGACTCGGCTATGGTTATGCAACCTGTTATGGATGAGGCTGCAGTCCTATTGGAAGTTTATGTTAACAATTTGGGAATGCAAATTGCTTCTTCTGGGTGACAAGAACAGTAAAAACAAAGCTTTTTCCAGCTTTGGTTGGGCTTCTATTAATAAATAATACATCCAGATCTTATCTCCATCTATGCCTTAGTTGTTTCAAGAGTAGAACATAGAATAATAGAGTTGGAAGGGACCTTGGAGGTCTTCTAGTCCAACCACTAAATTACTATAATCATACTACAGCATGTAAAAATGGCCTTGTCTTTACAAGCTTCCAGAAACAAATGCAAATAATTATAGGATACTGTCTAGGCACATATACCTGACTATCTCACAACTGTTTTGTGGACTATAAATTTTTTCACTTTTTCTGTCCTCATCTTAAATGGTTGGCATTAACATGTAAAGCTTCCATTATGTATGGTTTAGACCAGGGCTGTCAAACTCCCGGCCAAACAGGCTGGATGGATCATGCGCTGGTCACACCCACGCCTGGTTTAGTGGAGGGGAAAAGTCCCAATATGTCACGTGATGCTGCAGTGACGATGTGAGTTTGACACCCCAGATCTAGACAACTCAAAGAAGGTCTTTCTTCTCTTCTCTAATCATTATCCAGAGCTCTACTTCTTGTCTTACAACTTAGGCTACATTCATGCGATACTTTTATCCAAGTCAGATTTAAAAATGTATGTATTTGTACAACATGTGCTTACTTGCTGGTAACTTCTATTAGCTCCATTGGGAGAATGTTTATGTGGACCTGATTTAGAATCTGGGGTACACCCAGCTTGTTTGGTTATTTGGCAATACAATAAATTCTGCAAATCCAGAAAAATGATTTAATTCGGTAAGCAGATTCAGTATGCTGGGTGAATGCAGACCCTATGAATTATAATGGACAGTTTCTGTCAGTCAGTGTTAAATGGTTGGCAAAACGATTATTTAAAATTTCCTTTGGGTGAATATTTTCCTGATCTGCTTTAATTTTTTTTTCTTTTTCAACTTTAGTCTCTAGAAATTATTGCTAGTACAGCTTTCATAAGTTAGGATTATATTTCTCTTATTATTAGAATAATGCTTATATAAATGAGTTTTAAACGTGTTAATGTACTGAATTCTTCTGGAAATAAGATGGAATGTAAAGTATTCAAAACAGGGGCCCTCAAACTTGGCAACTTTAAGACTTGTGGACTTCAGTTCTGGGAGTTGAAGTCCACAAGTCTTAAAGTTGCCAAGTTTGGAGACCTCTGATTTAAAACAAACAAATAGGTGAGGAGGTAATTGCTTGTAACTCAGTACCATTTTACAGAGGGGCTGTTCAGCAGGTTCTGACCAGTTCTGGAGAACCGGTAGAGGAAATTTTGAGTAGTTCAGAGAACCGGCAAATACCACCTCTGACTGGAGATTTTACAGTATCCTTCCCCTGCCTCGCCCACCAAGCCACGCCCACAGAACCGGTAGTAAAAGAAATGGAATCCCACCACTGGGGGCAATGACTCAGTGGTTAAAGACACTGAGCTGGTCACCTGGAAGGATGAGAGCCTAGGTTCAAGACTTGAGTGTTGTGCAATGGGGTGAGATCCCATTGCTTGCCCCAGGTCCTACCCACCTAGCAATTCGAAAACATGCAAATGTGAGAAGTTACCACTTAGGTTGGAAGGTAACAGCTTTCCGTGCACCTCAGCATATAGTCATGCTGGTCATATGACCACGTAAATGTCAATGCTGGCTAAGAAATGGAGGTGAGCACTGCCCTTAGATTCTGAATCGACTGGACAGGGAAAATCTTTACCTTTACCATTTTACTGGAGTCCATAAATAGTGATTATATGTTTTCAATTTGTTTGTGTTTGTCCTGAAGATAGTGGGACATGTAGCACATGCCATCCATTTGCCTAAATTCAATACCTTCCCATTTAAAGTGTACATATGTGGGAATTCCTATTTTCCAGGTAGTAGCCATTGAACTCTCTCTATATTTTGTAGCAACCAAGCTCTTTATAAGTGTTTGGACCTGCTTCAGTAATAAATTGTTCCAGTGCTTGGAGTCTGATCTTCTGTATAGTCATTGCATCAATAATCCAAACCCTTTAGGGATAGACAATTTACCTCTGCCTTCTATAAGCACACAACAAGTGCTAATGAGTCTTAAGTTGCTGAAGGCTGTTGTACAGTCCAGTCCCCTGAGTATGTCATTAGTTAAGCTAGATGGCAACTATACTTAGCTCTGTGTCTCCCACTGAAATGGAGGACAGCCGCAAGGAAAGGAGAGATGATAAATAATATGTGAGGTCATATTGTGAGTGGGAAGCAATTGCTGGCAACAGCTAGGGCAATACTTTTATCATCAGGAGATCAGCAAGGATGGTGCTGTGTCATTCAAAAATGGCACCTATATAAATGTTCACTATTCATTTGGAATATCTACCCTTTAGATATTATCATTGTGCTCTGCCTAGGATTTGATATAGTGATAGAATGTAAGTACTGGAAATAAAAGAGAGGTGTCACATTCTAGGCCTCCTTGAGGCAGGCATATTATATGTCCTTACAAAGCCCTCTGGAAAACCTGGGTATTTTCCACTTGGGCTGATTTTGCTTTCTGTTGATTGTCGATGAACTAATCCTGCCTCTGCTTTCTAGGCCATCACTGAAATTACATGGTTGTTTTTTCTCTTTTGCAGAGGAGGTGGCCGAAGGGAAGAATGCCATCCTTCTGGGGATGAGTCAGTGGAATTCCAATGACTTGGTGGAGCAGATCGAGACAATTGGAAAGCTGGATGAAAATCAAGGTACAATTTTGGTTTAACCTGTGTCCAAATGAATGAGTGCTATCTGGTTTTTATTATGTAGCGCAGCAAAATTTGGGACTGATATATATAGCAATAGCACTTAGACTTATATACCACTTCACAGTGCTTTACAGCCCTCTCTAAGTGGTTTACAGAGTCAGCATATTGCCCCCAACAATCTGGGGTCCTCATTTTATCAACCTCCAAAGAATGGAAGGCTGAGTCAACCCTGAGCTGGTCAGGATCGAACTCCTGGCAGTGAGCAGTGAGTTAACTGCATTCTAACCACTGCACCCCCACAGCTCTTATATAGCAATCCAGTCCACAGCCTCTGATCCGATAGCATATATCACTTGGCAGGAATACTTTTGATGGCCTTCTAAAAAGGATAGGACAATCTTACAGAGAAAAAAATTCAGCAGTGGACTATCCTTTCTTCCATGGAATATTAATAGGCTTCTATTCTAAGGAACCAGTCCATATACACACTAGGAGAAGAAATGGCTAGTTCTGGTATGCCTTTCCACATATTTTCAGTGAGACTTCATATTCACGTATATATTATATTATCAATGGGCACTGTTTACCCTAAGGCTGAAGAGAACTTTGGGAGAAGGAAGGGGATCAACTTGCACTTCTGATTTAAATGAGGTTTAGAAACAGATTGGTCAATTATGGAGAAAGTGTTCAGTCCTGCCCAAAATATGTATCAGTATATCAAGGAAAAACAAGACAAGACACCCCTTGAAAGAATTCCTTTGATCCCTCTTCCATTTTCTCGAATTGCATTATATATAGCTAGTCTAGCGCTGAGGTCAGCAAAAGGAAATAAGTGTGTCCTTGTGATTTGCAGTTATTGAAGACATTCAGAAGCAGTTCTCTTGTGCACAATCATAGTGAATGTTGTTGCCGAAGAATGGCTTAAACTGTTCAGTTAGGTGGGGATGAGATTCTCATAGATCAGGCCCCAGATTTCCACTGCTTTTTAAAGAATTTGTATACAGTCTTGGGGATATCTGAGGTGAGTCCTTCTCCATGTCACCCTGAAACAGATAGATCAATTGTGAGATTAACTGGCTGTCAGTGTATCTGTGCAAAGAAAGTAGTTTTGTATTCATTTTGCCAATAAGTTGAAAGTAGGTGTTAGTTCAAATTTTAATAGAAAATAGTGTTCACAGGAGAAAGAGGCTGAAGGCAGTATGACTATCAGAAGAAGCAGCTTAGAAATGTAGATAGATAGATAGATAGATAGATAGATAGATAGATAGATAGATAGATATAGAATGAATTCTTTATTGTCCAAGTGTGATTGGACACACAAGGAATTTGTCTTGGTGCAAATGCTTTCAGTGTACATAAAAGAAAAGATACATTCATCAAGAATCATCAGGTACAACACTTAATAATCATCAGGTACAACACTTAATAATAGTCATAGGGTACAATAAGCAATCAAATCATACTAGGAAACAGTCAGTATAAATCATAAGGATACAAGTGACAAAGTTACAGTCATACAGTCACAAGTGGGAGGGGATGGGCGATAAGGAGTGATGAGAAGATTAATAGTAGTGCAGATTTTGTAAATAGTTGGACAATGTTGAGGGAATTATTTGTTTAGCAGAGTGATGGCATTCGGGGAAAAAACTGTCCTTGTGTCTAATTGTTTTGGTGTGCAGTGCTCGTCATTTGAGGATAGGAGTTGAAGGAGTTTATGTCCGGTATGTGAGGGGTCTGTAAATATTTTCACAGCTCTCTTTTTGACTCATGCGGTATACAGGTCCTCGATTGAAGGCAGGTTGGTAGTAATTGTTTTTTCTGCAGTCCTAATTACTCTCTAGAGTCTGTGTCTGTCTTGTTGGGTTGCAGAACCAAACCAAATATCTATAGAGGTGCAGATGACAGACTCAATAATTCCTCTATAGAATGTATGTATGTATGTATCACTGGCAGCTGTAATGACTAACTTTGAATTAGATGGTTGCCGTTGTTGGTTTCAAGCCAGAAGGGAATCTAGTAGTTTAAAATGGAATAGACAGTGTTGCAGTGCTGAATCTCATTTGTTCACAATTTATACAAAATCCATACACATTCAAGGACACAATCTGAGGAAAGAGCACTAAAGAATAAGAGAACTGGCATGGGGCCTTATCTATTAATTGCAAAGGAACCTTGAGGTGTATTTGAAGATGAATAAGAAGAAAACAGAGAAGTGTTTTTGTCATAGGATCACATGCTAGCTAGATCAAGGTCTGTTTTCAGTTCATATAATTAAATCACAAAAAGAGGAAATCTTGCCACCAATGCCTATAAGCACTTTCTTGATTCTAGAATTAAGAAGAGAAGGTGAATGCAGAACTAAAAGAAAACAACTATATGGCAAGTTTTATATTTCTAGTTTTATAAATTCGTTTTTTGGGCTTGTAAATTTGTTTAATTGCTTTTTAATTATTTATTGTTGTTGATTTTTAGTTGTGAGCCGCCCCGAGTCTTCGGAGATGGGGCGGCATACAAGTCTCAAAAATAAATAAATTAAAAAATAAGTTTGTATAATTTGCACATTGACTAGAGCTGAATGTTGGAGTTCAGAAAAAAATATTCTGAGATTTGAACTTTTGAAATTCTGTCCCATTGGAGAAAGGGACGCATGCTAAGTCTGGAGATTTTCACAGTTTGCTGCCAATCAATCACAAAGATACAAACCAACTTCCTTAATTGTTCCACTTCAGATTGTGTGCCTTTTGCTAATAATGCTGAAAATATCACCTAAGACTGGTATTTTTATGGTCTAGAGGAGGGATGTCAAACTCATGTCATCATGGCGGCATCACAGGACGTATCGGGACTTTTTCCCCCTTTGCTAAACGGGGCATGGGCGTGGCCAGTGCATTTGACAGCCCTAGTCTAGAGTTCATATTTCTGGCTCAATAAGTTGTACTTGTGCTGTTTTATTATTAGCTTAAATAAAAAGAGGAAAAACATGTTTTGCACTGTCTTTCAGTCAAATTCTCTGAACCTTTAAACATCCCTTGTTCAATTTTTCTAAGTAATATTTTAATTATTTAAAAATATGAGTTTTAGAAAAAGAAATTGAGAAAAAATATCCAGGATAGTAGGAATATATTTTTTTGTCTGAATTCACATATTTTAAAACTGTTTACTTCCTTAAGTTGTTCCATTTTTCATCTCTTCAGATTCTCCACTCTCTGTAAATCTGTAGAAATGTGTGCAAATTGGTTGGGAAGGGTTTTAAGAAAATGTTGAGGAATGGTACCAAATAGTATGTTTATCCTCTAAGGTGCTTCTCTAGTGCTTCTTCAAAGCATCTGGCTACCACAGTTTGAGAGAAATACAAATTATACCCAACCTCTTACTTGTTCACTGTACTTTTTCCAGCACTCTTTTTTGTTCTTGAAATGGAAGGCAGAACTGTATCCTTCCTTAATGGATTTCTTTATTCGTTCTCAAGGGTGACCATTTCCACTAAATATATTTGAAGTAGCTATGGGTAGAATGAGGAAAGGTTCAGTTGGCTTGTGCAATTATTTACACACACACACACACACACACACATAAAATTGTTGGAAGAATGAATTTACATGCTGAACTTATATTAGATAAATGTTATTGCTCTGTTTATAAGTAGACTGGTACATATTACCATAATTGGTAATTTTACAATATAAAATATAATTGTATTTCTTTAATTAAACAAAACTACAAAAAAAGAAAATGCAAAACTTTTGAATATTTTTGATAGAAATTGGGGAAACACCCACCAATCTTTGTTCAAGAGCCTTGCTTTTAGTTTTTCCTGAACTGAAGCAACATGACAAATTAAATCAGGTCTTGTAAACAGCTAAGTTCTCTATTGCAAAGCAGTAGGAAACTAAACAACATGCTTCAGTGATTCAGTTGTGCTTAAAAAATTGGGAAATTGCTTTGGTTAAAAAGTTCACACAATCCCAAATTGCTATGAAAATACCCACAATTAGATTCATTTAGATCCAGCTAAATGAATCTTCATTCTAACAAGTTATCCTTGTCTGTGCAAAGGTTGTGAATAAAATACTTATTTTATTCTGTATTTTTTTCTGAGTCCATATTTTTTTTACTTTTTTATCATTTGATTTCTAATTTATCAGTTTTTGTCTTGATGGTTTATTTAATTGTTTTTTTTTAAAGTTGATATTCTGTGCACAAATAGATCTTTGAATTTTTTTATACACCACTGATAAGCTGAGTGATACAGT
This sequence comes from Naja naja, assembly GCA_009733165.1. Classification (NCBI taxonomy): domain Eukaryota; kingdom Metazoa; phylum Chordata; class Lepidosauria; order Squamata; family Elapidae; genus Naja; species Naja naja. The sequence goes on along the minus strand of CM019148.1, from coordinate 26,145,569 downwards.
GGCCACATATCCAAACAATGTTTCAAAGACAGCAAAATAGATAATTAGTGGGTGAGGTTTGAGGGACTGCAACATGTTTTACAGCTGCTCTTGACAGTGATATGAAGGGCTGCCTTGTATTCCCTGCTAATTTATGTCAATCAACAGCCAGTGATTCAGGGGGAGTTGAAAGAGATGCTGTCTGCATTCTGAGCATCTCTCCTCTTGACAGTGAGTAGGAAAATGCATTTAATCTGGCAATGAGCTGAACCATTCTATGGGAAATGAATAGACAGTTCTGAAAGGAGATTTTACATCTGATTTCTCTGAGGAATCATGTAATTTCAATGTACGTTCCATGGGACATTAAAAGAAATATTTAAATTGATTTTTAATATTGTGTTTCATAAATCTTGTGTTGTATTTGATTTATCAAAGTTTAACTGGAATTGACAGAACTGGTTCATCCTTTCAGGGAATGGCAGTATGTTAAAATATATTCAGCTTCAGTTTTATTGATCTGCTTGTGACCCATAAATTTTCCTTTCCAATTTTCTGTGTCCATAAGAGTTAGTTTGGTGCAGTGTTAAGGCACTAGAGTAAAATCTAGGAGATGGTGAATTATAGTTCTGCCTTGGGCATAAAATCAGCTGGGTGACCTTGAACCAGTCACTTTCTCATCCATAAGAAGAAGACAAGGGCAAACCACTGGTGAATATCTTGACAAGAAAACTACAGAGACTTGCCCAGACATTTGCCAGGAATGAGGGTGATATCAAGGCTTAAAGTAATATTGAAGATGGAGTTACTTTAGTAGAGAACTCTGCTTGCTAGCTACAAATTCTGGAAAGAAAGATAATAGGAAGAGCAGAAGGGTAAGATTAATAAAGGTACTTAGAGCTTTAAAGGTTGTAATGTATTTTAGGGGCAAAATACTTCGTTAAAAGTAATAAAATATTTATGATTAGAATAGTACCAGGATTGTTGATTTAATGCTAGCTGTATGCATAGTTAAGAACATATGCAGTGCCTTTGCCTGATCAGACTTCTGGCCAGTCTGGCCAGAATCCTGGGATTAATCCACCAGTCTGTTTTCACAGTGACCAACCAATTGCAGAAGGAAATGACTAGTTTCCAGAAGATGGCCTTCTAAGGCAGTTACACTGCTATCAAGGCTAATAGCATAGAGTCAACATAGAGTGTAAAGGTAGTATTTATCCAGCTCCTCACCAATAATAAAAATGCAAAGTTCTTGCTTTTCTATATTCATTTCAGCAGTAGAATAATATTTTTGTTGCTTTATCAGGGGTGTCAAACTGGCAGCCTGTGTGCCAGATGCATCACATGAACCCATGCCCATCCCAGTTCCGCAAAGGCAAAAAACATTGTGATACATCATGTGATACATCATGTTTGACACTCATGCTTTAGGTAAATTCTTTGTTGGACAAAGAGGGACCTTGGACAGCTCCCTTGCATCTCTCCCCACCTGAAGAACTACATTCTGTCATTTTCTGTTGGATAATTGATTAGTGTAATTTGTCCAATATTATGCTGCACACCTATGCAGAGAACTGGATTTAATAGCAATATTTCTTTCAGAGTATATATAGGTACAGATGTAGCTCTTGTTGGGCATACTTTAAAACAATGGTACTTTTTCCTGGTTATGCGATTCCTGCAGTGGAATCCTGGGATTAGTTTAGTTTCTCATGAGATCCCAGGAAAAGATTCTTGCCTTTCAGATCAAGTTCTCTGCATAGTTCTAGTATTTATCTGAGATCCAATTCATATGTATAGTTTGATCTCGTGAAGGTGGGAAGAGCTTTTGTGTGCATTATACATGAAAAACAACTTAACGGTCTACATGTTTCATTAGGAAGTGGACAGCATACATATAATCATTTCACATGAAGGCATTTTCAGAGCAATAAACCAAAATTGATCATATGGATGAGTGACTATTGTGAATTGAAGAGGTACAACTAATACATATTAAAATCTAGATTTGGAGAGACTATCTTGATAACCATACATGACCACAGTATGTATGGATTCCAGCTGCATCTAGAAGGACAGTGAGAAAATTAGTATTAATAATGAGAGATCTTGAAGCCAATCCACTAAAAAGTAGTGTAGGATTTGTAGCCAATGAGATTGCAAGAAAGATTGAATATTTTATGCAAAATATGGAGCATATTAATTTCCTATTGCTGCATTTCCCATTCTTGCAGAAGCCAAGACTAGAACCAATGAATAAAAGCTGTAAACTTTTAGAAGTACTTGCTAACAGTATTTATTTAACAATGAATCAATTTAACAATTGGAAAAGGTACTGTTTTCTCAGTGGAGACTTTTAAGAAAATATTTGTCTAAAGTGGGCCCTATATCTTTTAATTCTGTCCATCACAACTGGCTGAGTTGCTGCTAGGAATTACTGCTTATTTCATAGGTTGTCCGCCAATTAATTGTTAGGAAGCAGTTTTTTTCAGTCAAATTGCTACATTTTTGACTGTATTAACATGATTAGCTAGAAGTGGAATTTTCATGTTACAAGGTTATATATTTCTTGTTCCCACATACTGAAAATAATGAAGGACATCTGGTCTCATAGTATGTGAGCTTTATCCGAAAATCTGGTTGATTATTTTGGTCAGTCTGAACTTGAAAGACCAATTAATGATGATCTTTGCATTTAATAGTCTTTGCATTTATGCTGCTTTGAGTTACTGCTCAGTCATTCTAAAAGATTACAAACCATGATAACCCATTTCAAAATATTATTTCTTAGAAGATTAAAATATGAACAGCTGGAAATTCAGCAGAATCCATTCTAGTGCAATTTACAGGTAGGAGTGAGAGCAAATCTGTAAGTCATCCTGGTGATGATGTAGTTTTCACAGATAACTAAATTAATCCCTCTTGGAAACTTCCATATTTTCCCAGCTTGCTGCAGTTGCCACAAATGCTTACTTACACTGAAAGCCTTTTTAATCCCCTGAACAAAATTAATTTGCTTTAGTGTTCAATCTGCTTTTCAATTTGAATATTTGTGTTTTCATGGCATCTTCTGGTTGGCAACTCAGTATTTGCATTGTGGTTTTTTTAATTGTCATTTGAAAAAAAAATTGGAACCTTTTTAAATTAATGGACCAAAATATTTCATCTGGCAAACAAATAGAGTAGAGTAATGCACTCAACAATATTTGTATATTATGACAGAAGAGAGCATGGTAGCAATATTAATGCATGGTTAAGCTGGGGAGTTTGCTTCCAATATGTGGAAGTTGGTACCAGTTCTGATTATTTTAAAGCAAACTCCCCAGCTGGAGGATTGTACTATCAGTGCTCAGAAATCTTCATGACTAAATCAGAGGTAGCATATCTTAAGTAATAACTGCTGGGATACAACAGTGAATAGCACTAGATTTTTTTTCCCTATAAATATTTGGGAGCTTCTCTGAATACATTGGGTTGACACTTACAGGATACAGAAGGACTAGATGGGTTGTTGGAGAAATCTGAATAGTGGTACTATTCCAGATATTAATTACAGCTTTTAGAAATCTGGAAAATGAAACAATATGTTCTTCTATGATTCACATTTTATATTTTACAACAATATTTTTTCTATTTGATAGCAGTAAGTTATTACAGTGAGATGTTTTGATAAGCAATGATTTCTATATGCTTATATAGAAATACATATATTACATATATTAGATATTTTATATTGATACATTTGGAATTCCCACCCTTCCCTTTTTTTCCAGGTTTGGTTTGGGGGTTGTTTTGTAATTTATTGTCTTTTGTATTTCATTGTTTTATTTCTGTATTTGTGCACTCAAACAATTTTTGTAGTCTTGCTATAAAAAAACCCAAGAAATTTGGGGAAATTACATGCTCCTAATCCACATAATTTATAAATTGGTGTTCAGTGATATGCTGTTCTGTACTGAGAGGTGCCATTGTGACTAATTCCATTAATCATCCTATTTTCTGTGTATTTGTTTTTTAAAGATCTAGTAGCCAACGACTGGTGTTTTGTGTTTGAATTATATTTAATTAGATATGGTGGGAAGCAATTCTTCTTCCTGTTAGTTGAGATATCACAGTTAATTCCAACAAGATCTATAAAGCACCCTGAATTCTAACATCAGGAGAGAAGAAGCAGAAATATTTTCCTGTGCTTGCCTTGGTTCACCTATCATAGTTTAAAACCTAGTGTATACCTACCTATAAAACCTATTGTAGTTTTGCCAGCAAAGTAAACATAATTTTAAAGCCATTATCCATATATTGATGCAGCTGAAAGGAAGCAGAAATGGAAGACAGATAGATGAAATTAGAGGAAGCCGCAATGGTCCATCTTTAATGTGAGCTGAATGGATGAATTTGGGTCTTGGGCTGATGGGTGATGAAACAATTGAATGAGTCTGTAGAAAACATAAGTACTTATGACTAAAATCTAACACCTCTATTCCTGTCTTTGACAGGTGAAGACCCCGCTTTTTGCTCATCTGGTGTTCTACATGAAAAACAACGTAAGTCCTGGAGCTTTTAAAATGTACTTCCATATTTAAGGTTTATTGTACTGTCTAAAAGCACAGACAATAGGTAATTTTAACTCTTCCCTGATACTCATTAAAATATATTGCCCCCTTGTATGGCTTTTTTTTTTTTACAAAACTTACTGGATCTCAATCCTTTTCTAGTTTGAAATACTTTTGTGATCACTTGCTAATAGGAAGCATATGCCAGCAGCCATGCATAAGTTTATTTCTCTGTAACAGATTTGTTATTATAAACAGCTAGCAACAGTGCAACAGATGGCAGAAAACTGACAACTTTTATGGGAATGTGAAAATGGGAAATGTCTCTTTTCCTTCTCTCCTTTTACTGAGATAGCACTTCCTCAGATGTTGGCATTTAAAAAACAGATCTGAAAAAGATTATTCAGGTGTTGAGGCCCAATTTTTCGTTCCCATGTGAGTCTGATGTACTTAGTTGCTCTGATCAAATACAGCATCTTGGCAAACTCTTCAGGGATGAAAGATAAGCACATCTGTCATTTTCCAGAACTCCTTATGGACTCTGCCATTCTGCAGCCTTTTACAGTAGGCAGCATAAGCTTTCGCAGCCATTATTTCTAGCTTCTTCTTCTTCTTCTTGTTAGTCACAAGTCGTGTCCAACCCATTGCGACCCCATGGACAACATTCCTCCAGGCCTTCCTGTCCTCTACCATCCTCCAGAGTCCATTTAAATTCACGCCGACTGCTTCAGTGACTCCATCCAGCCACCTCATCCTCTGCCGTCCCCTTCTTCTTCTTTTGCCCTCAATCTTTCCCAGCATGAGGCTCTTCTCCAGTGAGTCCTTCCTTCTCATTAGGTGGCCAAAGTATTTGAGTTTCATCTTCAGGATCTGGCCTTCTAAAGAGCAGTCAGGGTTGATCTCCTCTAGGACTGACCAGTTTGATCGCCTTGCAGTCCAAGGGACTTGCCGTAGTCTTCTCCAGCACCATTTGGCATACAGTAGCTATTTCTAGCTACTGTATGCCAAATGTAAGCAAGGATAGCAAGTGATCTTAATCCTTCTCAGATGCAATGACTGAACTTACATATTGCATTAAAGTATAGCTTGTTTGAGTGAAATACAATTGGTTGTCTTCATACAAAATAACCTATGCTATTAAAAGGTAAAGGTTCCCCTCGCACATATGTGCTAGTCGTTTCCGGCTCTAGGGAGCAGTGCTTATCTCCCATTACAAAGCCAAAGGGCCAGCACTGTCCGATGACATCTCCGTGCTCATGTGGCAGGCATGACTAAATGCCGAAGGTGCATGGAACGCTGTTATCTTCCCACCAAAGTGGTCCCTATTTTTCTACTTGCATTTTTACATGCTTTCAAACTGCTAGGTTGGCAGAAGCTGGGACAAGTAATAGGAGCTCACTCTGTTAGGTGGTGCTAGGGATTCAAACCGCCGAACTGCTGACCTTTCTGATCAACAAGCTCAACGTCTTAGCCACCAAGCCACCGTGTCCCATGTAACCTATGCTATTATATCTTGCTTATTATATTGCATGAATCAGGCCAGTAAATACTTGATACGTTTCTGAAATCTGACCCATATCCTTCTCTAAAAAAGAGCCCACCTTATTTTCACTTTTTTTCACATGTCCTCAGTGGAGGCAGCCAAGTTTGTCTATCAAGACACATAGCTACACATCCTCTGAAATTTTAGTTTTTGTTGCACAATCATATTTATATAATCCATTATTTTCTCCCAAAACTTTGGGAGAAAGACATTGTAGAAACATATTTCAAAGAAGCATTAAAATGTTCTCCATCTCATGACAAATCCTTTCTGTATTAGTAACTGCCATGCCAAGGGCTATCTGAGTTGCTTTGTTTATTTATTAAACTTGTATGCTACCTATCTCACCAGAGGCGATGCTTACAGGCATGTATGCTTTAAGGAAAATCTGTAGAAAACACAAACTAAACTTGTGCATATCTCAAGAAAAACAGGCTGTTTTTTGTTCACAGTGCCTCCTGTATAAAAAAAAAAGCAATCTCTTCTGATCTCCAGCAATTGTGTTCAAAAGCTCTTCTTGCTGAATGTTTGATTGACATAAGCAAAACGGAGAGGAACTGCCTCCTGAGAATTCTCCAGAAAACATTCCACTGTGTAATTGGGGTATGATATGATCTGGAATGAAATCAGTTCAAATCTCTTAAACAGAAATCCTATCACTCCAGCATTCTCTAATAACTGATTTTCAAACAGGAGGGACGGCTCTCAAAATGTAATTTGTGCTTCAAAGCAGACAGAGAAAAATGTCCCAGCCTCAATCCCTTGGGCCTACTAAAACTAGTTTTTCAAATACGTATCTTCAGATTGCAAGTTATTTTTGCTATGAAATATAGTGAGTGAAGAGTTCCTTTAATTAGAGATTTCTGAACCAGAATAATTAAAATATCTCTTAGGGCCCAGTATTTCAATGAAGCTGAGTCCTATAATGCCAGGTATCTCTTATTCCCCAGGAGCTGTTGTCTTGCACACAGAATGAGAGAAGTAGGAAATAACAAGGGAGTAGACTAAGTACATGAATGGCTCCAGACCTCTTCTTTCTTTAAGGACTGCAGAGCTGAACTACACAACATGAATTTTTATGCAGCACACATTGCCCCATCGCCTCTGCATATAGCAGCCTCAATTGGAATTGAGCTCCCATTCACTTACTGGAAACAAAACTCTGAACATATGCATACTGTGCTTTTTTAAAAGTATTCATTTATAAAATGAATTTAGGAAGGAATATACATCTTTACAGTTCTTATATAATTGTTAAGATTTGTCTGTTTATTTAATAATAAGAAAAAATAGGAAGTTAAGTATGTAAACGAATATATACAGCTTTGTTTTCTAAAAGTTCCAAACAAGTATCCCCGTAGTGATCAAAACATACATCCTCTTAAGAATAATTTCTATGTGGTTTTATGGCATCCATAGTTTTTCAGTCTGCACAGTCTTTAATGTTGGGCATTGGTTTAGTAATCTGTTCCTTTGTAGCACAGATTAGTCTCGTTTAAGGCTATTCACCTTCCATGGATCCCCTTGCTTTTACTCAATTAAAATTCATCCAAATAACTGGAAGATTTTATTGAGGCAGAACCCCATAAAACAATTTTGTTGCTTGTGGTTTTGTCAGTCCTAAAAAGCCTCTTCAATAATGGAAGCATGCTACCTTTCAGTAGCTTAGATCTTTCTTTCTTTCTTTCTTTCTTTCTTTCTTTCTTTCTTTCTTTCTCTTCTCTCTTTCTTTCTTTCTTTCATTCATTATCTTTTATAGCCAAGTCATTCTGGGCATCTTATAATTCTTCTTCATATCAGAGATTTTTTCTGGTAATGTTAATTGTGGAATGCCTGGTCATCTATGGTTGCATTAGAAGTTGGAGTGTCTAATTTCACCCTGTAATATTAAATTGGATCTCCACTTTCCGATTCAAGGATATATAATCCCATTTTAATGCCCCTGTAGTTTAATCATCTGGTTTTTTGTGGACAGGCTAAGGACACATACGATCCAGAAGTAATCACATTGGTTCCATATTGTAGTATGCATAATAGTGCTCATCTGATTGTTTAGATTCTTTCAGGAAATAAATGTAAGGCTTAGCTCTTTTATGACCGAAATGAGATAAGGAGCTAATGCTTGAGCCAAAAATGGTTGCGATTGGACATTAGGATAAACTTAGCTCTCTGATAGAGTAGTTGTACTTTGGACTAAGTATTCCACCTTGATTGGGCAGAACACTGTAAGTATTAATAAAAGAATTTATGTAGTGAACCTGAATGAAGGGAGATTCAGGACATAAGAAAAAAGGAACTTTTTCATACAGTGTGCAATCTATGTAATTCACTGCACAATATGTGGTAATAGCTACTTACTCAATAGTCATTTGTATTCATAACAGAAAGAGCTATCAGAAGCTGCCAGTCATGATCTAGTATCAGAGACATATTTTAGTAAAGAACACTGGAATAAGTTATTGCTCTCTCATCCTGTTTGTGGGTTTCTCTGCGGGCTGTTAGCTGGCTACTTGGACAAAAGAGGATATAGGGTTATGGATGTCTATGGCTGTTTTCTTTTAAATGATATTTATGAAAGTTAGATTAACCAAGCAGATTCTTCTAATTTGCAAAAACAAGATTTCCCCCCTACTCCATGACGAAGTGGGCAGTGTTAGTATGGCATTAATATGTACTTTTCAAACAAGGCAGTTTCAAGGGATCTCTACAGCTCGATCTTCATTTGGAGTTCATGACATCAGTCCTTATTCCAGAAAAAAAAATATTGATAATGGGGATAGGGACTTTAGACAAGCACAGGTGTTCTCCTATGGGGAACCCTACCCCATCCCCCTTCAAGAGTCTGTCCTACCCTAAGGTTTGCTTTTCAAAACCTTTGGTGCTTTTTTCTCTCTCCAAATTTTATCCAGAAAGTCAAGAATTGCAAAGCAACTTCAGGAAAGGGAGGAGTAAAACAGAAATCTTATGCCATTTTGAAGAGTAACAGATTTGATACATCATAAGCTTTTCTAGATCCATGAATGTTGCTATCATAGTATGTGGGTTAGATTTCAAAATGTCACAGGATTCTTGGTGGTAAATATAGATACGAGAGTTGTTGGGTGGATAGGATTTTCTATCGTCTTGCTGTTTCTAACTTGTTTCAAAATATGTCCAACTTTCATGCAGATTTTTTTCTCAAATCTATATTGTTAAATTATACATCCAATCAACACCCACCCACCCACCCCTTGCTGTTTGAATAGTGAGCCATTATATATGCTGAATGTCACCTTCTGTGCAAGATTTGATTTTTACCTCCTTTGTTCCCATAGTTTGCTTAATGATGTAATTAGCATGAATTGCAGTAATAGCAGTATAAATAAGATTGCCAGAGAAAACTGGTAAAAATCTGAAACCTCACCTGAGAAGTTCTTTTGAGTCCTGCTAAGCCTCCATTATAATTTTTCCTCATTAAAGCTTTTCTGGCAAATAGAGAAACATAATTTGCCATATAATCAGCTTCGTTTCAGCAGGTAATGAAATTTTCTCTTTTCTTTATACTCTTGCTCCTGACCCTGTACTAGCCCTTTCAGTGGCTTTCTTTGCTTACTCTGCCATCAGTGTGGGACAATTTGAGTTTATTTCTCACATTTGTAAACATTTGTAGACTGACTCTAAAAAAGAACATTTTAAAAAAATCTATTCTTTTGTTTGAATCATCAGGAGAGTCCTAGAGGATCAGACCAAAAGCCCTATTCAGAGTGACCCGGTCCCTTCTGGGTAGGGAGGGGTAGAAGTGGCAGGAACATCTTCAAAGCTGTTATGGCTACTTGGTGAATAAAGAGATTGACTCCAACAGAGCAGATCTGGCCAGAGAGGCTAAAGGCCAGTCTTGTGATGTGACTTTTGGATGCATCTGAACCAGTGACTCCTGAGAAAACATACAGGGTTCTCTGTGCTGTCAGTTTAGCCACCTAGTTATTGAACCGAGGATCCTCCTAGATTTGAAAGCAGCCAAGGAGGTGATCTATGACTGAATGCTTTCTATGGTGTCAGCCTCTTTGAGGGAGGGGTGACATTGCCTCCTTGAAGAAAACAATAGTGCACCCCTTCTCAAGAACTCAATGATTTTAAATAATTTCTCTCTTTTAAAGGAAGGTTGTTGAAAAGCCACTTGGTATGCAGTTGATGCGAAATCTGGAGGAAGCAGATTATCTATACTGAGTTGAGTTTCAGGATGGAATTTAGTATGCAGACAGACTTGGTTAAGCTTGTAGATTACCTGTGGTAGAGTCAGGATCAAGATGGTGCATCCATCATTGTGCTCCTTGATTTCTCAGCAGCTTTAGATACTGTTAACTGTAGTATCCTTTGGAACTAGTTCTAAGGTTGGGGTACCATTATGTGGTAGGGGTACTATTTTATGATAGTTCTCTTATTTCCTTGGGACTCAACCAATGTTGGTTGAGGAGAAGTTGCTCCTTAGGTCCTTCCTTTGTGGGATGCCACAGATCATAACTCTCTATCCTATTTTGTTCATCATTTACAGGAATTAACTAAGGTCATTTGCTGGTTTGAAACAATAAAGCAAACAACACTATGGCCACTTTTTTGGTCATAAACTGATGCTTTCAGATGATTGTGAAGAAGTGGTTAACAGCAATACTATCAAAGCTAGAGAAGTCCAAGTTCAGACTGTATTTAGTTAAGTTCATTGCTTGACTTTTGGCTGGTCATTCTTTCTAACCTACTTCATGGCTAGTTAGGATAAAATTAAGTGAGAAAGTGCTGTGCATATCACCTTGATCTCCTGGAGAATATATATCTAATGAATTATTAAAGCATTGTTCCATAATGTAGGCACTCATGAATAGACAGAGAAAATCTTCCATTCAATAACTAGTAGCATTTTCCAGTTGTTGGAGTTTTTTTTACAAGAATTTGGTTGAGGACAAGGCAGAATAATTACTGGAAATGGGTGCCCTTGAAGTACAGTCAATTCACTGGCTGAGGTGTCAGAATTACAAAACCATGGCTGTTTAGATCTTGGCTGAAGATTCATACCAATAATGCAGCAATCCATTTCACAGCTGTTGGTAATTGGAATATTGAAAAGCAAAAAGTAATATTCTTCTTTTTTTGTCCTTCAGGGGAGTTGTACAGAGCCTCTCTGAGGAAACATCGCTATCCTGCACAGGGCAGCATTGAAATCCATGAAGATACTGAGGTGAATTACTAACTGGATCATGCTTCAGGCAGTTTCTGCATCTGCAGCAGGGGTGTCCACCTACTTTAAGACCTGTGGACTTCAACTCCCAGAATATCGGGGGAGTCTGATAATTGAAGTCCACAGGTCTTAAAGTTGTCAAAGTTGGACACCACTGATCTATAGCAATACAGAACTCAGATTTTTAGAATTTTTATTTTAATCATATTTTTATACCACCCATCTCACTTAAGTGACTTTTAGGATTTTGCTACAAACATGCTCTACAATCTCAGATGTTATAATGCATCAGGGGGGAAATCTTTTGATTCTCAGCAGTCAAAATTGTCTTTGACTCCAAAATTACATTTGCTGGGCTGTTATTTAGATAACTTCTGTAAATTACAGCCTTCCTCCATGTATTGGGATTTGATTCTGTTACTGAGAAAGCAGAGTAGAAAACAACCATGGCTTTGTTATTTTTAATTTTAAACATTTTATTTATTTATCAATCAGTCATACTTATATAAACATCCATCTCATAAAAAAGCGATTCTAAGAAGCACGCAATAAAAATGTAATGATGGTTTCAAATTATCTTTTAATCTGCAGGCTTGAGTTTTTTTCTAATATGGCAAAATGCACTAGAAAATAATAAATTACTCTCTGCAATGATAATATTTTCCACCCTCTACTTTCTCTTGGGTGAGAGCCCGTGAATAATTTAGGACAGGGATCCTCAACCCCCAGTGCGTAATCCAGCAACAGGCCACGCAAACAAGGGAATCCCCATCTGAAGGATGCAGGCAGCACATAAAACCAAGCTGCCTCCAGCCTGCAGAAAATCTTTCTCCATGGAACTGGTCTCTGATGCCCAAAAGGTTGGGGGCTGCTGATCTAGGACTACTGATTCCTGATATCAGAGTTTTACTCTTTTTCTCATAAATGTAGCATAAAACAAGGCTGCTTTCTCCTCAAATCATTGGGTTTCTTTTTCTTTCCCTCTCCAGGAAGCAAGTCAGTTGCACAAGTGCAGAACACGCATCCTGATTCTTGTCCTTCATGGGGGCAACATCCTAGATACAGGAGCAGGGGAGCCCAGCAGTAAGATGGCTGATGTCAACACCTTCACATCTGTATTTGAGAAAGTGACCCAGGCCCATTTCCCTTCCTCCCTTGGCCATATTGTAATCCGACTTGTCCCCTGTCCAGCTGTCTGCTCTGAAGCCTTCTCCCTCATGGCAAAGTGAGTTCTCCTCCTTCCTTCTTCTCAACTGTCATATTACATATTTCAGTGAACTAGGAAATAGGCTTTCTGTGACAATTTTGTGGGAAAGGAAATGAGATATACCGTTTGGTAAACTGTTCTTTCTCCATATGTTTCTGAGAAGTGGGGAATAACAGTAGCTTGGCTTGTGAACTACTATTGTGAAAGATGTACGAATTGGGAAGTATTGCTGGATTAGAAATGACAGATTAATAAACAGAAGAAATAGCAATAGTACTAAATAGCGACATTGTTATATAAATGGGAATGTAAGAAAAGTTCTGTTTTCAGCTGTGGCCACAGGTGGCTCAGGCTGTATTAGTTGATTCTTTTTTTAGTGCCTCTGGCTTTTTGAGATTTCTACAGGGAATTTTCTCAGCACAGTTACATGTACCTCAAACTACGAGCTGAGTGTTTGAAATAAAACATAAACCTCCAATTCCACTGCTGAGAATAAAATTCCTGAATACTGCACTTCTGAGATTGGTTTAGGCAATATTTATTTTGTTCTGCAGGAAATTAAAAAAAACCCACCTTCTTAACATGAAGCCACCAGTTAGGAGTGGTGCAGAGAGGCCAGGAGATTGATATACACTGATAAATCCTTTCTAGAGAAAAGAAGCAACTTAGCAAAGGATTTGGTTCTGTTTTATCTGAAGTGTCAGATCATCTGGGAAGAGAAGCACTGAGCTTTTCAACCTCTTGTTCTTGAATGTTCTTTGTGTTCCCTTCCTTTCTTTAAAAACCCCATTTGTGTGCTTTCAACAAACAGTGGGAACACAGGAGAAACTTAACATACTGGAATAATTCTTGGAACTATACATTAATTGTATCTGATCATTTTAAATATCAACCCATATTTTAGATGGGATCCCTTTTCCTGCAGGGTCCTGTCTCCTCCCATAAAAGACTCATTTTAAATCAGGATTTTCACTTCCCCTTCAAGGAGAAAATATGGTAGCGAAGTTTGTCAGCTCTTTGGAACAGGGAGAACCAAATGCCTCTTTCTAATTGCAAAATAATCCTTCCATTGTCTTCTCTGGTGGTAAGAGTATTCTAGCTTCAGCTTAGCAAAGGGAGGCCAAAGATCCTCGACTATTTAGTAGTTTAGATTCTTCCCTCTCCCTCTTTTTCAGAGACAGAATGAGGAAGATATATCACTGAGATGGACAACAATTGGAATTGGTGCCCAGTTCTCAGAATGCCCCTCCAACTCTATAAATCTAAACATTAAGAATATTTTTTTTCTTCCTACTCTCACCATAACAAGCCTGGCAAACAAAACTGTTCTGGAGATAAACATAGCAGAGATCTCCACATATGCCAACTTGTGCCCTCAGAGAAAAGCTGGATATGTACACACTAAGTAATCAGCTGCCAAAGGATGCAGGTACACAATAAGCTCCCAGAAATTAGCCATATGTAATATAATCCTATAGACATAGAAATAAAATTCATGGCCATCTTTCTGTATCTTGGATAATTGTAGACAATCTGTTTTTTGGCATGCAGATTATTAACGTTACTTTACATGCTATAGCAAGAACTGACCATGTTTCCACCAAGATATTTACTTATGTACCAACTTACCAATTGAGCTCTATGACAGATGAACAATGAACTCATGAGGGAAGCATGGAAATGTGTTAATTGCTCAGGAAAAAAAAGCTAGAGGAGAGGGACTGATGGCCCCATGAATGCAGTGGGCTAAGGAATAAGTCAAGTGCCCTCTCCCTGCTGATTTTCAGGAAAGCGGAGGACATCAGTGATTCTCAGCAGGAGGAAGAAAATCTCTTGTTGATTAATTCCTTGCATGCTGAATGGCCTACAACCCAGATTTTCTGTTGTACTTGCAAATTGAAAGCCTGGTGGTTGCACATTGTGTTTCTTTGCTGGGCGACAAATATTTCCTCCTACTTTGGTTCATATGAAAGTTCTGCTGATTAAATATATAAAATGTCAGATATAATTAGAATCTTTAAAACAATTAGTGTGCTGGTTTTTGCATCAACTACGAAATGAATTCAGAAACAGAATGAAAACTTTCTATTCTCCTACCTTCACTTCATTAGTTACAACAATATAATTGGCAGTAAGTGAGCTGACTCCTCTGTCAAAATATAGCTCCTGCCCTAATTGCTGTTTTCTTCTGTGTCTTTAGAGACATTAATTTAATTAAATAGCATTGTAAATAATTAGATTTCAACATTCTGGAGTTCCTCTGTGTTCAGAGATTGTAAAGCGGTCAGTATTATATTCCAGGTCAGTTTGACCACAGACCTAGAGAAAATGAAGCTGTGCTATCTTCAGAATAAGAGACCGCATTTATGTTCTGAATATTATAAGGCTGAGGTCAAGGAAGGCTGACATTTAACAGGAATTGAACCTAAACTGCTCTTTCTGTTTTTGCCTGTTTCACTGGCACTGTTTTTCTCTTGCATTCGTCTTTCAATCTGGCTTTGTTTGCATTCACCAGCATCATGTAGTCAGATTCATTCTGTTGTTTGTCTCTGTGACATCACCTGGAGACTATTCCAGGAGAAAAGGAATAAAAGGAAGAATTGATCCTGCCCCAGCTATTAAGAGAAATATAGAGATAATTAACAGGATGTTGAACAAAACAAAACAACCTTTCCCCTCCTTTGAAAAATTAATGTTCATCCTTCAGTTAAAATGAGGCAATCTTCAGCATAGCTATACTGTACATATAATGAAAATGAGCAGATTGCCTTGAATGGGTGTATCATCAGAGAAAAGTTCTTAGATAAGGAGGCCGACAAGTTTCCAGACTCTCTAGGAGTCATGGAGCATATAAATTTAATAAATTATTATTACTGTTGTTATATTCCCCTACATTTGGAAATACTGTCCAGATGAAATGGAAACTTCAGTCTAACTTTCTTTCTTGGAGTATGTCAGATTGAAAAGAGCTATTAGGAATTTCTTTGGATCTTTCTGTCTTTAAGTCTCTGTCATTTACATACTGGATATTTAAGAAAGGAGTCTCTATAGTTTTTACTTTGCTAGCCCTGTCAACTATAGATGGTGCTTATCTCCATTTCGAGAACATAAGCCAGTGCTGTCCAAAGATGTTTCCACAGTCATGTGGCCAGCATGACGTTGCAGAACACTGTTTCCTTCTTGCAAAAGTGGTATCTATTTATCTACTTGCATTTGCATGCTTTCGAACTACTGGGTGGGCAGGAACTAGGAGTGAATCATCACACTGCCCCATGGGATATTTAAAGCCAAAATAATTTCCAGACTATCCCAGAGTTCTTTTTTGCTGTTTTCCAAAGAAAAATGTGCTACCTAGAGGAGATAGAATAGGCTGTGCTCCAACAAAATCCAAGGACTCTCTTTCTAACATTAGACAATTCAATGTCTTGCCCATCTTTTCTTACTTCTTAATGTAAGTATTCAGATTTTCCTAAGATTGCTTTTGAATCTTCTAACTTAGCTTTTGTGGATAGATTTTTGTAGCTCAGTTTCTTCTCTATGTGAGTTTGTGGAAGCCCCTTTTCAAAACTGCCTAAATTATTGTTTTCATCACATCTTAAGCAGTAGATATGTGTATTCACTTAAGCCTGCAGAGTTAAACTTGGGAACATCTGCTCCAGCCCTCACATGTTTTCCTGGAAAGCGTGGCTGATGTCTTGCAGTTTCTCTGATGAAGTAAAACTGTGGGTTTGAAAGTGCTCCTAACTGAGCCACTTCCCTTGTGAGTTGGCATAATATAACCAAATGGAAAAAAGAAAACGACTTTGCAACTTTTGCCATTCTTTTGCAGCATGGGAGGGGGAAGTCTGGGCCTGATACTACAGGTCCCACCAACAGAGTTCTTCTCTTCCTTTTCTCCCTACCTAAGGCATTCAGAGATCCTGTATCCTCTTGAACCTATCATATCCTTGGATGCTTGCTCTAGTTTTAACTTCCTTTCCTCCCTGCTGGGCACACCTTTCTCTCTTCCCGCACCAGGCCTTTACACTTCAAGGCAGCCCTTGGTTATTTCAGAATAAGGATGGAAATGCTACTTTTGACCTCAGAATAGCAGAGGACAAATTGAGGCTCTCGCTCATAGACTGGGGACAAAATGAAGACAACATTGTGGGGCCCCAAAACAATGGTCAGGTAATGATTGTGCTGTGCCTCAGAAGGTCTTAATTGAATTGGAATAGCCTTCCTAGAATGGCAGTTTTTGATGCTCTTCTGTAATTGCAACTCTCACATTTCCAGCCCATTTCTGATTAAGAGGAGTTTAGGTTAGAATCCGTATCTGGGAAGGAGTATTATTGCTGGGAAGGATTGCATTTTTCACACCCTGCAATGTCTAACTGGAAGTCTAATTGCTAACTATTAACCTGTTTCATTTTTAGAATAAACATGTTTTAAATAATGCAATTGTTTCATCAAAACATTGCAGGGTCTTGAGCTAATGCCCCGTGTTACTGTAGGGATATTTTGCTCCTTGATAGAGCTCAGTGAGCTAGATTTCAGCTGGTACATGCCTTGAACAACAGATGATATCTGAAAGTCCACTGATCATTGAGATATTATCAGAATTACAATACAATCAATTTATTGATAGAAAGCAGCAAAGAGATTTTGTGGCTGTAATTAAACTTTTAATGGAACAATGTCCTGCTGACATTAGTTAAGCCCCTTGATTATAGGGAGGAGGAAAGTCAAAGACACGGAGGAAGGACAGAAGACTAAAAGAAGTGGGAGGGAAGTAAAATGGGGAAGACAGAAACAGAAAATCAGCAGACTTGAAAGGGTTGGCATGGAGCAAAAAAGGAAAAGCAATAAGAGCTGCAGAGTTGAAGAAGGCTGAAATTCACATCGTTTCCTGAAATAAGCAAGCCAATCTGGCACACTACAATTATAATAGCTCTTGTTTAACCTTTAAAATAGTGCTGTAAGAAACAGTGCCCACATAAACAGTGTTTATGAGCTGGATGGAGTTTGCTTGCACTCTACATTGGACAGAGGTTCATTTCCCCTATAAAAATCTTGATATGGTTTTTTACTAGTCTCCCTGCTTCAGTCACTTGGAGTTCATTTTCTCAATTGTAGCTGTTTCTGCGAACCGGTGGCAGCAGCATGGAAGGCAGGGAGTTCCTGACAAGGTGCCTGACCAACTTTTCCTGACCTTGCTGCTCTACATTTTTGTTTTAGAGGTTCCTGATCTGAAAACTGGAGTTGATGGCTATTTTTCTGAGCTGTCCTATCTTGTTGTATATCAGGAGTGTCAAACCCAATGTCACTGAGGGCTGCATCAGTGTTGTGTTTGACCCTGGGGGTGGGCATGGCCAGGGTGGGCGTGGCCAGCTTGATATCACTCATGTCGGGTGGGTGCTCTACAAGCAAAAATGAGCTCCTAAGCCCCATTTTCGGCCTCAGTGGCCGCCTTCAATCCTCTGCCAGCCCTCCCAGCTCCATTTTCACTGGCAGAGGCACTGCAGGCCGGTCCTTTGCTGTTTCCAGGGCAGCCCCATAGGCCAGATCTAAGCACCCTGTGAGCCACACCTGGCCCCCGGGCCTTGAGTTTGACACCACTGTTCTATATCCTCCTTTGAACTGTAACTTAAATTTCTTCTTTCAGGTTCTGTAAAACTTTTCCCAAGTTCCAAGCCCTGCAGCTGTTTGGCTATTTTAGATGGAGAGGAATGATATGAGTGGCTGAGCTCAAAAGAGCATTTTTCTGGAACCTTCTGTATCCTCTCCAGCTGGAGGCAGCTGAATGTGTCCTCTCCAGAGCTTCAAATTGGAATGGGAGGGGATGCAGCTCAGAATCCAGCATCTGTGCTGTATTCAGCAGCTCCCAATCAAAGCATAGAACATAGAATAACAGAGTTGGAAGGGACCTTGGAAGTGTTCCAGTCCAACTCTCTGCTCAAGCAGGGGACCCTATAGCATTTCAGACAGATGGCTGTCCAGTCTCTTAAAAGCCTTCAGTGATGGAGCACTGGTTAATTTCACTGTTCTCACCATTAGGAAATTTCTCCTTAGTTCTAGGTTGCTTCTCTTTTGTTAGTTTTCATCCATTGTTTCTTGTCTTGCCTTCAGGTGTTTGGAAAAATAGGTTGACCCCCTCATCTTTGCGGCAACCTCTCAAATATTGGAAGACTGCTATCATGCCTCCCCTCGTCCTTCTTTTCACTAGACTAGATATACCCAATTCCTGCAACCTTTTCTTCATATGTTTTAGCCTCCAGCCTCCTAATCATCTTGGTTGCTCTTCTCTGGACTCTTTCCACAGTCTCAACATCTAATCATAATCCACAGTCTCAACATATAATAATAATAATATATAATATAATATAATATATAATATAATACTATACTATACTATACTATACTATACTATACTACACTACACTACACTACACTACACTACACTACACTACACTACTATACTACTATACTATACTATACTATACTATACTATACTATACTATACTATAATGGTGCATAAGTGCACCAACGTGCCTACCGTCCCTGTCCTATTGTTTCTTTTATTCTTCTTATATGTATTCATTTCATGTATTCACAACTATGTTTATCCTTATAAGTGATTGACAAAATAAATAAATAAATAAATAAATAAATAAATAAATAAATAACTGGATACAGTATTACATTAAGGCTCTGTACTAGACCTGGAAATGACTAGCACGTTTGTGCAAGGGGAACCTTTACCTTTAGGGTAGTACTAATACTTCATGTGAATTCAATTTAATCCCAGTGTCCAAGATAGAGCTTGGAAATCTTGTGGTCTTATATGGTCTGGTTTAGTATAAGGCAGTATAAGGCAGCTTTCTCTATTGCTGTAAGGTCCTGTTTGGACATCCAGAAGCCAAAATTACCTTCCAGCCTATGCAAGAGCTGGTCCTTGCTGCCTCCTTGTGGCATTTAATTGTCCACTCACAGAGTAAAGGCAATAGAAGAGAAACAGACATACTTTTCTGGGGAGTAATGGTGAAGCAAAACCTGGAAGTTGAACCAAAGAAAAGCCTTTAATATTTGCAAAGCTGAGCAGCCTGCAAAATGCTTCTCTTCCTCCTTGATTTTTGCAGGGGCATGGAGTTTATTCCCGGCCCTCTTTCACAGATAGCCCTATCTTACCATGATTGCTGAGAACTGATAGCTCAGTATCACCATGATGTTGATGTGGGTCCTTTTTAGAGGACCCATATTTTTATTGGTGAGTTTTGCACAGCCATATGGGCAGGATTGCTCCCATCCTTTTTTTTCACCTGGAATTTGCATTGTGCTGACAAGCAGAATGTACAAGATGTGTGAAGAGCAAGGCACAAAAGAGTGTGCAATTAGCAAGTTTCTTTCACAACTATGGAAACTTCTAAACTGTTCATTTGCCCATGGCTCCATATTCCTTCACCTTTCCCTTTGTGTGTGTGTATGTATGTGTGTTATATAACAATGTTTTGTCAAAAGGTTTAGCAACTAGTCTCCAAAAATTATTCACAGTAAGAGTAAACATTTTTTCTCCCTAATTAGGTAAGAAGGAGGAAGATGTAATGGCTGCTGCAGTCATTAATTCTCAATTTACCCAAAGTTGGACTTCATCATCAGACTTTCATTTATTTTGTTCTCCTGCCATTTAAATTTTCTTATTTAGTAATTCACTAACTCCTCTCCCCTTATTAAGTGGGGCTGACACTTCTCTTGGAACAGCTAACAATTGAAACCAATTGGAGTGATCATTCCAAGAAAAATAGTATGTATTAAAGAAAAAAACAGTCTGACAGTAGCAAACATAAGACAGCAATTAAATTTTACATGCTGTTAAAACAAATGTCTTCCTTGTTATGTATGTAGGCTTGAATGTCATTGGTTTAGTTTGAATTGTTCTTGTAAAATGTCAAATAGGATTGGTTTAAAAAGTGCGGGAAAACCCTGCACTCTGATTGGCTGGCAACTACGGCTGCTGGCTATAAGAAGCAGCCATAGCCCAGCCAAGACGGGTCCATTCGAGTTGTAGTCACTAATAAACTCTTCACTGAAGCTCTTCGCGTCTGACTCTTCATGCAAACATAACATTCCTCTTCCTAATTAAGGCTTTCATCAACTAGTGAAAGACTATAAGGAGAGTCTCTCCAAACAGTCAATCCCATGTTTTGGTGTGAACATTAAAAAGGCATCTCAATCTGTACTAAATGGGACTATATCCAAGTTCTGTGTTGGAGACTTGCATGGTGATAACACCAAGCCAGTGCTGGTGTTTTTCTGTAAAATATGCCAGTTCCCTTGAGATCTCAGGAATATGACTTTTCTTCCTCAAAATCCAGGAAAATGCTTGGGTCTCTGTCCTTCATTTTTAAGCTGGAGAAGCTAACTTCCTACTGAGTGCCTCCTTCCATATTGCACTCAGCTGAGGATCATTAGCTCCTGACTATGTTTGCCAACTGTAGCTTAATAGGGCAAAATGCATTGGGAATATCAAGCAAGTTGAGTTTGTGGCATGACAAATCTTATTCACATGGGTCAGGATACTGTTCCTCTCAACCACCCCAGGAAGACCTGCTCCATTAGTATGTAAGATGCAGGCAGGATGGTATATATGAAAATAGGCAAGCTCTAAAGCAGAATCAAGCAAAGAGTCTGTAGACTGCCAGAAAGTTCAAGGAGAAAGACCCAAGGAAACTACCTGGTCTTTTAGAGTTAATTTCTTCCATGCCATAAAAGGCCATAGAGAGAATGGCAGTGTCACAAGAGGATAGCTAATTTACTTGTTTTTAAAAACAAATAGGTGCTTAACAAACATATGTTACCAGGAGATAGATGGTCTTCAAAATATTTTTGAAAAATTGGATTACTACTACTACTACTACTACTTGTGCCATATCCATCATCGGATGTTGGCAATCCTATTTTTATCAACAGTCACTGAAGAAGTGCTATTGAGTTTTGTCCAAACCAGTCCCTTAGATTTTGAAGCCATGAAGCCATGGCTATTGCTTTCAGGGGGAGCCTGGATTCCCCACAGAGCGCGTCCCCAGGTGGCAGATTGGGGGGCCGTACCCAGTATGGCTTTATGCTGTAATGGTGGGTTGGAGGGAATCAAATACCTCCTGTGGACCAACGGCCAGGTGAGTGGCAACTGGCTCATCAGTATCGACTGAAGGTAGAGACCATATTGGTTGGAATGGCTTCAGATGAACAGCACACGGTGTGGTGGCAGCCACCTGAACAGCGGTGTAGAAAGCAAAGGGAAGACTACTACACTATATATTTCCCAGGAAAATCATGATAATGGTGACAAAACCTAAAAAATTGGACTACTGGGGGTGACTAATGTCAGTTCAGTTGAATGTGTCCTGGTTCATCTTAAATTGCCATCTCTTTTTTCCATCCTCAATGTAACCCTGTAATGCTCCTGTTCTTAATTGCAGATAATTTGCATTACCACCCCCTTCTCTTCCCTTAGCCTGAATCCTTACAGTTATGATGAGACATCTCTAAGTAGCAGTGAAGATCACATCCCACTGGCCGCCTTGCCCTTGTTGGCGATCTCTTCTCCTCAGTACCAGAATGCAGTTGCCATGGTGATCAGCAGAGCCAACCAAGTTTATAATGAATTTCTTGGATCTCCTGATGGGGCTGGCTTTAATGGGCAGGTATGACCACTCTTCTTCCTGTTGGAAAACCTAAAAGACATCATTATATCAGTACACTGAAACTGATAAAATTTCTTTTTCACAGGAGGTATATGCTTCATTCTTTATTTCTTTAATCAGAAAAACTCCATGCTAACGACAAAATTGGAAAAAAAATATGAGAGGCTCAGCCCTTCACTTCCATGTATAGTCTGTTTCCTGAAAGCTTGGTATTTGAAATAGATAGTATGAAGCTTGTGGACTGCCCAGGGGCTGGGTTCAGCATCTCACTTCTTCAGTCAAGAATGAAGTACATGCTCTCTCTAACTGGAGGTTACAACTGGTACAGAACACTTGATGGGAGTATCCCGAACTCCCATGTTACACCCTCCCTGTGACCTGCATTGGTTGCCGGTTGCCTCCCGGTTGGTTTCAAGGTGCTAGTAACAACTTATAAGGCCCTAAATGGCTTGGATCCAGGGTACTTGCAGGAACGCCTCCTGCCAGCATCGTGTGCCTGTTCCTCCTCACAGGAGGTCTACCGTCGTTAGGCGGTAGGGTACTAGGGCTCCTCCATGGGAGTGCTTTGGATGGATCTGCCTCTTCTGCGTGAAGACCTGGCTGACAACTTTGGAAACCCTGGAAGTTTTTTAATTGAGGTTTTAATGTTTTAATGTTTTATCTTTATTCTGACTTTGAGGTTTAATTTGTTTTATGTAAATTTTGTGCTGTTTTAATGTTACAGATAGAAGAGGGGGGATTGGCAAAATCGAAAATTATTATTATTATTATTATTATTATTATTATTATTATTATTATTATTGAGGGGCATGACCTCCAAGAGGATGGCATGCTTTTTTATGGGAGATAGGAAATACTAAACAAAAATACTTCCATAGACATTTAATTAGAGATTCGCTGATGTATAAATGGATTAAGGTAAAAAAAAACACTACACAAAAATTCCAATTTGACTATCTACGATGGAAGCAACGATTCACCCAAATAATTTAGATTTATGTAAAATGTTAAAATATAGGGATTTATTAGACAATTCTGGAAACTTAAAAACTATACATGAGCTACAGGAACAGGGGCTACGAGTGGACTGGTGGGCTTACATTCAAATATCATCACGATATAAAAAAAACGTAAATGAATTTGGAATACAACTAAAACCGCACTATCTGGATAAAATTTTATTAGGTTCAGATTAAAAAAACATTACAAAAATTTACAAATACCTATTAGAAGTAGAATTGGAAGAAGAAATTGTTAAAGGATGTATGATTGCGTGGGGTCAAAATATAGGGCATAACATAAATTTGGCGGGTTGGGAAACCATTTGGAATAGAAATTATAAAATGACAAAATCGACAACGTATAAGGAGAATACATATAAAATGTTTTATAGGTGGCATCTTTCTCCCTCAAGATTAGCGAAAATATATAAAAAAATGAGTCCCATGTGCTGGAAGTGTAAGGAGAAAGAGGGAACATACTATCATATGTGGTGGACCTGCCCAGAGGCTCGTAAATATTGGCATAAAATTCAAATTTGGCTACAAGAAATTATCGATGAAAAAGTAGATTTAGAACCAGAGCTCTTTTTGCTGGGAATTCTCAGGAAAAGATATGTAAAGAGTATAAAATATTTATTAATACATATTTTAACGCTGCAAGAATTACATTTGCAATGTTGGAAACAGCCCAACATCCCAAAAGACCAAATGATTATACAAAAGATAATGAACTGTGCGGAAATGGATAAATTATCGCTAAGTCTTAAAGATAAAGAAGACTCAATATTCTATATGGTGTGGGAACGTTGGTACAAATGGCTAGAGAGGAGATAGAAGAAGGAATAGGAATTATCAATAGAGGCATAGATGGAGTATAATACATTTAAGTAGGAGTTAATACTCGATAGAATATATAAAAGATTGCTAAGTAAATATCGCCACAGGTTGTTCTGAACACAATATTTTTAATGTTTTAATGGTTTATGTTGGTGTGTCCGACAGTTTGTGTTTGGTGTGGGTTTATTTGTGTGTTTTTAAGGTAATAAAAGTTAATAAAGTTTTCTAAAAAAAAAAAAGTAGTGATGTACTTCTGCACATTACTGGCACTAAATAAAGGCTTAGTAGTTGTGGCCTCTAGATTCTCTTTTTCATATCATACTGCTTTTTATGCCAGACCAGACTGTGGATTTAACTCATTGAGTTTTCACAGCATTAGAAAAAACAGTGTCTGGGGAATTAGAAGCAGCAAGATAAATTAGCATAATGGTGTAGTAAAAGCCTGCTTCTTTGGACTTGAGAAGGTGGCCAAAAGGTAGACCTGAACCAATACTAGGTTCTTTTATAATAAGTAAACAATAGTCGAAGTAGACATGTTTATATCCAAGGAAATGGCTTGGAGAGAAGAATTAACCTTTCTTAAGAGTGCTGCAATCCAGTGCAATTTTGGATGATCTCTATCGCTGATTTTTATAATAATGTGAACACCTTAATTTAATTTCTCTGTATTTTATATCTCATTTATGTGATATTGATTATGCATAAACTTGCCATATCAGCTTATTTTATCGATGCAGCTGATATAAGTGAATTCACATATTGAAAACTTATTATTTCCAGTATGGTAATTACAAGAAATATTTTCTCTCTGTAAGGAGCCTTTTGTAAGATCCTTCTTGTGTTTAAGTCTTTGCTATATGACTGAAAGATTTGTGACTCACCTGTGTCTGGCTTTGGATTCTCACCACATACTACACGATGCTAAAACATAAGAAAGTTTGTAGTTTAAGGTACCACCAAGATGCTGTGTATACCGGCCAATCCTGTGAAGCTATAAAAATAGCCATGAAATATTTATTTTGTTAATCATAATACTGTATGGTATGTGACTGTAACGACATAGGGCTCGAAGTGAACTTCTCTGATTATGCCAAATCACAAACTTGGTGCTTCTTCTTGGTCTTCCAGGTGTGCCTTGTGGGGGACTGTGTGGGAGGAATGTTGGGCTTTGATGCCATTTGCTATAGCACGGGACTAGCAGATGAAAGCCAAATCAGCAGCAGAAGAGGCAGCACCAGCAGTGTTCAGGTATGCATGGGAGAATGTCAGAAAAGATAGCCACTGCATATCTTATCATCCACAATAGTAGTTTTGCTACCTGGAAAGCTGCGAACTATTTGGAATGTCATGACAGTGAAATGGTATAAAACCAGGGGTGGGATTCTACCAGTTCGGACCAGTTCTATAGAACTGGTTGTTATGAATCTGCGCAGTTTGGAGAACCAGCAAATCATGCCCCTGGCTGGCCCCGCCCCTCTCCTCCCAGTCAGTCCTTATTGCGCACATGCCCAACATCGCTGACTGCATTCTCCCCCACCGAGTCACTCCTTAAGGTATTTCTTTTTTTTCCTCCCAACAATCAGCTGTTCGGACGATCAGCTGTGCCAGGATCCCCCTCACTGTCTTACTGCTTCGCCCAGGAGGCTTCCCTGAGGCCCAGGAGGCAAAAAGGGGTGTGTGTGCATGCTCCATTTTTGGCCTGGAGTCAGGGAAGCCTCCTGGGAGCAAAAACACCCCCCAGGAGGGTTCCCTGAGACCCAGGAGGCCAAAAAATGGAGTGCAGAGGTGGGTGCTGCAAAAAAGCCATGCCCACCCAGTCACATGACCATTCCTATCTAGCCACACCCACAGAACTGGAAGTAAAAATATTTGCATCCCACCCCTGTATAAAACTCCTGTGAGCTTACTGTATAAATGCACTATGCACCAATACAGGTGCATAGCAATCTTTTTTTTCAGTTTTTGTATTTCCAATTTATTACAAGTACAGCCTTTAACAGATCCCCCTCCCCCAAACAACTTTTCTTTTAAAAAAATTTAGTCCAAAAAAGTCCCATTGTGTAGAAGTTGGGAAAATAACAAAGTAATAGATGGAGAGGGGAAAGGAGGGGCAGATCACATTGTTCGATGTTGGTAGCAAAAAGGGGGCCTTGGGAGAACTGATGATGCTCTTGTGGTAGGAATAATTCAAAAGTGTTAATCCAAAAGATAAGGATATAATGCCAGGCTATGATTATTAGGTATCACATACTCCTCACTCCAGCAAAGAGAAGCTGGAGAGACAGGATTCATTTCAGAGAATGAAAACTCCATCTTCTTACAGCCCCACAGCTTCCAATAAAAGCTAAAAAAATTGTATGTCTTGAAATGACAGAAAGCCGAACAGAAATCCTCAACTGAACAAAATCTTCATGAGGTAGCCCAGGCTTCCAAGGGACCCCCTTCCACAGATCCCTGTCTCTGGCTGGGCCATTAGTGTGCAAGGTCAGACTCTCTTTCGGCCTGATCTGGAACCCAGCAATGGAAGGCGAAGATGAGACAGGTTAGAGACGATTATGACTATAAAAGGAGAAAAGAGCAAGTCTACAGAGGGTACAATCCTGACGGATTTCCTGGGTCAGCTCCAACTACTTTCTCTAAGAAAAAAATGAGTGAGTTATAGAGGGGAGGAATATAAAGCAAACAAATCCTCATATAAACTCTACAATTCACATCAAAGTCAAGGCGACTTTATCTTACATGGTGGTTTTTTTTATACAAGATCACTGCTGGACAGAAGAATCTTTCCTTAACTAGAAAAAAGATTTATAAAGTTAGAACCAGTGTCCTTTCCCCAAACTCTGGGTTTTATAACACTCTCTTTGTTCTTGCACACCTGGCGCCAGGAAGTGCTGTGAGGAGGAAACAACTCTCTCTGCTGCCCACATTGAGAGAGGTGCATAGCAATCTCGTATGATTTATATGAAAGATGAGCTAGCAGTGTGCGGCGGCACCCAAAAAAAGCCAATGCAATCCTACTAGGTTGCATAAGCATAGGGATAGAATCAAGATCAGATGAAGTATAAATACCACTTTTATAAAACGTTAGTAAGACCACACCTGGAACACTGCATCCAGTTTTGGTCACCACATTATAAAAAGGATGTTGAAACTCTGGAAAGAGTCCAGAAAAGGGCAACAAAGATGATTAGGGGGCTGGAGGCTAAAACAGGAAGAACAGTTGCAGGAACAGGGTTTATCTAGTCTAGTGAAAAGAAGAACTGGGGTGACATGATAGCAGTGTTCCAATATTTGAAGGGCTACCTGAAAGAAGAGGGGATCAACCTATTTTCCAAAGCACCTGAAGGCAAGACAAGAAGCAGTGGATGAAAACTAATCAAGGAAAAGACCAACCGAGAACTAAAGAAAAATTTCCTGACAGTGAGAACAATAAACCAGTGGAACAGCTTGCCTTCAAAAGTTGTTGGTGTTGCATCACTAGAAGCTTTTAAGAAGAGACTGGACAGATGTCTGAAATAGTAGCAGGGCTCCTGGTTTAGTAGAGGGCTTTTTTATTATTATTATTCATATTTATATGCCGCCCTTCTCCGGAGACTCAGGGCGGCTTACAATTTTTGGAGCACAACTCAATGCGCTCAGCAATAGCCTTCATTCCATTGTATATGCATTGTATATGGGTTGGACTAGAGACCTCCAATGTCCCTTCCAGTTCTATTATTCTGGAATCTGTTATGCTGTTATTATTTTTCTCCTAAATTTTGCCACAGATTTATGTTAGTTTTAAAAACGAACATCATGTTGATTGCAGTAAACTTTGGTAATTAAAACTGTATCAACACTACAGCCCCTTCGTGTGTATCATCATAGTAATTTTCCCCTTTAAAACAAACCGACATATAAATAAATTTTCTCTAGGATAAACCTGTTTCAGCTGCAGATTCAAATCTAGAAGACCTCAAGCGCCTCAGCAAAAGTAATATTGATATCTCAGGAATAATGGAGAATGAAGAGTCCAGACAACCATTGCCTCGGAAACAAAGTGACTGCTCCAACTATGACTGTGATAGTATAACAAACCATCATGCTTTCCTATCCAGGTAACTAAAAGCCTTGTGTGAAGAAAGTGCTAGCTCAAGCAAGCAGGGCAAGACTTGGTGTAAACTAAGCAATGAGTAGATAATGTCAGGTGGGCTGTATGGCTGGGCTTGGTATTTATCTACCTTCTCACTAAGGTGCCAAAGAGAGCTTTTGAAAAACAAACAGGTGTACTCTGGAGTCCCTGCCATGTGTGAGGCAGCATCATGAAAGTAGGCTTTCCAATTACTTCTCAGATAGCATATCATGATATTGCAGATTTTTAAACATTGTACATAAGACACAAACCTCGTAGCTGAGGGAAAAACAGGTGTTAGAAAGTCTATAGGTTTTTAGTGCTGATAGTTCTGCGTTCATAAACTCTAGTTACTGGCTTTAAGTTTATTCATAAGCTGAATTTTGTATTTGGAAATACAAAGTTTTCTTTCATTCTTGTTTATTTGGAGTAGATTAGATAAAGGAAATGAAATTAGTTCTTTCCTTAGGACCGATGGTTTGGAACAAACTGACATCACACACTCTCACAAAAGTGCACGCTTATAAACAAAAACATAAATCTTTTGCCTGCTTCCAAAATAAAGTCCAAAGCCCTGCCAGAAGCTAAATTGTTCTCCAGGAGGTAAGCTTGCTTCTCTCTGCCTCCTGTGTTGAAATTTTGTCCAGAAATGCACCCATTCACATTTTTATACATTGATTCACTTACCGATATATTTGCAACCCTTAAACATATTACAGGTAGTCCTCAATATATGACCACAATTAAGCCCAAAATTTATGTTGCTACCTAAGTGAAAAATTTGTTAAGTGAATTTTGCCCCATTTTACCATTTTTCTTGCCATGTATGTTAAATGAATCACTGCAGTTGTTAAATTAGTAATACTGTTGTTAAGTGAATCTGATATCTCCACTGACTTTGCTTGCCAGAAGGTTGCAAAAGGGGATCACATGCAATCAGAGGTGGGATTCTACCAGTTCGCACCTATTCGCTAGAACGGGTTGTTAACATTCTAAGCAGTTTGGAGAACCAGTTGTTAGAAGAAATTACTGGCCTAATCCTGTAAGGAAGGCAGGAAGGAAGCATTCTGGTGTTGCTTACAGAAACTGCCTCTCCTTTAACCCTTATTACATTCTTGGCAGGACTAGACTTCCTGTCTCAGGAACTTCTCTGGAGTTATTTTTCCCTCCTTTGCTGGTACTTTGCTTGTGTGGAGTGACCATTCAAAGTTACAATGGCACTGAAAAAAGTGACTTATAACCATTTTTCACACTTACGACTATTGCAGCATCCCCACAGTCATGAAAGGCTAGGCGAGGAAATGATGTGAGTGATGTTGAGTTGGCCAGTCAGTCACATTACCACCAAGCCATGCCCACCAACTAAGCCATGCCCACAGAACCGGTTGTTAAAAAAATTGAATCCCACCCCTGCATGCAACCCAGGACACTGCAACCGTCATAAGTGTGAGTCAGTTTTCAAGCATCTGAATGTAAATCATATGACCATGGGGATGCTGCACCAGTCATAAGTGTGAAAAATGGTCATAAGTCAAGGGCTTATAAGTCAAGGGCTACCTGTAGTCTTTGTCTAATTGATTTCAGCCTCAAGTTTATCATCATTGTGGAATGGAGCCATGTTGTTTCATTCTTCTTATTCTCTTTCCCAGCATCCACTCAACGATGTTAAATGAAGATGCAGAGTTTCCCCCAACAAACACTTCAAGCACGTTGGATGTTAATTTGGGGCGATTTGAATTTGAAGTGTCTGATTTCTTCCTATTTGGTTCACCTCTTGGTTTGGTGCTGGCTATGCGGAGGACAGTCCTGCCCAGTCTGGAAGGTGAGTGATACCCAGATAGCTACTCTTGGCTACTTTTGGCAAAACTTTTATTTCCCTGAATAGAATGAGTTTGCTCAGGTTGTCTCAGAAGAGCACAAACTTCTTTGGGCAGAGTTGGTTTTACTTTGGGCAGAGTATAGGAGGTTCAGTGCTGTTTTTCTAAAATTATTTTTGAAAAAGGATTTTTCCGTAAAAAATAGTAGATCCAACATCTCAAAATCTTATCAGTTTTCAAAACAGTGAAGGTCCTTCTCATGATGATGCTTTTCTTCCCACCTTTTCACACTTGTTAAAGATTAGATCCAGGGTGTCAAAACTCGATTTCATTGAGGGCCGCATCAGGGTTGTGTTTGACTTCCGGGGGCTGGGTTGGGGTTGGCCAGAGTGGGTGTGGCCAGCTCGACATCACTCATGTCGGGGGCGTCTGTGGCGGCCCAAGCACTCTGCCAGTGAAAACAGGCTCTTGGGCTCTGTTTTTGGCTGCCACAGCCTCCTGCAACCCTCTGCCAGTGAAAATGGAGCTCAGGATGGCTGCATGTGGCCCTCCCAAGCTCCATTTTCACTGGCAGAAGCACCACAGGTTGGTCCTTTGCTGTTTCCAGGGCGGCCCTGCATGCCAGATCTAGCCCCTGGGCCTTGAGTTTGACACTCCTGGACTAGATTTTTATTTAATGGCAGCTGAGACCATTGCAAACGTTGTATGCAATATCAACATTTCTGAAATAATCCATTTTGTGGGTTCTTGTCATTCAGGTTGAATATCTATTTTAAGAGGCCTTTTCAATTGTATAACAAGAATCAATCCATTGTCAGTGGAAATTATTCATCAGTATGCATGGCGCAACCAAGGGGTTTTGTTTTAAATGGGGGAGGAAGGGGAGATTAAGGAAATTTTTAGCTAAATGTTTAATGGGGTTAGGGTGTGTGGTGGGTAGTCAGTTTGGGTGGGAACTTGGGGGGTTCTGCCAAGCCAACCCCCGACTCAGTCCAGGCCAGGGGAAGGTCGCGGTGGGGGGGACGGATGGGGGGGGGCTTGGAGACCTTGGAGAATCCAATTTCTACGGCGATTGGGAATGGCAGGAGATGGAGAAACAGAGGGCCATATCATGGTTTGGGAGCACGCCCCCGTTATCTTCGAGCTGTGGTGCACTCCGACCCTCCAGTTTCTGCCCACTTCTCCGGGGATACAGGAAGTGTGATCCCTGGGCTGAGGTTGGTGTATGTGAATGCCAGGTCCATGGTGAATAAAGCCCCCCTCCTCTATGAGTTGATTGAGGAGGAGGCCGCGGACCTGGCTTGCATTATGGAGACCAGGTTGGGACCGGAGGGAGGGTTCCCTCTGTGTGAGTTATGTCCCCCAGGTTTCCGGGTGCTTCACCAACCTCGGACCCAGGGGAGGGGCGGTGGAGTGGCAGTAGTTATCAGGGAGACCCTGTTTCCAAGGGAGGTCACCGTTCCACAGATGGGCGGGTGTGAGTCTCTCCTCCTGCGGTTTGGCCCTGGTGGTCACATGGGCCTGTTCCTCACGTACCTTTCTCCCAACAACGTGACGACGGCCCTGCCTGAGCTGCTGGACGTGCTCTCAGGAGTGGTGGTGGAGTTCCCCAAACTTTTAGTTCTGGGGGATTTCAACCTGCCCTCTCGGGGTGCAACATCGAGCTTAGGGCGGGAGTTCTTGGCTTCCATGGCAGCTATGGACCTGACCCAAATAATTCGGAGGCCGACTCATGAGAGGGGGAACACACTTGACCTGATTTTCATCTCGGAATGGTGGTGTAATGATCTAGGTGGGGGTTCAGCTATTATTCAACCCCTGTCATGGATCGATTATTATCTCCTGCGGCTGGTCTTCCAGCAGGCCACCCCATGCTGCTGGGAGGTGGAACCTACTAGATGCTTCCGCTCCAGGCACCTGATGGACCCTGAGGGGTTTCAGGCGGCACTGGAGTTGATTCCCACTTCCCTTACCCACAGTTCGGCTGAGACCTTAGTGGATGCCTGGCAATGGGCGGCCTCTGAGGCTCTTGACTGAGTTGTCCCCTTGCGGCCCCTAACTCGTCGCAAATCCCGGTTAGCTCCTTGGTTTTCGATGGAGCTCCGGGAGATGAAGCGTCGAAGGAGGGACCTGGAGAGCAGTTGGAGATCCAGTCGATCCGAATCCGACTGAGCCCAGTTAAGAGCCTATACAAGGACTTATCTGGTGGCAATGGAAGCGGCAGAACGTGTATATTTCTCCACTCTCATTGCATCCACAGATGATCACCCAGCCACCTTGTTAAGGGTCACTCACTCCCTCCTACATCAGGAGGTGAGGGAGGACCCTCTGCAGGGAAGGGCTGAGGAGTTTAGTCAGCATCTGCTGGATAAGATCACTCAGATTCAGGCAGGCTTGGACTCAGACTGGCAGGAGTCAGATAAAGGAGTTGCGAGGAGTCTGGCTGCTATCATCTGGGATGAGTTAGAGCCTGTGTCCTTAGAGGAAGTGGACAGGACCATGCAGAGGCTGAGTTCTACCATGTGTTTACTGGACCCGTGTCCCTCCTGGTTGGTATATACCTCCCGGGAGGTTACATGTGGCTGGCTCCAGGCAGTGGTCAACGCTTCATTAAGGGAGGGATCCTTTCCCGCCTCCTTGAAGGAGGCGGTGATGAAGCCCCTCCTCAAGAAGCCTGCCTTGGACCTAGCCATTTTGAACAACTTTCGTCCTGTCGCCAACCTTCGCTTTGTAGCAAAAGTTGTGGAGAGCGTGGTGACCCATCAGCTTCCAGGGTTCCTGGAGGAAGCCAATTACTTAGATCTGTACCAATCGGGCTTCTGGGCTGGGTACAGCATGGAGACGGCATTGGTTGCACTGATGGATGATCTCTGGAAGGCTCGGGACAGGGGACTTTCCTCTGTCCTAGTCCTATTAGATCTCTCAGCAGCTTTCGATACCATCGACCATCGTATCCTATTGCAATGCCTCGGGGGGTTGGGGGTGGGGGGCACCATTTTACGGTGGTTCTCCTACCTCGGGTCATTCGCAATCGGTGTTGGCAGGGGGGCAGAGGTCGAGTCCGAGGCCCCTAGCTTGTGGGGTGCCCCAGGGCTCGGTCCTTTCGCCCCTCCTGTTGAACATCTACATGAAGCCGCTGGGAGAGATCATCCGTGGGTTCGGGGTGAGGTATCATCAATATGCAGATGATACCCAGTTGTTCATCTCCACTCCAAACCAAATCAGTGATGCCCTCTCCATGATGTCCCATTGTCTGGATGCGGTATGGATCTGGATGGGGAGGAACAGGCTCCAACTCAACCTGGCCAAGACTGAGTAGCTGTGCGTACCGGCATCTCGGATAATCCAGGATGTTCCAACATTGGCCATGGGGGGAGAGGTGTTGCCCCCTGTGGATAGGGTTTGCAATTTGGGTGTCCTCCTGGATCCACAGCTCAGTTTGGAGGAGCAGGTGGGAGCTGTGACCAGGGGGGCATTTTCCCAGATTCGTTTGGTGCGCCAATTGCACCCCTATCTGGACCAAGATGCCCTACGGATGGTTACCCATGCACTCGTAACTTCCCGAATCGACTACTGTAATGCTCTTTACATGGGACTGCCCTTGTGGACCATCCGGAGGCTTCAACTGGTGCAGAATGCGGCCGCGCGGGTTGTGATGGGAGTATCCCGATACTCCCATGTTACACCCCTCCTGCGCGACCTGCATTGGCTGCCGGTTGCCCTCCGGGTGAGCTTCAAGGTGTTAGTGATAACATACAAAGTGCTATATGGCTTGGGTCCAGGGTACTTGCAGGAGCGTCTCTTGCCAGCATCGACTTCCAATCGCCCTGTGCGCTCCCACAGACAAGGCCTCCTTGGGGGTGCCATCGGCCAGACAATGTCGGCTGGCGGCGCCCAGGGGCAGGACCTTCTCTGTGGGAGCACCCACCCTGTGGAATCGACTCCCCTTGGAGCTCTGGTTGGCTCCTGACCTCCGTTGCTTTCGCCGCAACCTAAAGACCTGGTTGTTTCAACAGTCCGGCCTGGACTGAAGGGTAAGGGGTGGGATTTTTATTGATATTTTAAGTTTAATTGGGTTTTTTAGGTTTTATTGGGTTTAGTTTACTTGGTTTTAATGTATTTTGATAATTGTATTTCCATTTTTTATTGTAAGCCGCCCTGAGTCCCTAGGGAGAGAGGACGGCATATAAATCCAATAAAAGTAAAGTAAAGTAATATGTGCTTTAAACACTGAAGTTTTATCTGATTTATTAATCAGGTCTGGCAGAGCAGACAGTTGATGTAAAATGCCAGGCTTACTACAGCAATTAATACCATTGGATTGTTCTTTGCTTGGCCCTGGGGAAATTCTAATCTGATTTTCAAAGCTCAGTTTCCTATTTAGTTTGCTATAAAAGCTTGATTAGTGATGAAACACAGATAGGCAGGTGCTGGAATTGTCTCTTTGTGAATGTTGAGTAATGACAACTTTGTCTTGAAAAGCCAATCTAAGCTAGAAATAATTTGTTTTCAGAACAAAAAAGAGACATTAGGGAATGATAGACCATTTTGATAAACCTTTTCTGGTTCATCATGTTTACAAATCTTCATTGTTATGAACAACTCCAGTTTTATCAGTTTCACGGTGTAGATAGGAAACTTGCAAGCTTAATTTTCTTGCTGATTATTTGTTCATAAAACTTGCTTTTATCAGAGATTCAGCACCTCGCTTATTCAGGTCTCTTAGCAGTTCCATTTTTAGAAATCCAATATTTTCATTTTGTTATTGTGTAAATGAACATTCATTTAAAGAGAAGAATATAGCATAAGAAAGCATGTTGATTAAGTAGTTAATATCAGCAGGATATGAGAGAGGTAGAACAATTCCTTTACTCTAAAAAAAGAACAGTGGTTCAGAAAGCAATTAATTAAGGTTGTTAGGAACTCTGTAGGAAGAAGTACAAGCTTAAACTATTCAAATGCCTTCCATTTACATTGCTTCAAAGAAAGGCAAGCCATAAAGAGGATAAGGTCTTATCCCCTTGCCCTAGGAGGTGAACCAGCTCTGCAAGCATCAAAAATGCAAATCAAAGAATAGAAAAAGGAGAATCATACTTTCTTTTTTTTTTTTAACCAAATTTTATTCAATTTTTAACAATTTGTTAAAACAGCTCTTTTCAGTAGACAGCATGTTCCCGAGTCATCACTTTTACATGCAAATGTGACAGTAGATCTATATTCCTTTTAAACATTTGACTTCACTTCTATTCCATTTTAGCGGACAAAGGGTCAAAAAATTAATCCTAATCTCAAATCTTAATCTCATTCTGTATAGCCCCCAGTTCATTTCGAGTTAATTGCAAATATACATATATATTTTAAAAACTTCATGTATAAATCTTACAAATAACAATATATTTGCCCATCATATTAAAGATAAAGTTCATCCATGTCTAACCTTTAATTATCTTCACATTGTTAATACTCTTTTATCATTTACAGAATTCTTTTGTCCGTCAGATTTGCCCTTTCATCACATATTCTCACCATAATTCTAAATCCATACCCATGTTAACACTAAAAAGAATGAAAAAAGAAACCTAGACTTGCACCCTTTTACTACTTTGAAAGTGACACCTCAGTGGTTAATATAGTAACATAATCATAGTCATTCCCTTCAAAACGAAGATAGAGAAAAAGAAAAGAAAATGGAAAAAGCTCCCTTACAATATATCTCTAATCGGTTGGGTTCTGCAACACATATCCCCCTAAAATTTATTTATGGTTCCAAAATAATAATAAAAATAACTAATCTTGGTTATTGACAAATCCCATTTTTAGCACTTTCTAAAATCATTTCAATTAATTCAATTCATCTAATCATCATTTAGCTTTCTTTTGTGGATAAGAAATGAAAAATGTGACCTTTTACCAGTAAAATTGTCAGTAACCCCTATTGTTTTACACTTTTATAATTACAATAGATTCTTATTACCATTTCTTCATGCAGAACCCCCTTTTAAATCGTCAGC
This sequence comes from Naja naja, assembly GCA_009733165.1. Taxonomy (NCBI): domain Eukaryota; kingdom Metazoa; phylum Chordata; class Lepidosauria; order Squamata; family Elapidae; genus Naja; species Naja naja. The sequence goes on along the minus strand of CM019148.1, from coordinate 26,109,621 downwards.
CATTGTCTCTATGCAAACAAGTTTCTCTCTTTGTTATGTAATTCCGTATCTCTCTATCTTTTGTTCTTGTTTCTTGTTCCTTCTCCTCTCTTTTATCCGCTATCCCCTTCTCTATCCAGTTTGAATCCCTCTCTCTCTCTTTACCTTTCTGCTCTCTATCCTTCTGGACCTTTCTAACATGCCTAGTTTCATAAATGTTCCCTTTTTAATTACCTTCTTAAGTTTCATTTTTTGACCATCCTCCCTTTCCCTTTTATTTGTATTAATCTTTGTGTTAATTGTCTTCTTAAAATAGCTTTCGCTTGTGCTGGCTCCCTTCTCCTCCCTATTATCCTGCTCTCCCCCTTCTCAATCCAGTTTGAATCCCTCTCTCTCTCTTTACCTTTCTGTTCCCTTTCCTTCTGAACCTTTCTGGCATGCTTAATTTCGTAAATGTTCCCCTTTTTAGATACTTTCTTAGGTTCCGTTTTTTAGCCACCCTTCCTTTCCCTTTTATTTGTATTAATCTTTGTATTAATTGTCTTTTTAAAATGGCTTTCTCCTGCGCTGGCTCCACCCTTTCCACGGCTTCTTCTTCTTTATTCAGCACCGAATGCCCATATTTTCTGCAACATGCCAAGTTAGTTCAGTCACTTCCTGTAACAGTTCTTTCATACTTTTAAACTCCATTTTTAATTCTTTGGATGACCACCAAAATTTTAATTTTCCTTGTTTCTTCTTCTTTAAATTTTCTATGATCCTAACCCAGGTCCAGAATCTATATCAATATTACCAATTAGTCCGGCAATCCGTCTTTGTGTATTCAAGCTTTCACTTTCTATAAGTCCTGCGTCTCTTTAAAATGTAGCAACTCAATCCACAAAGGAACAAGATAGTTTCTTACTTCTTTAGCTTCCAATTTTTCTCCACAAAGTGGCACTTTCTGCACAGAGTCTTAACCCTTTCCTTTTATTTTGATAATCAAAGTTTTCCGAGCCCCAAACTTAAGTTCTTACGCTGGCTTCTTCCTTTCGGTTCGAAGCCCCTTATAGCTATCAGAAATATTTTACTTATTTTTCTTCACTTGGAACTGCGCCGCTTCTGTTTCTCTTTTTCAAAACTCATCTTTATCTTAATCCCGGGTGCCTTGATCTTACCATCCAATACTCCCGGTTCCTCTGCTGTCGACTTCTCTCTTTCCTCCTGCACCAATCTTAGTCCCGTTGAGACCTTCTCTTGAGGTGGCCATTTTGACCACCGCTTCTTAATGTCTTCGGAGGAAGAGACCAGACCCAAAAGGGGGAGATGCGGCTCCCCTCACTCTGGCTGGCAATTTCCCTTTCTCCGCCCCCTGAGGCAGCTTCAGCCCGAACCTTGCAGGATCGGGCTCGGGGCAAGAGCCAGGCTGCGGTCGAGGACGATCACAAACCGCCGCCTGTTCTCGAGAAGGCTCAACCCGGAAGTCCCGAGAATCATACTTTCTTACCCACCTTCTCCAAGAATGTGCATTTCCTTAACTGCATGGGCCCCTCTCCCCAATCCCAGCCCCACAATTATTATGCTACTATTCTGCAAGGGTCTTCTTATTTCTTACCCAGTTATCTGGGTGAAGAAGGAAAAATGGAAGAAGCAAATTAAAAATACAGAAAAACTAAAGCTAGACAGCAGCATCTCTGTAAAATTGTATTAAAGGGGATATGGTGACTCAATCGTAAATGTTTTATTAGAAATATGGTTGAAGTCCTAACTCTAGCTAGCTTATGTGCAGAGAGGAAACAATATTCCGGTTTTTAATTTGTTGGACTGGAATTTGAATGGGACCATCATACTTTCTGTGAAATCCAGCATATCAGGAGGTGGCTTGTTCGGGTACTCTGGGCTCTGATTGAAAGAATATTTTTTAATCTTTAAGAAACTATTTGATTCAGTGATGGTTTACTAACGTGATTGAACGCAGAAGCTGTTCTTTAAAAAAACCTAATTGCTTTGTTTATAGGAGAAAACAACACAGAATCCTCTTTTATCAAGTGGAAAGTATTTTTATTCATTAACGTATATATGCTTAACCGTAGAGATGGGTTGGAAGGCAGAACAGCAGGAAATAGCTCGGAATGGACTCCATTGTTTCTAAAGCACTTGACTCATCTTCCATGGGAATTTTATATCTTTGGAAATTTAATGACAAGCTCCTTGTATTTTCTTTTTGTACTCTGAAGATATATCTAAACAGTTCATATTGACTGTGAGTCATCCTTTCTCCCTGTGTCTAGTCTGCCAAGTACATCCAGCCTGCAGCCAAGTTTACAGCCTCTTCCACTCAGCTGACCCTTCTGCCTCCAGACTGGAGCCATTATTAGAGAATAAATTCCATCTTCTGCCTCCCTGTACTGTACCAAGGTACCAGAGATATCCCTTAGGAGATGGAAGATCCCACCTGTTAGGTATTTATGTCTTTGGCTTGTACAGTTCACACCTGTTGTAGTCATGTAGCAGCCTATCTACTAAGTACTTCTGCATGCCTCAACCGTCTAGACAATTATGTAAAATGATCTTTACAGAGATGAATGAATAATAACTCTCTGCCAAGAATTGGCTTGTGCTGTCTGTGGAGTTTCAATGCACCGTCTCATGATTTGCCCAGAACATGACATCATAGGTGTTTTTTCAATCCCTGCACCTTATTATCTAAGCTTGCCTCTAGATGTGCACACATACATTCATACATATTAGAAACTCATTGTCTTCCAGATGTGGAGTTTAACAGATGTGGAGTTTAACTCCCATAATATGCTAGTTATTAGAATCTGGGATGAACCTCCCCCCCCTTTACTTTCAGCTCCTGTGTTTCACCAGGATTGTGTTTCATGTGTCATGTATTCCAAAATTATGTTGCCAAACTCCCCTTGTTATTGTTTTGATAGGGAAATGAATGTTTCATACGCCCTATTCATTGGCTTGGCTTTCTGAAATCTGTGTGGTTCTTCCTTCCTGGGTTTTCCTCTATGACATCTATGCCCATTAGAAAACATACATGGCTGAAATATCAAATAAGATAAGGGAAAATTACCTAAATGGTTTCATAGAGAGTCCTTCCATGCCCAAATGCTTATCCTAATCAATACATCTGGTACTATTTTTCAGAAATTTTTACTTGCAAAAAAAAATTATCCCTTATCTGATTCAGCTCTTTCCCACCTTACAGCTGATACCCTCCAGTACCATAGCAGCCTGTTTGCTGAAGATAATTCTGCAAAGTCATCCTTCATGCAAGAGACTTTAGCACTTCCCAATGCTGTACAAGGAAAAATGCGAAGAGGGAGCCTGGACAGCAGCAACAGTGATAGCTCTGGGTCAACAGAGAGCTTATTGTCCAGCAACATAGCAAACAGTGAGTGCAATTAGTTTTAACACTAGAAAGTCATTTTGGACTAGTAGTTATTGGTAGCCTTCTCCTTGTTGGCTGTTTTGGGTTGGCTTACTGTTGGCAATTTGATGCGATAACTCAAGAAAAGCCTTTGTCAACAGCTACACCTAACTTTTGCCCTTGGATTTCTAAGGAGTTCACTCTGCTCCTTCCAGCTGATGTTATTCTCAGGTAGGATCTGGGGAGCTTCTGTGATATGGAATAAACAAATGAACTGCCTGTTTGTTTTCCACAGTAACTTCCAAATGGTGGGGAGCCAAGCGAATAGATTACGTTTTGTACTGTCCGGATGTCCTCACAGCCTTTCCTACAGTGGCTTTGCCACATCTCTTCCATGCCAGCTACTGGGAATCAACAGATGTGGTTGCTTTCATTCTGAGACAGGTAATAATGCCTTCCTTGTTTCTATATCTGTGGATCACAAATACAATGTACAATTTGCAATTCTGTAAAGCCTTTGATTCAGTGGTACACGACAAACTACTGCTAAAACTAAAATCTTATGGTATCTCTGGACAACTGCATAACTGGATAGAAGCATTTCTGTCAAACAGACAACAAATGGTCAAAATTGGGAGCGTCCTGTCAAATTCTGTACCTGTCAACAGTGGTGTCCCCCAAAGCAGCGTTCTAGGACCAACTCTCTTCATACTCTACATAAATGACCTCTGTGATCATATTAAGAGCAACTGCGTTCTCTTCGCTGATGATGTAAAGCTATTCAACACCACAAACAATACTGCTACCCTTCAAAAAGACCTTGACTATGTATCAGAATGGTCAAACAAATGGCAACTTCAAATCTCAACAAATAAATGCTCTGTCTTGCATATTGGCAAAAAAAATCAGAAAATAAAATACAAGCTGAATAGTCAAGACCTTGTTGATGATCCAAACTCCGTCAAGGACCTTGGAATACTCATCTCTAATGATCTAAGTGCTAGAGCCCACTGTAACTACATAGCCAAAAAGGCATTAAGAGTTGTTAACCTAATCCTACATAGCTTTTTCTCTGGTAATATCACAGTACCAACTAGGGCATACAAAACATTTGCTAGACCAATACTCAAATACAGCTCATCAGTCTGGAATCCACATCATGTATCTTATATTAACACAGTTGAGAAAGTCCAGAAATATTTCACAAGAAGAGTTCTACACTCCTCTACTCGTTGCAGAATACCTTACGCCACCAGACTTGAAATTCTAGACCTAGAAAACCTAGAACTACGCCGGTCCGATCTAAGTATAGTATATAAAATCATACATTGCAATGTCCTTCCAGTCAATGAATACTTCAGCTTCAACCATAATAATACAAGAGCACATAATAGATACAAACTCAAGGTTAACCGCACCAAACTTGATTGCAGGAAATACGACTTCAACAACAGAGTGGTCAATGTCTGGAATACTCTATTTGACTCTGTGGTTTCTTCCCCAAACCCCAAAAACTTTAACCTTAGACTGTCTACTATTGACCTCACCCCTTTCCTAAGAGGTCTGTAGGGGGCGTGCAAAAGCGCACCAACATGCCTACTGTCCCTGTCCTATTTCTTTTTATTTTTCTTATATGTATCCATTTCATGTATTCACATCTATGTTTATCCTTATACTTATTATCTTGTAAGCGATTGATTAAATAAATAAACAAACAAACAAACAAATAAATAAATAAATCCTGGCCACAAAACTGAACTGATGGCCTTGCAGGAAATCCCTGCTTTGTTTAACCAATGCAGTTGCTATGTAGATAAAATAGACAATTCAGTATAGAATAGAATAGCAGAGTTGGAAGGGACCTTGGAGGTCTTCTAGTCCAACCCCCTGCTTAGGCAGGAAACCCTACACCACTTCAGACAAATGGTTATCCAACATCTTTTTAAAAACTTCCAGTGTTGGAGCATTCACAACTTCTGGAGGCAAGTTGTTCCACTGATTAATTGTTCTAACTGTCAGGAAATTTCTCCTTAGTTCTAAGTTGCTTCTCTCCTGGATTAGTTTCCACCCATTGCTTCTTGTCCTGCCCTCAGGGGCTTTGGGGAATAGCTTGACTCCCTCTTCTTTGTGGCAGCCCCTGAGCTGTTGAAACACTGTTATTATGTCACTCCTCGTCCTTCTTGTCATCGAACTGTGTGAGAGAAGGTAAAAATGCAGTTAAACTAACGAAATGCCAAAAAGATTTATGGAATTCCCCCACCCCCAGATAAGAACTTCTTGCAAGCAGTAAGCTGTTGTTCTAAACCTGTGGTGTACGAAGATTCATTTATGCCATTATTTTGAACTCATTTGGCAGAATGACTATGTTGAGTGCAGTTCCCATGTTTATGTTTCGTTTCAGGTGATGAGATTTGAAACCATCAATGTCAAGGAAAGCAACAGTTTGGATCCAGTGACTCTCAGCCCTTCAAACCCCAGAGAGAAATGGCTGCGCAAAAGAACCCAAGTCAAGCTAAGGGTACAGGATTGCCTTTTATCCAATCCTTCTATAATTTAGCATCTTTCAAAGGAAACAAAGCCATTTTAAACCAGTTTTTTTTTAAAAAAGAAAACATGAACAGCAGTGGTCACTCCACCAAAATGGGTTGATGCATTTCAGATTTGGTTTGATTTGTTACTGCTTGATTTTTTAGACAGGGCTGCCTTTGGGGCTATATCTTTTTAATTGCTTTTATTATTTTGTATTCGTCCAACTAGTCTATGGGAGTAGATGTCTATAATAAATTTTAAAAATAACAACAGCATTTGGAGCAGCATTTGAAAGATAGGAAATGATGGGAGTACTTTTTGTGGCCAAGTACTTTTTCAATGATGGAATATATGGCAAGAAAGCTAGAAGGGTTTCTGATCAGCTTGTCTTGTTTAAAATATAAAAACAGCAGTCTAAGCCTGAAATTGATGCTCATGAACCTCAGTGAAATTTTATTTTAATTTTTCAAGGGTCTAATTAAGAAAAGAGGTCCAGTTAGGTGTAATGATGAAGGCCCAAGGCTAGCCATGAGACCATCAGTTTGTCCCACTTGAGGCAAAAAGCTAACTGAGTATCCTTGGGCTACTCGCTCTCAGTCCTAGGAAATGGCTGGCAAACCACTTCCAAAATCTTGCCGAATTGCAGGAACTTGACTAAAAGTCAGCTACATAGATGACCCTATATAAAAGGTGCCAAGTTTGTGGTTATCTCTGAACAGGATCTGTACCCAACATGGTGTCTGCCAGGACTCATTGTTTAAGTGGGGTCTTGTCTTTACCCCTCAGTGTGACTGTGGTGCTCCTTGACAAAATAGCCATCACATTGAGTCCGAATGTCCATCAAGAGCTTACACTGGCCCAACGTCTGATTTTTTTCAACAAAGACCACCCTGTCCTTGAATGGCTGGGTGGACTGGACATTAGCATTTGAACCACTATTAAGTCTATGTATTTGCCATACGCTAAATAAGCATTGACACAAATGCACACATACAGGGTTAAGGAAAAGATCAAGAAGGCTCATCCACATATCAACATGTAAGGGCTGACTTTGGGTTGTTTCTCCTAATCTTGAAGGGTCTATTCTTTCAGGTGTTCAAAAACAAATACCCTTTTTCTAGGTTGGATAGTGGTTGGGATGATCCACTCACTTCATTGTTTCCCTTTCAGAATGTAACTTCAAACCACAGATCGAATGATGTCATTGTTGCAGAAGATGGCCCTCAGTTGCTAGTTGGTCGGTTCATGTATGGACCACTTGACATGGTGGCTTTAACAGGAGAAAAGGTAACATTCCAAGGTCATCCTTCTCTCTCCCTCCTTCCCTGTTAAGCCATTGAAGACATGTAAGCCCTTAAGAACATGGGAAGAGCCCTGTAGCTGATCAGACCATTTTCTATTCTGCATTTTCATATCAGCTGACTGTATTCCAAACTTATAAACTAGATATGAGCTCAGTACCTCATCTGTATTGCTTCTTCTGATGCCATGGCTTGCAGTTTTCTGCAGACAAATATTTCTATAGCATTTAATTATGCCCTTCCCTGTATGAGAGGATGCTTGCAGGAAGCTGTTCTTGTTATGAATCAGATCATTGTTCTTTGTGCCCACTGTTGTCAACTCTGCTTAGAAACAGTCCACAGAGTTTCAGGCAGCAAAATATTTATTTCCTTTGATCTTTCTGTTGGAAATACTTTAGTTAAAGGTGCTAGAGAGTGAATCTCAAATGCAAAGTACATATTCTATTATTATAGGAGAGACCAAGCACATGCCCTACTCATTGCTAGAACTGCAATCAAATGTGGTGATTCACATTTTTATTCTGTCTTTTATGAGATAGTCCTACAGATGTTTGAAAGTTACTATTATTTCCCCTTTATTGTTTCTTCTTCAGGATAAACAAGTTGTGCTTTCAGCTATTTCTCACTGGACTTGGTTTCAAGGCCTCTGACCATCTGGATTGTCCTCATCTGGCACTGTCTTTCTTAAAATGTGGCACCTAGAATGGGACACGTGCTTTAGCTGCAGACTGAACAGTACAGAGCAGCAAGCTTTTCTTGTGCTTCTATTAAAACCGACTAAAATTGTCAGAGATGTCATACTGCTGAAATAGCTACTAATCCTCAAAGCTTTGGCCACAATGTTTTAGGCTTTAAGATGCTGCCAAACTAATTTTTCTTTGAGAGAATAATATAATATCTCTCATGAACTTTGATGTTAACTGTATATGTGTGTCAACAGGAATTTGTTTGCCTAACCTGAATTTCTCTATTACTGCATTTTAATTCCATAAAAGAATTTTACCACAGGTTTTCTTTCATCTTTCAGGTTGACATTTTCATCATGCCCGAACCTTCCTCTGGACGTTGGGTCTATTTTGATACAGAAATCACCAATAGTAGTGGTAGAATCTCATACAACATCCCCAAAGACAAAAGACTTGCTGTTGGCGTCTATCCTATTAAAATGGTGGTCAGGTAAGTCTGGAAGAATATAAATACATCCTTAAATTATTGAGAGATTGAGGAGTATGTCCTACTCTCATAAAATGTTAATCAAATTCTAGAGTGAGATTTCACCACAACACATGAAGGGAGGTGGTGGCTCAGTGGCTATGATGTTGAGCTTGTTGATCAGAAAGGTCAGCAGTTCGGCAGTTCGAATCCCTAGCACTGCGTAACAGAGTGAGTCCTGTTACTTCTCCCAGCTGCTGCCAACCCAGCAGTTCAAAAGCATGCAGGTAGAAAAATAGGGACCACTCTAATGAGAAGGAAACAGCATTTGGCATTTAGTCATGCCATCACATGACCACGGAGATGTCTTCGGACAGTGCTGGCTCTTTGACTTTGCAATGGAGATGAGCATTGCCCCCTAGAGCTGGAAACCACTAGCATATATGTGCGAGGGGAACTTTTACCTTTACCTTTACAACACATTGCTTGAGGTTGGAAGTTGATGGGGGGAATTATTTATCACAAATGAAGGCAAATACTATATATGTGTCCCAGAATAATGTTGCGGGATCCAATCTGTGTCAGTCACCAGGGCCAGAGGTTTGTCTTCCAAGCTTTCAGACTCCTGCTGGAGCCCATCTTCAGGAAACCTCTCTCTAGAAGAGTGTGTGTTTGGGGCTGTTTTGTATGCGGTATTTATATGATGCCTATTGTATGTGGTTTTTAAATGTTCCTTGAAGATGCCCTCCAGCATGAGTCTGAAAGGTCAGAAGACAAAACCTCTGGTCCTGATGTCCGACCCATATTGGATCCTGTGAAATCATTTATTTTCAGTTATAATATACTTATTTCAGGGATCATGCTCCAATTTTCATCTGTTTTGTAGCAAACCAAATCATGACATGAAGCTTTGGCCTCCAGTTTTACAGTTACAGTCCAAAATCTGCAGAAAAGGGACTAAATGAGGCTTCTTGTAGCTCTGGAGCCACAAGTTTCCCATTGTTGTTGTAATGAATACAGCATTTTTGTTACACTATCTTAGAATCCTTATCACTCGGCACAAGTTACTATTACAAAGATAAATATCACCATGAAACACAGAAAGAAGAATGTTGCTATTGGAATTGGGCAGTAAAAATTTCCTTCGGTATACATGTCCTTGGGCTGATTCACTGGCAGAATGAACACATTGACAGGTCACTGCCATCTGACATAGTCCATGCGCATGACTCTCTCTCATAGCTGTTCCCCAGTGATGGGACATGCAAAGCTATGTGTTCACCAAGGAAGATACGATTTGATATTCTTCCTCTCTACTAACACTGTCAGCTGGTACTCCATTCAAAATCCAAGAAAGAAACACTTAGACTCCATTAATTAGAGAAAAGATATCTTTTACTGGAAATCAAGTGGTAGCATCAAAGGAATTCTGAATCTGAGAAAATGAGCGCGTAAATCACATATACAAAGTGATGGCAACATTCCAACCCACAATAGTTCAAACTGTCCATCCAATTAAAATTTGTATGTAATGTCATGTGGGTTTCTTCAGGTGGTGATGAGGCATCTGTCCGTTGACCTTGGCCTATTTTGATAAAGAAGTGCGCTTGTGCATAGCATAAGAAAGAAGCATAAACAAGAAACTTTTTCTCTTCCAACTTATACAGTTTATTCTCTCAAACCTCCAGCTCGCTTCCCATAACTATTTCACCCCTCCTCCCCCCGTTACTTATGACAGCTGAAAGATGCAAAGCAAAGGAAAGAAATCTTGAAGGCTGACAAACACCTCTCTTGAAATTTCTGTATCATTTAAGTAAGCTGTGACCACCATATGAAAAGCTGAAGGTCTTTTTTCTTCAACATAAGGCCATCTGAATAGGTATGATGGCTTTCTATTGTAATTTTTTCTATGTTCCTTCATGGTCATCAGGGGAGATCAGAGTAGTGCCATAAGCTACTTGACTGTCCTTCCTCGAGGAATGGAGTGTGTCGTCTTCAGCATTGATGGCTCCTTTGCTGCCAGCGTCTCCATCATGGGCAGTGACCCTAAAGTCAGAGCCGGAGCAGTTGATGTTGTCAGGTAAAGGGCACCTCATAATTCCATTAACCTTTAAATTTTGCTTATTTTATTAAATTTATTATAGTCACCTGTTCCAGCAGATTCTGGGTGGCTTACAAAATAATACTAAATTTAAACAAGCCAGCTAAAACAACCATTATTAAAAGGCATAAGAGTGTATACCACCACGCCCAACACATTAACATTAGCCAGGTTTTAAGGACTTTTGAGAACCCCAAGAGAGAGGGTATTGTCTGTATCTGGGGAGGGGGATGTTGTTCTAGAGGGTGGGGATCACAAGAGAGAAGGCATACTTCCTTGGTCCCACAACATGGCAGCCTTTAATAGAAGGGACCTGGAGTGCACCCAACTCAGCCCAAATGTATCAGAGAAAGGTGATCCCTCAGATAACCTATTCCATGAAGGGGTTTAAAGGTATCAATCAGCACCATGAATCGTACTCAAAAGCCAAATGACAGCTATACATGGGCACAATGAGGAGTGCTCCAGTGGTGGGATTCAAATTTTTTTTACTACCAGTTCTGGGGGCGTGGCATGGCTTGGTGGGTGTGGCTTGGTGGGTGTGGCAGGGGAAGGATACTGTAAAATCTTGATTCCCACCCCACTCCAGGGGAAGGATACTGCAAAATCTCCATTCCCTCCCCACTTCTGAGGAAAGGTTACCACCAGTTCTCCGAACTACTCAAAATTTCTGCTACCGGTTCTCCAGAACTGGTCAGATCTGCTGAATACCACCTCTGGAGTGCTCATTATTGCTTACACTGCTGCATTTTTTTAAATTTATTTATTTATTTATTTTGTTTGTCAAACACGTACAAGATAACAAGTATAAGTATGAACATAAACAAGAAAAAAGGGAGTAAATACAGATAAATGGGGACAGTAAGACAGGAACAGTAGACATGCTGGTGCACTTATGCACTCACCCTTTAAGGACCTCTTAGAAATGGGGTGAGGTCCATGTAGATAGTTCAAGGTTAAAGCTTGTGAGGGGTTGAGGCTGTAACAGCAGAGTTGGGTAGGGCGTTCCTGGCGTTGACCACTCTGTTGCTGAAGTCGTATTTTCTGCAATCAAGTTTGGAGCGGTTTACCTTGAGTTTGTATCGGTTGTTTGCCCATGTATTATTGTGATTGAGGCTGAAGCAGTTGTTGACCAGTTGTAGCTTGTCTGGTCTTCAAGGGCAGCCCCAAGTAGAGTGCAGTACAGTAGTCCACTTGTGAGGCCTGTACTGCCTCCAGGGCGAGGAAAGAGCATAACTGTCACATAAGGTATATCTGTGCACGGGCAAATTAGTCAATCCAAGTGGAAATAGCTGATGGCTTCCAGACAGAATTTCTGACCTTGCCCTATAAATGGAGCCCCTTTTGACTACTGATAAAGCAGTCAAGTGATAATCATTCCTGAATGAAAATATGCATTGGCATATTCCTGTCAGTTGCACCTTGGAAATAATCTGTTTGGGAATAACCTTGTTACATTTTCACCACTTGGTGGCAGGAGTACTAGCGAAATATCCCCAGGCAAAACTTCCAGGTTCCGTGAAATATTAAACTGTGGAACTTTTCTTCAGCTTTTTGAAGAAAATTGCATTTCCTCTCTCGATCATATGCCCCCTGACCCACTCTCTACTTTTTCCTGTGATTCTCCTGCCACCAGGTGGTCAAAACAAGAGTGAAGCACCTTGTGTGAGGAAGGGGAAATTCCTGCTTTTTTCCCGCTCTTCAGTCCTGTGTTGACTGATAATATGGCTGTGGAGATGTTTAATTTTGTACTTTGACTGTTTTAGAGTGTGCACCACAACTTGTATGTATTTCCATTGTCAAATGGCTGGGAGTCTGGTTACTGAATTTTGTTTATAGGAGTCAGAGAGAACTTTGTGGGGGCACAAAGAAATGGCCAGATCTGCTTAGCCATAAACCATTCCTATGTTAAGTCATAAACCATGTTTGATAAACCACGATAGTGTTGACATTCCAGGCTAAACCAAAGCCTAACAGATCTCTCAGTGGCATAAAACAAATTTAAAATCAAAACCTTAAGAATGGTTACAGTAGCAATGAAAACAAATGTATAAAACAAGAATTAATAATATTAACAATTACAGGTAGTTATACTTATAATTATAATTACAACTTATAACCATTCATTTAGTGACCAAAGTTACAATGGCATTGAAACTTTTGACCGTTACAGCATGGTCACATGATCAGAATTGGGATGCTTGGCAACTGGTTCATATTGATATTTGCAGTGTCCTGGGGTCAGGTGATCACTTTTTGCCACTTTCTGACTAGCAAAGTCAATGAGGAAGCCAGATTCACTTAACAACCGTGTTACTAACTTAACAACTGCCCTGATTCACTTAACAACGGTGGCAAGAAAGGTCATAAAATGGAGCAAAAGTCACTTAACAACTGTCTCACTCAGCAATAGAGATTTCGGGCTCAATTGTGGTTGTAAGTCAAGGACTAACTGTAAAAGCAACTGGTAAAAGCCTGCATGGGGGAAAAATGCCTCAAGGGCCTTTTTGAAGCTTGTAAAGATGTCAGGCCCCTCAGAGAAGGTTTAGTCAAGTTCACAGTTGTAGGCAGTTTTCCTCAGATGCTTTCAGATTCAAGTTACACAAAAGGAGGAGTTTTCTCAAACAGTCTGGAGTTAAGCATTATAGGGCTTTAAAGGCAGCAATTTGCATTTTGCCTGGAAACAAATTGGCACATAGTGCAGTGCTTAAAGCACAGGTGTAATTTGGTCTCTTAGCATTGTTTCCTAGATTCACCTGGCTGTTTAGTTATGTAACAATTAAAACCTCCAGGTGCCTAAGACTCATAGGCAATGCCACATACATTAATGTAGTCAGGCCTGGATTTTACCACTGTGTGCACCACATTTTTAAGACATCCACTTCCAGAAAGGAGGACAATTTAGGTCTCAGACAAAATTTTAAGGCAGTCCTTTGCGCTCTCTCTCTCTCTCTCTCTCTCTCTCTCTCTCTCTCTCTCTCTCTCTTTTGCAGTCTAGAAATTAGATTTGTGTAGCAGCTGCTCCAGTCTGCCTACCTTCTCCTTCTCCTTCTAGGAGAATGTAATCCCATTCAGAACAGACAGAACTACCATCTCTGGAATTATGGTCTCCTAAAATAAATACTTTCATTTTCCCCAGCTGCAGTTTTTACTTCATTTTTCTCTCATTCAGCCCATTACTGGCTGTAGGCAGGCAGCTCTGCAGGGAAACCTTGCCATTTCCTGAAGATGTAACAGTGAAGGAGGGTGTCCTCAACATACTAATGTCACCTCGCTCCTAATCTTTGATGTGGTTTTTAGCAGTTTCATGTAGATATTGGTAAGCCTTGGAGACCAAATAGAATCCAAAGAGCTCCCATTTGGTTTAACAACTGTGGTGCATCCATAGGCCATCAGTGCTTTCATCAGAAGGATGAGAATAGCCTTACGCTGCAAGCTGCTTCCCTTTTAGGAGTGCGTGCAATCTTCCACTGCATATAGGAAAGAAAGATTTTCCTCATGACTCAGCTTGCCATCACTGACCCTCCCTTGACTGACAGACAACTCTGAGCAACACTGCAGCACTGTCCAAACTCTGTCCAAGCTAGAGATGGAACCATTGTTGACCTGTGACTACTATTTCTAAATATCAGCGATCTAGTCTACCAAAATTGATAGTATCTATAGCCAAAGTGAGAACACAAAGGAGAGATTCAACCTGGAAATAAGGAGAAATTTTCTGACAGTGAGAACAATCAATCAATGGAACAGAAGTTGCCTTCAGAAGTTGTGGGAGCTTCATCACTGGAAGCTTTCAAGAAGAGACCGGACAGCCATTTGTCAGGAATGATGTAGGTCTACTTGGGTGGGGTGGGTGGGTTTGGAGTCGGACTAGACGATCTACAAGGTACCTTCCAACTCTGTTAATCTATATCTGTATCACACCCTCTGTTGTTGCCCAAGCAAAGATCATCAAGCCAGCCAACCCATAGCCTACCCTAAAGCCAATTGTGCCGTTATTTTATTGGATTTTATCTATCACATTGTTATATTGCCACAAACTGAAAAACCTTTGGCAGCGTCATTAGAATAATCTGCTTCCTCCAGGACTGGCTACAATTGATAAGTCACCAGTCTCTCAATCCCCTTACCAACCATGGTAGATTAGAGACTAGCTTTTAACTGCCTGTCTTCTTAAGGGGAAAGCTCCTTAAGAAGTGACCTAATAGCTATCTTTTAAAATAAAGATGCATCTGGCCTTCCCTTAAAAGGAATGCATAATTTTAAGTAATATGTAATTACTAATATCCTCTTGGCTAGAAGTTGGAAGCCAGGTTGTGCAAGGATATAAAAATATTGTTGCAAACATGCTATCTACTTCCTCATGCATTGCAAATTGGGTTTGATCCAATTCAACTCTATAGAGAAGGCACCTCATAGTTAACTCTCTGTTAAAAATTCAGATAAGCTTCAAATGTAAAATAATGTTATCTGTAAAAACTCCTAATCTAAAGTGTCTCTGAAGTTTCTATAGTAGAACTGAGGGAGAAGGGAGGAGAACTTGGACCAAGTTCTCCCTCAGTTCTGCTATGCAATATATGTGGGAACAGAGGGGGAAACTTCATTGCTTTTTGTATTTTGGATCACTGTCTACAATTTTTGCAAACCATGTTTAATATGCATTTTTATTTTTTTCATTAATATGTATAATTTATAAACTTTTATCTAAGAAGGAAAAAGATTACAGCAGTGGCTGGGGAATTCTGGGAGTTGAAGTCCATACACTACAAAAGCTTACCAAGGTTGAGAAACACTGGATGAGAAAGAAAGTTGAAATTGAAAATAATTGATAACAATTGATAATTGATAAAAGGGGGAACTTATTATTAAGAAGACTGTATTAAATGATACAGAGAAATGCAAATTTTATTCCACTAGCTCTGACTATTATGGCATGCTAATAACCATGGGACTTCAGTTCCTTACAACTTCACATTCACAACAGTCATGCGCAATTCCATCCTTTCCATCTTCCTAACCATCTGTTTTTCCTCTGTTGTTACCTTTTGGTACTCCCATTCTCACTCTCCCCTCTGGGATTCTATCAGACAGAATAAATGTCTACTGGGATTTTCAATCATCCAGGTCATGACTGCCCCAAAAGTACTTTTTTCAAAAGGCAACTTGACTTTCTTTGTTTTTCCTTGAAGACATGAACTGAAAAAGCTTCTTGAATGAGAAACAAAACCTCTTCAAAGAAAAACCAAGGAAGTCCCAGTTGCCTTTTGAAAAGGCACCTTCGGGACAGCCATGACCTGGATGATTGAAAGTCTCCATAGACACCTCTGTAGTTACCTTCTCACCTTCTGTTATTCTCCCATTCTCACCCTCCCCTCTAGGATTCTATCAGGCAGAATAGTCATAAACTGTTTAATGATCCCAGTTGCTTTTCTGTTCTCTCTAACACAGGCATTGGCAAGATCTTGGCTACCTGATTATCTACATCACAGGACGTCCTGACATGCAGAAGCAACGTGTTGTCTCTTGGCTGTCTCAGCACAACTTCCCTCAAGGAATGATTTTCTTCTCTGATGGTCTTGTCCATGATCCTTTAAGGCAGAAAACCATTTTTCTCCGGAATCTTGTGCAAGAGGTAATTTCCTCCTTCCTCTTTCAGGAGCATTGAATGGGGAAGCTTTGAAGTTTGGTTAATTAGACACTAATTTTCTTGAGTTGTTGGATCAGATTCGTGGCCAGAAACAGCCATAACATGTGAGCAAAGACTCCAACAATCCATATACTTTCATAGTTCAAATTCATGATTGCTAGTGACCCAGACTGATGACATGTGTAAATTGGGACATTAAAAATGGGAGCTGACTGGTATCATATTTTCATGGCTAACCTTTGACTTTCTCCCTTCCTTCAGTGCCACATCAAAATTTGTGCTGCATATGGCTCCATGAAGGACATTTCTGTGTATAATGTCCTGGGTCTTTCCCCCTCTCAGATTTACATTGTTGGACGACCAGCAAAGAAATATCAGACTCTGTGCCAGGTGATTTTTTTTTCTTTTTCTGGAAGATTTAAGGGCCCTGAGAAATAAGGGTTTTGGGGGCATTGTACAATTAACCCTTGTGAGATGGAATTTGGAAGCCCCTTCAGAAGGGCGCAAATGACTGCAACCATCATACATAACATGCCGGTTGCCAAGCACCTGAATTTTGATCATATGACTGTGAGGGCACTATGGCAATCGTAAATGCAAACACCAGTCATAAATAATGTTTTTCCGTGCCATTGAGCTTTCAATAGTTGTTAAACAAAAGGATCATAATTCAACCACTCTGTATTATGCCCATTATTTCTGATCCTACGGAAAACATTTCTTAATCGAAAGAGTATGGCTCTCTTTTGTGCAGCTGATGTGTCTCCCCAGTTTTATTCAAGCTGAATCTCCCAAGTTTCTTCAGTCTTTTCATTATTTATTAAATTTGTTTGCTGCCCATCTCACTGCAAGGTAACTCTGGGTGGCTTACAACATTAAAGAGAACATTATAGAGCATGTTCTCAAATTATAGCATCATCTTTGTTACCCTCCATGGAACCTGCTCTAAGTTGTCACATACATCTAGAAATGGGCTGCCAGAATTATAGACATTTCATGTGTAAAGGGGAATAAGAATTGCACTTTTTTAAATTCAGTATTTCCCCTAATGTAGCCCAGAAGTGTGTTAGCACTTCTACCAGCTGTCTAACACAGCTGCCTCATGTTGTCAGTGACTACATCTAAGATCTTTTCCCATGTAATGCTTCTAAACTGTTAATCTAATCTACTTAAGTGTTATATCTATGCTGTCTATGCTACCAGAATAAAACCTGCAATGGCCATCAGCAATTTTTAAAACTTATACTGCATTGCTCTGATTTATACCTGATTTGTTTTAAACATTAAATAAGGTCAGACTTGATTAATATCCTTTTAAATAATTTTATTAAATTTTACAAATGCAAAGAGAGATCTAATACAAACTAAGATGAATATAAAAAAGAAAAATGCAGAGAAGAAAATACATATTAAAAAATTAAAAAGATATAAAATTACTCCCATCCTCCTTCCAGGCAGATATGGAAAGCTTCAGCAACTTATCTTCTCTGATATTTTGGTAAATGTCTCTTCTTCCCATATCTCATCTCTTATCAACAGATCAATTATAAAATCTCTATATTCAGTCCTAATCAGCAAAAATCCATTAAGAGCTGTCAGGAATAATAATATATATACATTTTCCCTTAATCAAGTAAATCAATTTTATACTCACAATCTTTATATCTCAAACCTATACCCCAAAATCGTACATGAATGTGTCCAAGAACCCAGTTTATCTCAAAGGATTTTATAGCTTATGAATGATGCAGTTTTAAAAATCAAATTAATAGACAGGATAAATTCTTACATATTTAATGGAAAAAGAAAAGATATCTGTTTCAAAGTCATGCTTAAATGAAATTGCCTTATTTGATATTTTATGTGTTACTTGGAAAGGAACTTAAAAAATGGGCAGATAAAAGCTTAGACTCCATAGCAGGGAAGACAATTTCTAGCAGTTCTAACAAATTGTTCATCGGTCCCATACAGGAATTCAGCAGCTGCTGCTGTCTGGAGATGGCACGTGACATGGCTAAAGACCGTGTTGTATTGCTCCACAAAAAAAATCCTCTTTTTCCTAATTTAAGCCAACAAAACCAAACAGTTGAAAAATACTCTGATGTTTTTTACTGATCTGTGGTCACAAGGTGTTTGTTCTCAGTGGAAGACAAAATTTATAGGCATTTTATCAAGCTGATTTCATGTGTCGTTGTCATTCCTATTTTATTAAGAACAAACAGTAATTGGTTTAGGAAAGGAACAGCCTACTCTTTGACCACACATAGTTATTTCTAACTTGCTTCTATCTCTAGCAATTCGACAAGGCAATAAATCAAATGAAGAGAGCTTTTTTCTAATCTTGTGTATAGCCTACAGGTTGCATTTATTCTCTTCCCTGCCAGAGAATGCTTGGTGCACCCTATCTTCTTCACAACGGCTTCTAGTTTATTCTGTTGTGCACTCTAAATATGGCTTTGGTTATGCCTCATAATGTTTGCTGATTTCAGGATCCTGCTTTTAAACAGGTTTGCAGTCAACTAGGTCAATTGATCAGTTCTAATACTTAAGCATTTTCAGTATATAAACAGCTTCAGGTAGTCTACTGTGTTTCCACATTTTCCTCTAGCTAATCCAAAACCAGCTTAATGTTTCTTGCCCACCCACTTATCCCTCTCTAGAGGCTGTAAAGTCCCTGTGTTCTGTGCATTTCTTACTACAAATGTAAAACAAACATTACCCTCCACTGGAAGAATCCACTTCCCTGGCCAATTCCTTGCCACAAATTCTGCCTTAATCCTTACAGGTGGCTGCAAGGAAAGAGCCAGTTGATTGGTCTAGTCTTGATTCACTTGTCCTTTATTTATTTATTTATTTATTTATTTATTTATTTATTTATTTATTTATTATTTGCACTTGTATGCCGCCCCATCTCCGAAGACTCGGAGCGGCTCACAGTTAAAATATGAAACAATAAATACTTAAAAAACTATTAAATTTAAATTACAAGTCCAAATATAATAAACTAAAACCATTAAAACTATCCCAACCCAGGGGGTGTCACAGCCCGGGTTGATCAAACAACCAAGTTTTTAGCTCACGGCGAAAGGTGCGGAGGTCAGGGGCCAGGCGGAGCTCCAAAGGCAGTTGGTTCCAGAGGTCAGGGGCCGCAACAGAAAAGGCTCATCGTCGGGGAATTACCAATCGGCACTGACCCGCTGACGGAATCCCGAAGAGTCCTTGCCTATGAGTTCACACAGGGCGGCCGGCATTCAATATTGGAAGAAGACGCTCCCTTAAATATTGAGGACCCATGTCATGAAGGACTTTATATGTTAACACTAAAACCTTGAACCTCACCGGCGCAACCGGCAGCCAATGCAAGCCGCAGGAGGGGTAATATGGGAGAACCAGGTAACTCCCATCACCACCCGCGCCGCATTCTGCACCAGCTGCAATCTCGGATGGTGTGCAAGGGAGTCCTAAATAGAGAGCGTTGCAGTAGTCGAGTCTAGAGGTGACAAGGGCATGAGTGACTGTGCGCAGGGCATCTCGGTCCAGAAAAGGGCGAAGTTGTCGAACAAGGCGGAGCTGGGCAAAGGCCCCCCTGGCGATGGCCCCGACCTGTTCCTCCAACCGGAGCCGTACATCCAGGAGGACCCCCAGATTCCGCGCCCTATCCACAGGGGACTTTTAGTCTGATTGGGTTGGTGTTTGGGGAGAAGAGCAGTGAAGTTTCTGCAGTACATTACTCCCTTCCTCATGCCACAGATGATGCTAAACATTTGTCATTTTGGTCTCCTTCTCTCCTCTAGTTCATCAGCGAAGGTTATGCAGCCCACTTGGCTTCCCTGGAGTTCAGCCTCCGTTCCCGGCCTAAGAAGAACAACTCCCGCATGATCCTAAGGAAAGGCAGCTTTGGTCTTCATTCTCAACCTGATTTTCTGCGCAAGAGGAATCACCTCCGGAGAACTATGTCTGTCCAGCAGCCTGACCCACCATCCTTGACCCCTAAGCCAGAGCGTGCCCAAAGCCAGCCCGAGTCAGATAAAGACCATGACCGGCATCTGCCCTCCATGGTGTGGATGAGAGGGGGGGTTCATAAGTTTGAGTCTGTCCCATAACAAGAGCTGGGATGGCACCACCAGGCCTCTGGCATCCTGCAAAGAGCTTGTAGGCATTTGCTCTTTGAGTTGCACTTGGCAGCTTCATGGTTCAAAGTGATGGAGAGGATTGGAATTCACAAAGCTCTGGCAGCTTCTGTCTCTCCAGGGGAACTTTCCTGTTTGTTCCTCTTGTTTGTATCCACTCATGAAACATTGAAAGTAGAGAAAATGATTTGTACCAACTGCAATCTCTTGCGGGGGTGACGCTGGACAGAAAAATGAGCTTGTGTCTTAATGTTTACTTCGTAACAAAAATGTGCAATAAAGCAGAGCGGGAAGCTCCAGCTTATCTCAGTGAGAAAGGGCCTCACTGACAGCAACCACATCTGCTTCTCGAAAAGGCAGCCTTCTGATGTGGCAGCAGCAACATCTGCAGTTCTTGGGGCAAATAAGAATCAAAGGGAGGAGGAGCCCATAGCTGTGCACTGGGGAATCTCTTGGGTGCCTTAAGCCCAATATCTTTTCATCCAGACAGCTCTATCACTGGCTCATCACCAGAATAGGTCTCAATTTTACTTATTTATCAGAGACTTCAGTAGAGGCAACACATGAACGTGGAAACCAGTGGTGAAAAAGTTGAACCCTGGATTCAATGTAGGCCTACTGTTTTTTAGATGTGGCACCCATCTTCTCCAGCCACACAATAGCATTTTTTGTTCTTTTTGCAGAAAACCATAACTCCTAAAGAAACGAAATGGATTGTGTGCATCCTTCTGCCACCATCATCATAACCCCACTGAAACAACCTTTACTCCTGCTACTCACAGTGTCCTATGTGTTGAACACACTGTTGAGCTTCAGGAGAGAACTTTTCTGTGCCATATTCCCAGTGCTTTTAGAGATCTGCCATTTCTGAATAAAATATCCCAAGCACTCAGTGATAAGGTATCGGTTTTCCATATGAAGGGGTCCCATGACAAAAACCTTACCTCTCCAGTTAGGGCTGGTAAATCCTGGTCAATTTAGATATAAAATGAATTAATAAACTAGTGAACTGATTCAAAATAAGGGAGTTTATTTTGTTCCTGTAAGGTAAATGTATGCATAGCATACCTGCTTTTCGGAAGTCTCTCACCTCCTTTTCCCACCATTAGATGCAGTATAACTATAGAAAACACAGAGTAAATGAAACTTCCATGCAGCTCTTGAGAAAGAGTCTGAAAACTCTGTTCTGGGCCCAATCCACCTGACCTCCGTAGAAGTTGAGCAACCCCAGTCAAGCATTACCCCATCATAAGAAAAAGTACAATAGAAGAATGGCAAAGGGAATGAGTCAGGAGATAGCAAATGACATTGTACTACTAAATATTGGAGTAGAGTACAATAGCCCATATTTCATAGCAGAAATTAATAGGCGAAACATGCCTGTCATTAGTTCTTAGGATTGACCAGACAAGCTATCAGCACACAAAAACCTTATGAATAGATTGAGCTTTTTTCTTTATTGGAAGTATATCAAAGATGGATATTAGAAAGCAGATGGTGCCTACAATAATGAAAGGAGAATGAAATATGGCAAATTGCTTCATGGCTTAATTGCTGTACAATCCTGAGATAACTATTTCCTTGCCTTTAATAATTCTGCTTCTGGTAATACAACAGTATACCTTTCCTAACCTGCAGCAACAAAATTTCCTCATAGAGTTAATCAAGGGCTTTGTTAAATTTAGCTGTCAGACAGTGTCTCATAGCTAATGCAATCTTGATTTTTCCTGTATCTTCAAATCCTTTTCTCCCTATGGGCATCTGCACCAGTTGCACTATTCTCCTTTCATAATGATTTCTGTGGCAACTGCTCTTCAGAGATTTTTGGATCGCTCTTGAATCTACATCTGTTTGGCAGCCTAAGACTGCTATTTCTATCTCTGCCTATAACCATTTTCTTCTTCTTCTGTATTCTTGGACACCAACAGTGTTAACTTCTTACCAGCCTCTTAGCCCCTTTTGGCTTCTCTTCCCCATGGGACACTATATTTTCAAACTATCTGCTTCCCCAATTCTTCTCAGACTCAGGTTGTCTGCTTGAAGTACAGATGGAATATCCAAGTATTTATATGACAGGATGACAGATGGGGACATTTTTAACTTTTTCAAATTTGGATTGATTCTGCGCATCAGACTCATTTAATAACATCTCTTGCTCCTTCAGGTGTTCAAATGGTCTCCTTATTCTGCCATAGTTACACATTAGTTTTCCAAGAGAATATCCATACATCTGAAGCTGCTTTCTGATTGAGTATACTATTTAACCTTCATGATTTTGACAACATGGGAGCAAGTGTGCATCACATTGGTCCATTTATCACATGCTGAACAAAGATGACAAAAGAAAAAAAAGTGGGCAATGAAATTGAAACACCAACCCTCCAAGTTGTTGACCTTGATTGATTTTTGAGTACAGAAAGAGCAGGTGGTTATTTTTTGGCGCTCTTATCTCACCACACCACTCAAAAAGCTTTGAATCTCTTACTGCAGTGTTCCTTCATTTTATCTCTTGTTCTCCTTCGTATCAAGAATGCCTCTTTAATCATTCTTTTTATTGGCCTTTTTCTGGTTCTTGCATAGGTAGGAATAGCATATCTGCCAGGATTGTTAAATTGCTCAGAATTGCTCAAGTTCATGCAATACATGGTTTTGATTCATTATCCTGCATATCATCAAGTTGGTATGTAAAGCTAAAAATGAGTAATTGGTGATTCAGGCCTTTGTGAGAATCCAGCCATTTGTTTAACAAATGGTGAGAATTTGACCACAATGTTGACATGGTTTCTTTCTTTGGTTATAGTAATGTCTCAAGGTAGTTATTTTTGTAAGCTGCATTTAGTGTTTTTAGTGAACCCAGTCAATAATAAGCATCCCTTACACCAAGATTCAGTCAGATAGCATGGGCTTAAAAACCAAATTAGATGTAATCTATCGAGCAAATTTGCTATTTAAAAAAAAAGATAGACATAGGCCATCTTCTGCAAGCAATTGAGGGTGCATCTTGGGAAACGGGGGCTGCTTGGTCTGCTTATTAGTCCAGGCCCCTGGATTAATATAAATGCTTCTACATGACTTAATTGACATCACATCTAGTTAATGAAGCAAGTTAAGGTTGAAGAAGAATTCCCAATCATATTTTGCAACAGTACATCAGTCAGCAAAATGGGTGACATTATTGATTTTGCTACCCATCCTATCTGGAGAAAAATAGAGAGTCCCCAGGGAATTGTAGCATAGTCCTTTATACCAGGTGATTCAGAGTTAAACATATCAACTTTAGCTCATGATTATAGTAAGGACTATATCCCCCAAATTGTATGCTTGAATGTGGTGTAGTCCTCCATGTTTGTAGGAATGGGACAGAATAATTGCATCTTCATGTGTGACAAATCCATAAAGTGTGCAAACAGGTTTGTAACTCAGTTTAAATACAAAGTGTGGTTTTGTAAGGTCAGATCTATTAGCACCTAAGAAATTTTAGCAAATTTGTTGGCCCTGGGATTATCTGCTGGTATTCTTCAAGTACTGTTTATTTAAAAACACAGTCCTCTCTTATTCATGTCAGATCTTCACATTTAATAATGCTTCCCCTTCCATTGACTTAATTATTGCCTCAGTAGCTACTTCCAGGCTATTTATGTGACTCAACATAAGCCTTGCTATCCAAAAGTGGGACAAACAAGAATGTTCAAACATGACAATTTAGGGATCTCTACCAAAGAGTTATGTGTATCAGTCTCATTTTAGGCCTGAAGCTTTAAGACATGGAAATACTGGCACTAAAACCAGGAATGTATTGTGTTGGCTGACATTTTCCATTCCCAAGTGGGCTGCATCCACATCCTGTACTTTTCACTGTAGTTTTACATGAGAGTACCATATTCTTCTGATGCTTCAGAATTCTGGAAAAATGGAAGACTGGAAAAAGCAACTAGACAACATAGGTACGAAAGATTGTTTAAACAAGATTATGTTCTTTTGTCGGAAGCAAATAGCATCAAGTGCATTCAGATGGGAAATTTGTAGGAAAATTGAAGATCTGGATAGTTCTGAAACATTACAGTAAAGAAGAAGGAACACTTGTGGACTATCTTGGAATAGCAGTCTTGGTATTGGAATAAATGGATGTTGGAACCTACTTGTGTGTTAGTACTGATCCTAACTTGGACTGATCACTTTGTGAGTCTTGGATTCAATCTGAGAGGAATGATCTATTGGATTCCCCAAAGTTACTTCCATCTACCAGTGTGTCTCTTTCTGAAGATAAAGGAGTATCCTAGTTAACCAACATGTCATCTTCTTTCTCCCCATCCAGAACTGGGACAACCTTAATGTTCTTAAATGCCTTGTTAACAGTTCCCTTTATGCTGCTCCCTCATATTTAAGATCTTGTTCTTAAACAAAAAGCCAGTGAATAACAATGGTGGCTTGTTATAATGTGTGTTGTGATGAGATGACATGTATATGGTTGTGCTTTGTGTGCGCATATACGTGTGTACAGTGTTTCACATCAGTGCCATTGCTAACTTTGCATAACAGAAGTTAACTTTTATATTACATGTTTTGTTCAAGGTTTGGCTGTTCTGTTGTAGCATTGTGAAAAGACCTTTGATTCTGCTCCTGGTATGAGTAGCATTGTTAATCCAAATTTGAGCTTTCACATTTAAATAGCACTAAAGGAAATGTTGGGCTGGTAGCTTCTGCTGCTTGACCCAAATATTCTGTGGCGTGTCTTTTTTCTGAAGTAGTCTTTGAGTCCTCTTCAAAGACAGAGGTTTCTTCTCATTGGCATTTACAGATCAACTCCTATTTTTATGACCTCATTGGGTGGAAAACCGCATTATTCACCACATCGTTTGAATGCAGCACCTTCTGTGTTGCACCAAGGTGGGCAGGGAGGGAAAAGAAGAATGGAAAACGATATTCAAATGGAGCTGAATGTGAGTGTTTTGCCTTTTTTCTATACAAGGCACTTGTGCTTTGCAGTGTCTCCTGTCAATTATCAGAACCATTATTGGGAGTGGTGAATGTGTTCTACAAAGGCATTCTCTTGCAAAGACAAAACAGTTTTGTAACAATATCAGGTGGCAATGCAGGCTGATTAAAGGTCATTTGAAAGCTGAAAGTTGAGTTCATAAAAATTCAATGCTGTTAGAGATTAGCTATATCACATTTTTTCTGCTCCCATCTCTTGCACTGATTATTATCGTCGCCTATATTTGCCAATAGAATGAACCCTTCAGATAGCAAAATCCTATAAACACAGTTTCTCCTATCCCTGTTGTAAAGCTGTAACACATTTGATCCCTAAATTTCTTCATCACAAACCGGTAGATGAATTTCCAAATTCTAAAGGGTTCTGCAAACTTCCAAGAACCAAATCCCACAGAAAGCAGGATATAAACCATTTGTGGACCATATTTGATATCATTTGCTATTCAAAATGTTTAATACTAATCTGCAAAAGTATTTAATACTTGTATTTGATTTTTTAAAATATTGTCTTAGAAAGATGACATGAAGTTGTTGGCTTATTAGACTTCATGTTAAAAGGGCCCAAATCAAAATAATCTGAGGCACTAATCTAAATATTTTTATATTTTTATTTTTTGAGATGAAATTGTCATTGGTGAGGCCAGGTGTGCCGAATCATTTCTAGACACTTAATTACATTTGTACAAATCTTGGTTTAGTCAGTAGACACAGCTGAGCTAAAGATACCCTTTTTGAAGTCTGGAGAAATCAATTCTTATTTACAAGATTCCATTTTTTTTCTTGCCACCTTTCCAAGTCAACATATATTAGGTTGTTTTCTTACAGCCTTGGGAGATATAGTGACATAGTTATTCTTCCAGGAACTCTGGCTTCTTGCCTTATCAATGTCACTCTTTACCTCCATAATTACAAAATAAACAATAACTTTGATCTTTCTCCATCTAGAGGTGAAATGGCAAAATTAAAAACCTCTTGTATTCTGGGTTAATTATGAATATTGATTTCAGATCTAGTTATCACCTCTTCCAAATGTGATTTAATCTATTGGATTGGTTCTCTGTACTAGAAATAAGCTAATTTCAAGGCGTTTTAGGCTTGCAGCCCTGAGACTTAGGCTATGCTTCCCTAAATTGGCCTAAAGATGTTGATTTCAAAGTCAAGATTTGTATGGCTGTGTGGCTCTTGGAAAGCACTTTAGAGTGAGATTTAGAGATCAATGGAGTGGTTGAAGGGAGTAATTGGAAACACTGAGAGACTTCAAGAATTAAATTTTGAATTGCTAAATGTAGAGCAAGTATGAGCAATACAGAGGATTATCAAGTCAAATGATGATGGATAGCCAGCTAAATCTTTATGGAACAGTCAGAGAGACAGGGACTATGCCAAAAAGTAAGCAATTCTACCCTGCCTCAAAGCAGCACACCAAATTGGCCTTGTTATATTTATTGTATTTGGAGGTTTTGTTTAAAAAAACCGCTTGGATTTGAAAGCTGCCGTATATTTATATTATTATTTGTATGATTATTTTATTTATATATCAGATTCGGAGATTGCCCATCTCCTTCACAGAATGACTTTAGCACTGAGATGCCAAAGAATGTGAGCTTCAAACTAAAATTTTGTTTTCTTATGAATCTGCATATGAGAATGTAGTATTTTGAATTTTGGATAAACTCCAGCAGCAGAGAGAGAGGTTGTCAGAATATTTTAATCACATAACCATTTCCAGTGTACAGCTAATGAATTTCTTACAGAGAAGCTTAAAAAGATGATTGGGGAGGGGAAGTATTAACATTTTCCCAAAAGCTATTTAATTTATTTTCAGCTGGTTTTTAAAATCTTCTGACATAACAAGACTTAATGTCAAGTATCGCACTTTCTTTGCCTTTTAGTATGTATATTTTTAAATTCTTTGATGTGGGAGCATTTTTCTGTTGCTCGGACCCACAATTTCTGATTAATTGTTTTAACACTTAGCACTCTAATGAAATAAAGCACCAGACCTTCTTGTTTGAGACTAGTGTTTCTTACTGTTTCCACATGTGCTACGGTGCATCTTTGGTTCATGCACAAAAATAAATGTATCTATTCCTACTCTATACATTCTACAAATCCATGACTGTACACAAGCAGAAGAGGAAATAAAGCAATGTAACTTCTAAATCAAGCTGAGTCTTTACTGTCCGCTACCACATGTCCTTCAAATCCCTTACGTCAGGGGTGTAAAACTTGACTTCATTGAGGGCTGCATCAGGGTTGTGTTTGACCTCAGGGGCCGGGTGGGCATGACCAGGGTGGGCATGGCCAGCTTGACATCACTCGTGTCAGGGTGCCAGTGGTGGCCCAAGCGCTCTGCCAGCAAAAAGGGTCTCCTGAGCTCCATTTTTGGCTGCGACAGCTTCCTGCAGCCCTCTGCCAGCAAAAGGGGAGCTTGTGTGGGTTGCGCATGTCCCCCTGGGCCCCATTTTCAGCTGCGACGGCCTCCTACAGCCCTCTGCCAGCAAAAAGGAGCTCTGTTTTCACTGGCAGGAGACAGTCGCAGCCGAAAATGGCCTGGGAGGGCCACATGCAGCCCTTCTGAACTCCGTTTTTGCTGGCAGAGGCACCGCAGGCCGGTCCTTCGCTGTTTCCAGGGCAGCCCCGCAGGCTAGACCTAAGCACTTGAGTTTGACACTTCTACCTTGCATGGTTTTGGATGAACAGATAGGGGAATGGAGGAATGACCTATATTCCATTTTATGGAATAGCCTGCAAATGACGGAGGAATGTGGACTGTAATTTGTAAATAGGGAATGCCTGTCTTAAGTGGGGAATAATTAGCTAAGCAGCCTTTCAAGGCTAAAGTTAATTAGCCATATTCACTCATTGTGTCCTACATGCTATGGGAATTAATTCATTGGGATTTATAAAGCTTGCTTTATGGCTTAGCAACAGTATAGAAAATACTCATGGCACCGACATTCCATGACAAAATGGCAGGTTTTCAATGGCATTTTAGAGTTTTTTACATCGAATTAAAAATGGAAATGGATGTGCTGAGCTTCTGAGCTTTAAGCACCCATTTTGACTCTTAAAACTGCCAAATTCCTTTGAAAATGTATATTTTTTTAGCCTTCTTCATTAGATCTGCACCTTGTGGTCCTCGGAAGCCAAAATGCTGCTTTTAAGCGCAAGACTGAAAAATGTGTAATGTAAATTCTGTCAACTGCAGTTCGTTCAACAAACCGTATAATGTGATAAACCCACAATTTATTTTAAATTGCAAACAACAAATAATTTTAAAAAATTTAAAAATTAACTACAGGCACTCCTCGACTTACAACCACAAGTGAACCCAAATTTTCTGTTGCTAATGAAAGATTTGTTAAGTGAGTTTTGCCCCATTTTACGACCTTTCTTGCCACAGTTGTCAAGTTAATCACTGCTGTCAAGTTAGTAACCCCATTGTTCAGTGAATCTGGATCCCCCATTGACTTTGCTTGTCCGAAGGTTGCAAAAGGTGCTCACGTGAGCCTGGAACGCAGCACACGTCATAAATATGAGTCAGTTGCTAAGCATCTGAATTTTGATCATGTGACCATGGGGATGCTGCAATGGTTGTAACTGTGAAAAACAGTCGTAAATCACTTTCTTCAGTGCTGTTGCAACTTTGAACAGTCACTAAATGAACTGTTGTAAGTGAAGGACTACCTGTATTTCTGACAAGTTGGTTTAGCCTGCTCTTTCCAGCATCAAGGAAAATAACGCTGGCTTATTGGATGGCAGAGTGGGATTACTGTTTCCAATAAACAGAACAGAACAGAATATAGAATAGAAAAGAAAAATAGAAATAGAATGAATAGAATAGAACAGAACAAAAGAACAGAACAACAGAATAGAATAACAGAGTTGGAAGGAACCTTGGAAGTCTTCTAATCCAACCCCTGTTCAGTCAGAAAACCCTATACAGTAATGGGCTGCTGCTGATTCAGACTGGCTCACCGGTACTGGTAGTTCCGACCACCAGCTGGGCCCACCCACCCACCCAGGTGCTATCCCTTCCTATATATATCTGGCTCGTTTGCCCTGCCCACGCAGCCCAGCTGCTTTACACGCCTTGCCTGCTCTACGCACCGCAGCTGCCGTGTGCAGGGAACCTCTTTTTGCAGCCGCGCACAATCTGCATAAAGGGGGCATGCGCACGCTGTCACATTTTCCATTCTGCACTAGGCAAACCGGTTGTTACAGTATGTGCGGCCCACCTCTGACCCTATATCAGGGGTGTCAAACTCGCGTTGTCACAGTGTTGCATGACGTATTGGGACTTTTTCCCCCTTCACTAAACTGGGTGTGGATGTAGCCAGCACTTGACGTATCCAGCCAGCGGGCCATGAGTTTGTCTGCACTATACCATTTCAGACAAATGGTTATCCGATCTCTTCTTTAAAACTTCCAGTGTTTGGAGCATTTACAACTTCTGGAGGCAAGTTGTGATTCATTGTTCTGTCAGTTTGATTTTATAACTTAAAGATATTTAAGAAGCAAACAAGGTAGAAAGGGATTATCCCTTATTAATTACTCATCTCTTGATGGACCGCCAGCCCAAGAAACTGAACATGGCTGTTTTGGAAATAAGACAGTAGCTTATGTGGGAAAGAGGTGTGTCTCTCTTTCAGTGGATCTTTGCTCCTGATAATTACCTAGACGGGTCCCTTTTGGTAACATGTTTGGAAGTGACTTGTCATTGCTTACTTCCCAGTGCTGAGAGCAAGTGACCAGCCTTGGGTGACGCAGATGGCTTTGAGCTCAGAGCAGGACTAGAATTCACACCAAACTCTCTCTCCAGTGCATATACATACAGTCGTGAACTTACAACCACATTTGGGATCAGAATGGGTATCACTAAGCAATGCAATCATAAGTGAGACATACCACTTTATGATCTTTTTGCTATATTTGTTAAGCGAATCACATGGTCATTAAGCAAATCCAGTTCCCCCCATTAGCGTTGCTTATCGGAAGCCACTTGGGAAGTTTGTAAATGGTAATCCCATGAACTCACATTTGACAAGGGCTTGAATTTTGATCATGTGATCATGGGGATGCTGCAACAGTTTGTGAGAACTGGTTTTAAGTCACTTTTTTCAGTGGCATTGTGGCCTTGAACGGTGGTCATTAAATGAACGGTTGTAACTTGAGGATTACTGTTACAAGGTCATGTTTGCTTTTAGTCTTCTATCTCTATGTACCTCAGTGAGGCATTTCCGGTTCCTGTCTGTATTTGTATATATGTCTTTAAGACATTTTTAGGTTTGGTCTCTATTGCATTTTACTCATTAAACTTAATCTGAAACATGGTGTCAGAAGTGGTTCTGCCCTCAAAGCTGAGCGTTTGAAGCAAGAATTATAGCACCATGGCAGTAGCTAATAGCATACCACCCGCGGAGCCCATGGGGGTGAGTGGGGATTGTGATAATAATTGGGATACTTTCAGGGCAGTATTTGAAGATTATTCTCTGGCTACAGGCCTAACTGATAAGCCGGCCATGGTACAGGCCGCCACATTAAGAAGATTGATGGGTGCAGAATGCCTTCATGTTTATAAACACAGTTTAACTCTTACGGAGGAACAGAAGAGTGATACTAAGGCTATTTTGGATGCATTGGAAGCTTTTTTTAGACCTCATAAGAATGTTATATATGAAAGATACCTTTTTGGCAGCTGCAAGCAAGAAGAAGGAGAGGCAATAGATACCTTTGTTACACAGTTAAAGGAAAGGGCAGCAAGCTGTGATTATGTTCCCCTAAGAGATGAACTTATTCGGGATAAAATAGTTTTAGGCATTGCCAGTGAAAGCACACGCCGCCGCTTACTGAGGGTACATAGTTTAAGCCTACAACAGCAATAGAAATATGTCGGACTACAGAACTTAAGATAAACGGTTGAGGGCTTTGTAGCGAGATAAACAGACCAGCTGTGTTAATGTAGCTTCCACGCTGAGGAGTTGCCGGCAACAGCACCAGCATAAATTCAAGCCTCATAATTTGTTAGAAGATAACCACACACCATGTAAGTACTGTGGCAATGTGCATGCACGTGGGAGAGATCAGTGCCCGGCATATGGCAAGAACTGTAGAGTGTGTGGGAGGCTGAATCATTCTGCTGGGGTGTATTCATCACAGAAAGTAGCAGTAAGGAAGCTGTATACGATGGAGCAAATGTTTGATTCAGAGGATGCATTGTTGTTTACCACTGATGTGGTTTATGTGAAAGTATGTGTTGGTGCGGTATACGCAAAAGGCAAAAGGTGGTTTGTCAATCTTAAATTTAATGATATAGTTCAACCCTGTCAGTTGGACTCGGGGGCAACATGTGATGTGATGAGTCTAAAGGATAAAAGGAAATTGGCACCCGAGATACCCCTTCAGCCTAGTAGTACCAAACTGAAGTTATATTCTGGGGAACTGGTGGACTCTTTGGGCCTATTTCAAACAGAGTGTAGCACTTATAAATTGGAATTTGAGATTATGGACGTTGATCAGAAGCCATTATTGTCAGGCTCAACGTGTGAGCGCTTGGGACTAATGTGATTTACCATTCCGAGGGAGTTACTGTTGAAACTCATTTCTCCAAATCCCTGGAGAGGCCACTGATGAAACATCAAGTCCTCCATGTTTATAAGGAGGTGTTTGAGGGCCCTATTGTATCTGTTCCAGGAGAGGTTCATTTTCAGCTTGATCCTACTATCCTTCCAGTACAAAGTGCCCCACGTAATGTCCCCATAGCTATCAAGTCGCAGGTCAAAGCACAATTAGATAAGTACGGAGCAGAAGGACACATTATTTCAGTATCTGAGCCGACCGACTGGATAAGTAACATGGTTGTGATTAGGAAGCCGGAGAAGATCCGAATCTGTATTGATCCTAAGTTTCTGAATATGGCTTTGAAACGATCACATTACCTAATGCCAATGTTAGAGGATGTTTTGCATAAGCTGCCCAAAGCACGGGTTTTCATGCTTGTTGATGCTAGAGGTGCCTTCTTACAGTGTAAACTGGATGAAGAGAGCAGTTACATGACTACATTCTGGACTCCTTGGGGCAGAAAGAGATGGCTCAAGCTGCCCTTCGGTGTCTCTGTAGTGCCAGAGGTGTATCAAAGAAAGCAGCATGAACTATTAAGCAGCCGTAGTGGAATTGGGCCAATAGCGGATGACATTCTCATAATTGGGTGTGGTGAAACAGATGATGAAGCGGAGCATGACCATGATGGGAAGCTAATAGCACTATTGGAACAGTGTAAGCAGGTGAGGCTGAGGCTTAGTATAAAGAAGCTGCAGTTTAAGATGCGAGAAATCTGCTTTCATGGACATATTTTATCATCACAAGGCTTAAAAGCAGATCCAGATAAGGTTAGAGCCCCTGCGGACATGCCACTGCCTACCAATGCCAAAGCAGTGCAGAGATTTATTGGCTTTGTTACATATTTAGCAAAATTTTTGCCACACCTGTCTGAGGTATGCCAGCCATTGAGACGTTTGTTGGACAAAGATGCTTTGGCACTGGCTTCCTAAATATGACCAGGCAGTACAAGAGATAAAACGCTTGGTTATTACTGCCCCAGTGTTAAAATATTATGATGTCACAAAGACAGTTACTATTCAAAGTGACTCAAGCAAGAACGGTCTGGGATGTTGTTTGTTGCAAGAAGGTCAGCCGGTTGCATATGCGTCCAGGGCTCTTTCGCCAGCAGAGCTGAATTACGCACAGATTGAGAAAGAATGTTTAAGTATTGTATTTGCTTGCCAGCGTTTTCATTACTATCTTTATGGCAGAGATGCAATCATAGCCGAAACGGATCATAAGCCACTAATAGCCATATTTAAGAAGCCCCTTTTGTGTGCCCCTAAGCGCTTGCAAAGCATGATGCTCAGTCTACAGCATTATAATCTCAACATTGTTTTCAAGCCAGGACGTGAAATGTATATCAGCGATACTTTGAGTAGAGCCGCAGTAGATCAGGCAGCCTCGGGAGGAGAATGTGAATATCAGACGGTTTGCTGGTTGCGACAGGAACAAACCTTCTTTGCTGAAATCAACCAAGCAGATTATCTTAATGTTACGAATCAGCGGTTACATCAGTTGAGGCAACATACGGATACGGACGTGGCCTTACAAACATTCAAGGATATTGTGCTGAGGGGGTGGCCAGATGAGAAAGAGGCAGTTCCCATAATAGTGAGGGAATATTGGTCCTTTAGAGATGAGATCGCTGTAGAAAATGGCATCTTGTACAAGGGTCCGAGAGTTATAGTGCCAAGGTCATTGAGACCAGAGATGTTATTGCGTATTCATTCGAGCCACATTGGTGGGGAGGCATGCTATAGACAAGTCAGAGATACTTTGTATTGGCTGAATATGCGAGGTGAGATTAAGGACTTCATCAGCAACTGTTCTATCTGCAATGAATACGCATATCGGCAACAAAAAGAAACTATGATGTCACATGAGATACCATCGCGAACAGTGGCAGATCGTTAGTATGGACTTGCTTAATTATGCAGGAAAAGAGCATTTGATAATAGTCGATCACTATTCTGACTTTTGGGAAATTGAACGCCTCCTGCCAGCATCACTCTGAGACCTGTTTCTCATAGAGGGGCCTTGGGGTGCCGTCAGTCAGATATTGTAGGCTGGCGGTCCCCAGGGCTAGGGCCTTCTCTGTGGGAGCACCTGCCCTTGGAATCAGCTCCCCGTCGATCTCCGTTTGGCCCTGACCTCCGCTCCTTCGCCGGGACCTGAAGACTTGGTTGTTCCAACGGCCTTGAATGACCCGGGGGTTGGGTTTATTTTAATTTTATTTGGCTTGTTTACTTGTTTAATTTTGTTTTATTGTAAATTTTTCTCTGTTTAATGCCCTGAGTCCTTAGGGAATAGGGCGCATACAAGTCGAATAAATAAATAAATAAATAAACTTCTTCCAGACTCTTCAGCTGAGACCATTATTAAGAAATGTAAGATTCAGTTTGCACATTATGGTCAACCAAATGTAGTGATCACAGACAACGGTCCTCAATTTGTAAGTCTGCAATTTAAGAAATTTGCTGCTGGGTGGGAGTTCGACCACGTTACTTCATCGCCACGTCATCTGCAAGCGAATGGTAAAGCCGAATCAGCTGTAAAGATTGTCAAGAATTATATAGGAAAGCACTTGGCGAAAGTAGAGATCCGTGGAAGGCTATTTTACATTGGAGAAATACTCCTACCGAAGGTATGGATAGTAGCCCAGTAGAAAGATTAATGTCATGGAGATTAAAGACATCTTTACCAATGGCAAATAAGTTGCTCGAGCCAATGGTGATACAAGGGGTCCCTGAAAGGCTGCAGCAGAAGAAGCAAGTAGCCAAGGCCAAATATGACAAATCAGCGAGAGATTTGCCAGAGCTGAAGGTGGGGGAACGAATTCGGATGAGACCACTGCCCGGAGATCAGACAGGCCATTGGGAAATGGGTAGCTGCCTACAACAAGTGGCACCGCATTCCTATTTGGTGGATGTTGGAGGAATGCACTACCGGCGCAATCGTGTGGATTTGCGTGTGGCTGAGCAAGCAGACTTCTCATACCCAGTGGGTGGGTTAGAGCCAGTCGCCAAACCAAACCCACTTATGGACAATAAAGAATGCACAGTCAACATCGATGAAAGTCCTGAGCAAGTCGGTGTGCCTGGCAGTAGCCAAAGGCTAGATGTCTCAGGAAATGGCGAGCTGGACTCAGAGGTTTTAGTGAGGTCGGAGAAGCTCTCAGTGCGAAGAGACCCTGTTCATATGAGAGAGCCAGTCGTCACCCGGAGTGGCAGATGTTCATGCCCCCCTGACAGGCTCAACCTGTAGAAAGTGTTGGTCATACCAAGAAAAGGGAGATGTTACGGGGCCGTGTTTGCTTTTTGTCTTCTATCTTCTATGTGCCTCAGTGAGGCATTTCCGGTTCCTGTGTGCATTTGTATATATGTCTTTAAGACGTTTTTAGGTTTGGTCTCTATTGCATTTTACTCATTAAACTTATCTGAAAGAATTACCTGTAGCACTGTATTTGTGCATCAAATTAAAAGAAGAGAGGGATCCATTAAAGGAGTCTATAAGGCCATCACTTGAGACTTTCAAGAAGAGATTGGACTGCCATTTGTCAGAAATGGTGTAGGGTCTCCCTCTTGGGCGGGGGGGTTGGACTAGATGACCTACAAGGTCCCTTCCAACTCTGATTATCTGTTATCTGTTAACTGACCAGTACAACTACTCAAGGGCCTGACAGTAGTTTTCAATCTAACATTTTTGCCCTGGAAGCAGAATTCCAAGTTTTTAAATCTAGGAAACCTCCAAATCCATTGTTAGCTGCATCGTTGGGAATCCTGAAGGACCACATTGGGGCAAATCGTGCTGAAGAAGATCTAACAATGCGATTGCTAAAAGTCAGCGTGACATAATCATTTTGTTTTCAATGGGTTGAGAACAGGATCATCAATTTCCACTCCAAAGGTTGCTGCTAGTCATTTGGAAGCCATAATGACATGCCAGATGATGTGCTGGCTGTCTGCCTCTCCTTAATAAAATTATTTTGTGCATATTTCTCCTGCTGTGTCCATAACCTCATTTGACTCATGGTTTTTTATTTATTTTGTACAGGGAGGCTCATTTGAGTAGCATGTGGCAAGACTAGTGGTTTTTTAGAGTCATGCAGAGAGGAAACAAGAGAACGAAATTCAATAGAGGAATTCCCCTTAGTACTTTAAAAAAAAAAAGGTGAAGCAAATACTGATTCCTTTAACCTTGCTTAATATTTCCCAGACTCTTATTTATTTAAATACAAATTTAATAATTTCTGAACTCTTCTATGTATTCAAAATAGACTGCAATTATGTATATGTATGTATGTATACTGGTACACACACACATACACACTCACACACACTTTTGAGAGCGGGCATCAGAATTTCAATGTGTGCCAGTGTTTACACAGAAAAGTGTCAATAAAGGTTATCTTAACACAAGCATGCCCAAATATGTTTGTAAGAACAAGTGTCCTCTGCAGGGGTGGGATCCGACAGGGTTAACTACCGGTTTGGTGATTTATGAGGTTCGGTGATTTACGATGTGTTTTCCTGCACTCTGCACGCACGCCTGTAAATCGTCATCAGCTTGGTGCCTGGACAGCTGAGCAGTGCTGCTTGCAAAGAAGCAGCCTTTGAAAAAGCACTTTTTTCCTGCTTTTTAAACTCAGCTGTGCCTCGCACGGCAGCTGAAGTTGAAAAAGCAGGAAATAAAGGTCAGGTAAGAGCCCGGGTGAGTGGGTGGGCCAAAACATCAGCAGACATAGAACCGGTTCTATGTCTGCTGCTCTTCAGAGCTACTGGTTCTACAGAACTGGACAGAACCGGTAGAAATCCACCCCTGGCCCTTTGGGGGAAATTATAAGTGTGACACTGTGTTTTCCTACATACACTTGGAATGACAGCAGTCTATGTAATTGTTAATGCTGGACTAGAAAGGCCTAGCTTCTTGCTTCCCTGAGAATGGGTCACTTTGGGCCTGTCCTTTCTTCAGCCCAGGAAAGGAAGAGTTTCATAACATGATGTAAATTTACAGAGAGGTTAAATATATATCTGTGCTTATAACTTTTTCTATCTTTAACTTTTCTTTTTATTGCCCTTTTGTTTTTTCTTTGATTTCTTTTTCTCTGTTACTTTCTATTAATTTATTTTTATTTTCTTGTTTAAAAGTTTTAATAAAAATTATGGGTTACAATGAAAAAGAAGGAAAGAGAGAATTGTGGACTGTAAACCAAAAGTCGATAGCAAATGTCCCATAAAATATCCATAACAGTATCCATTAAAGGATCTTTTTATAGAGGCTCAGACGACTTCGTGATCTTTAAAGTTCAATCTTTTAAAATTATTTGTCTTTAACACTGTAATGGGTATAGCCGCTGCTTTTGCGAGTTGGCTGACAGGAATGCGAAGCCAGCTGGTGCGGTCTGACAGCTCGCTTTTATATCACGCACTGCCAGACGGCTCAGCCAATGGGAGCGAGGCTCAGTTTCCCACCCAGCTCTGCTGCAGTCAAGCGCATGCAATCACTTAAATAGGCGGGCGATGTCCGCCGACCTGCGCAATTCAACTTGCTCTGCCGGATCGACCCTCGGACTTGCAGTGGAAGCTGGGCCTGTTGCTGGACTCCTCTCCAATGCTGACCCAGCCTCCACAGGAAGAGCTTCTAAGGGTAAGTAGACATCTCGCAGTGGTTCGCTGGTTGTTTCTTCTCTGTGTCGGCCGCACCTAGATCGCATTTCCGCGAGCCAGTTCACTCGCTACTTGCCGGTTCCTCTGAGAACCCAACCCAGCGCCCCCGGATATGGTCTATATGACGGCACCAGATTCTGCCATCTGGCAGATTTATTTTATATGATTTCGGCCCAATAACAGCCTCTATTTTCCCTGGTAACCACAATGGATTACCTGTAAAATTCCGGGCATATACTAAATCCCCAAACCTGGAAAACCCTGATGCCACTAAAAGAGTTTAAAGGGACACTAGGGGCATAATTGGGGTGAAGCCTGTCCATCTGATTCCTCAGTTTACGCCCCATTAGTAATTCTTCTGGGGAATGGTTTGTAACTGTGTTGGGGGGTGACATGTTGCATTAACAAATATTTTGCCAATTTTGAATGCCAATCTTCACCCTCCAAACGCCCTAGCACTTCTTTGGTGGCTCTCACAGCCCTCTCAGCCTGCCCATTAGAAGATGGGTGATAGGGCGCTACCAATGTGTGTCTGATGCCCCTTTGTACCAGGAACAATTCAAAATTGGCCACAGTAAATTGCAGCCCATTGTCTGACACCAGGATGTCAGGAAATCCATGGGTAGCAAAAAGGCGATCTAATGCCTTGATCACCACATCAGATGTGATGGAATGCATGAGGGTTAACTCTACCCACTTAGAGTAGGAGTCTACTAGGATAAGGAAGGTACAGCCCTGGAATGGTCCAGCCATGTCAATATGGACCCTCACCCATGGGGCCTTAGTAGACTCCCATTCCCCAGGGGTAGCAGGTGGAGGGGCAGCACTAGAGGTCTGGCATGCTTTGCAAGTCCTAACTTTCATGGTGATGTCTTCATCAATTCCAAGCCACCAAACATAGCTGCGAGCTAAGACCTTCATGCGGGCCAACCCTGGATGGCCCTCATGCAAACTAGTAAGTATCTTGGGTCTCAGGCGGCTGAGAACTACTACTCTGCATCCCCACAGTAGGCAGCCCTGCAGGGTGGACAATTCATGTTGCTTGGTTTTGAAGGGCCTAAATGGTGTGTCCACTGGACCATTTGGCCACTGCCTTCTCACCCAGTCTAGTACCTGTAAGATAATAAAATCATTAGATGATGCTTTAGCAATGTCTGAAGCTGTGATAGGTAATTGCTGATCATCAATTAATAAAATAGAAGCAGGTGCAGGGTCCACGATCTTGTCTGGTAGTGGGCAACGGCTTAAAGCGTCCGTGTGTCCCAGGTGTTTGCCTGCCCTGTATGATAAGGTGTAAGAGTAGGCAGCTAAGAACAATGTCCAGCAGGCTCATTCTATTATTATTATTATTATTATTATTATTATTATTATTATTATTATTAATGGGAC